>JAJPUD010000118.1:22059-121437 GCA_023553655.1 Myrmecobius fasciatus | reverse complement strand
ACAAAATGGGGTATATGAATGTAATAAAATATTACTGTGCTGTAAGAAATTACGAAAAGGATGCATACCTAGAAGCAAAGAAAAGCAAGTAAACTGATCGAAAAGGGCAGTAAAAGAATTAGAAAGAGTATTCACAATAACTGAAACAATGTAAATGCAAAAACAATAAAAATAAGGAATACACCTTTGACATTCATAGTGCAGCCATTGGCAAGTCGCTTTACTTGTCAAAGCCTCAATTTCCTTATCTGTAAAATATGGATCATAGCAGTATAGATGCTCATAGGGCCATTATAAAATACTTTGTCATAATTATATCACTATGTAAATATATCATCATCATCATCATCATTCTGGGTGATAGTCAAATCATTTAGCCTTCCTCAGATTCATTTACCTCATCTCTAAAATGGATTCATAGTTCTTAAAAGTAGGGTTGAATGTTGAAATCCTATAATCCATACCCTTCATTTTAGAGATTAAAAGCACTGGAGGTCAGAGAAGTGAAGTTACTGATACCAGGTAGTAATTGGTAGAGTCACAATTGAAAACTATGTCCAATGACTCCCAACCTAGTCTTTATTCCATTACATCACACTATCTTCCTGTAAATTAGAATTTACAGCCAGGTCTGAGCCTCTGCATTTTCCATATTTGTGAACAGAAACAGCAGAGGTCTAGTTGTCCATTTCTTCTATTTTATACCCTCTTCTGGGGAGGAACAGGGAAGGTAGAGGGGACCGGAGTTTCTTTGACATATCCTCATCAAATTCTTCCTTTGACTTTTTGGTATTTTAATGGATGGAGAAATAAGCTGAATTCAAACCTCCAAGGTTGGTCAATTGTCCTTAGGCCTTAAAGTTAAAGAAATCAGAGTCTGAGGAGATTCTTTTAAGTTTGCATAACTCATGGTAATCTGAATTTACAAGAGGACTTCCTCTCAAAGAGTTCCCTAGAACAAAGAAATCACAGATCTAGATTTGTCTGCCCTCAGAAAGTCCTTTCCAGATAGCCATGATGGTGTATACCTCTAGTTCAAGGGAGTCTTAGTCCTTTGATTTCAAGAGTCCTGAGCTGCAGGAGAACTCTCTTCATCACTTTATCTCTCTGAGCTTCAGTTTCCTCATTTATAGAATGAGGAACTAGATGTCTTCTGAGATCTCTTCCAGTTCTAATTCTATGATCCCATGATTGCCCCAGATCTCACCTGCCTATCACTATAGACTGTATTCTGAATATTGCTATTATTACTAATATACATACAGAAGACCCAGACAGGGCACAGAGAAGGTAACCAATATTTCAGAAAATGTTAGAGCTGGAAAGAAGTTCATAGCATTATGAAATGAGGGGGCTGGAAATGATAGCATCTACGATCTTTTCTAATTCTAAATCTGCAATTCCGTTCCCCTCAATGCCTTCCCTCAGTTTATTGCCAATTTATCCTGTGCCTAGTGTATTTGTGTAGAGTTGTTTGCATATTGCCTCTTCATTATGTGGTGAGTTTCCTAAGACCAGGGATGTACATTTGCTTTGGTATCCCCATCCCTTAGCAAAATGGCTGCATACAACAATGAGCACAGTGCTTAATAAATGGTTATCGACTAGATAATTATGATTCTCTCAACCCATACCCCAAAAAGGGGTTCTTTTACACACACTAAGCAAAGGGTCATCTGTGTTTTCTTCACTGATTCCTGTGGCCGTTCATTCTACTTTTGGACAGTACTAATTATTAGGGATTTTTTTTCCTGATGTCAAGCCCTTTGAAATTTTTATTCATGTGTTGAGTAAGAATCCCTTAGGCTTATCTGTGAATGAAGCTGTATTTTCTCAGGACACAAACCTCAGCCATTCTAGAAATCCTTGTAATTCCTTTGACTGACCTCTTCCCCAAAGGGAAGGAAAGATGACTGCAATCTGCAAAAAGTCACAGTGATCTGAGTTGAGCATTCTCAAATCAATTGGGAGGAGTGTGATTCCATCGTAAATCACTGGTCAAAATGGCAGCACCCAGTGAGCTAGGACCTATGGATTGGGGCTGGATCACTTTGCACAGAGATAAATGACGAATAAAACTAAAATATAGCAGGAATATGACTTTTCTAAGACTAAGCCACTCAGAATAAATGGACAGCATCACCTCCCCACTCTCTAGCTGAGGAGTTTGAAAGCTTCAATGGAGAAGTCACATTGGTCCTTTAAAAAAAATAACTTTATTAACAGCCACAGCAGAGAGCTTTGGGAGGGCTGTATTTTAGTGATGAATCACTGGCCAAAATGGCAGGACCCAACATGCTAGGACCTATGGATTGGAGCCGGATCACATTGCACAGGGATAAATGATGAATAAAACCAGAATATAGCAAGAAAGCAAAAGAAGATGATCAAAGGCAATTCCTTCCTATTGCAGAATATGGCTTTTCTAAGACTAAGCCACTCAATAAATGGGTAACATCACCTTCCCACTCTGTAGCTGAGGAGTTTGAAAGCTCCAGTGGAGAAGTCACATAGGTTCTTTTTTAACTTTATTAACAGCCACAGCAGAGAGCTTTGAAGTTATTATGAAGATAAAAGAAGTTGTCTTTAAAACTTCAGTCACATCATGAACAGGCAAAAGGTTTCCATTATTGAAGCATGTTAATACAGAAGACAAGTTTTCAGCCCTTTTATTGGAAAAGAAATCCTCCAGGGTGGTCACAAAATTGGCCACAACGTGTCAAATGTGTACCAGCCAGGGCCTTTCTTCAATGCTGGAAAAAATATCTTTGCCAGGCTCTGAGAGCAGAAAAGAATCCGAGAATGGTAGGGCTAGAAAAGATGATTTTTCTTTTGTTTTGATTTGTGTCAACCTGGGTCATATTATCTCACCAAGGCTAGAAATGCAGTAGCTTACTACTGATCAGTCCAGTCCGATGCTTTGACCAGCTCTGTTTCCAACCTGGACCTGGTCCTTAGGCAGCCTGAGAGATCTTCCCTCCCTTCCTTCCCAAACTTACTAGGAGAATCCAATCAGCTTCAGTCCTACTGCAGCTCAGGACTCTTGAAATCAAACAACTGACTCCCCCAGACTAGAAGTATACGCCATCATGGCTAGCTGGAAAGGACTGGGGAGGATCCCATTGCACAGGGATAACTGATGGATAAAACTAGAATATAGCAAGGACAGAGGAATCAGAGCTGTGATTTCTTTGTTATAGGGAACTCCATGAGAGGAAGCCCTCTTGCAAATTCAGATTAGCACCAGTTCTGCAAATCTTAGAGAACTTCTTGCTTTGCTGAGAATTAAAAGGGATTACCCAGGCTCACACAGCTAGTATATGTTAGAATTTGAATGCACATCTTCCTGACTGCAAACCCAGCACTCTAGCCATTGCACCATATTTCTTCCCATTAGGAAGTGACCTTGGAGCAGAGAACATACTATTGTTGGAAAAAAAGAAAGCACAGTGGAATGAAAAGAAGATTAAATTTGTATTCAGATTCTGTTACCTGTTTCTGTGACTTTAGGGGGAATGAGGAGGAGGAAGACAAGAAATAGAAGAAGGAGGAGGAAGATAAAGAGGAGAAGAAAGAGGAAAAGGAGAAAGATGAAAAAAGAGAAGGAAGGAGAGAAGGCGGAAGAAGATGAAGAGAAGGAAAAGGTGGAGAAATAAAAGGAAAACGAGGAGGAGAATAAAAGCAATATTTATATAACTATTACTATGTGCCAGGCACTGTGCTAAACACTAAAGATGCAAAAAGAAGCAAGTCCTGACCTCAAGGAGATTATATTCTAAGGAGGGAAGATAAAGGGGACCTGAGGAAGGTGGGGAGTCAGACCTGGTGGCAAAGCCAGAGATGTCCAGAAAGGTTGTGTAGCCTAGAACCAGACAAGATAAAGCCCAAAGCTTTTATAAAGCTAAAAAAGACCATAGATAGCATCTTGTCCACTCTACAGGTAGCTAGGTGGCTCAGGGGATAGGGCACTGGGCTTAGAAGCAGGAAGGCTCATCTTCGTGAGTTCAAATCTGGCCTCAGACACTTATAACTTGTATCACTTTACTCAGTTTCTCCATCTGTAAAATGAGCTGAGAAGAATATGGCAAACCAATATCTTTGTCAAGAAAACCCCAAATGGAGCCACACAGAGTAGGACACAATTGAACAACAATAAGCAAGCCCCCTCTGCTCATTTTACAGAGTAGACGAGACCCAGGGAGATTCTCCCTGTTGCTGCTTGCACATCCTGAGATTCTGGCTTCTTGGTCCCAATAATGCACAGGAAAGCTGTCCAGTTTGACCATCTATCTCCAAGTCTGCTTCTCGAAGCAGCTCCATCTTAACCCCCAGTTCTTGGTATGTGTTTTCATGATAAACCATGAGAATCTCCCTGTTCTCAAAAGCAGTAAAAATCCCTAGAGAAGGAAGGAGCGGGATCCAGCTCAAAGGTGCCCATCCGGGGCTGGCAGCGGCTACTACGATCACACCCATAAATACGTGAGAGACCATTTCCCAATCATGACAAAAGACAGATGAGTTTTGACAGCGGCTGTTAACTATTCGCCATGGACAATGGAGGCGTCAGTGTGCTTTTCATTACCTTTGCCTGAAATGTGCCACACTTGGCACTTTCTGGTCATAAAGTTAATTCTGTGTTTACCGAAACAGATGGATGGCAGAGTTTCCAGCTGCACGCTGCTCTTCAGGGTGGAGACAGGGGGTACAGAGACAAAAGGGACGCCAATTCGCAGTCAGAGAAAATGGAAATATCATCTTGTTCCAGGGAGCGGGAGGTAGGATGACTTAGGGAACCCATTCTTGCTGCTGCAGGGGGAGATTGAGATCTCCTACTGAAGGCTTCAGATTCTTGTAAAATCCCAATTCTCTGACACCCTTCTCAGGGACCAGAATCATAACAGACTAGAGTCTTTCAGAAGTCAGAAAAATTGGGGTTCAAATTAGGTTTTTGACATTTAATTATATTTCCCTGTGCCTCAGTTTCCTCATCTGTAAAGTGAGGGGATTGGACTCAATAGCCTCTAAGGTCCCATCAAGCTCTAAATCAATAATCTTATGAGCAGATGATCAGCGTCAAGCAATGGAATTCAGAAGGGCAGATACTGTCATTAGCAAGTTTGGCACCCAAAGGAACTAAGGGATGGGGATGAGGGGGAGAAAGTAGAAACAATAATATGCGCTCCAGAGTCAACCTTGTAATACATGTCACAAAAATAATACAAGAATTAATTGAGGCAAATTCAGTTGAAAAGGAGGATAGTGGTTTGTTTGTTTTTTCTTTTTTTAATTAAAGTTTTTATTTACAGAACATATGAATGATTTTTCTACATTAACCTTTGCAAAATTTTTTGTTCCAAATTTTTCCCCTCCTCCACCCCCTCCCCTAGATGACAGATAGTCTGATACATGTTAAATATGTTAAAATATATGATAAAGAGGATAGTAGCTTATTTTTTTCTCTTTTTTAATTAAAGCTTTTTATTTACAGAACATATGAGTGATTTTTCTACATTGGTTTTTGCAAAAATTTCTTTTGTTCCAAATTTTTCCCCTCCTTCCCCCCATCCCCTCCCCTAGATGAGAGGTAGTCTAATACATATTAAATATGTCAAATTATATGATAGAGGATAGTGGTTGAAAAGGTAGGATGTCAAGAGTTGGAAAGGACCTTATCACTGGAAGTGGGCTCTCATGTACTTTCTATGCCAGCAGAGAGACTCCCTAGCATATGAAAAGGAAGGTAGCTCAGGGATGGATTTACTCTCAGCCAGGGAAAATGGCAGTATCTTTCAGAAAGAGGCTGGAAAGAACTGTGGGAAGTATAAGAGATGGGGCAGGGGAAGAAAGAACGAGGAGGTTCAAAGCCTATAGTTCCCACAGTTACTTAAACCCTGCTCCCCTTCTCCCCATTCTTTGGTCAGCATCTGAGCTGTAGCTTCCCTCAGTTATTTCCCTTTTGCTGAAGGACTGCCATGTTAGAATGTTGTACCCTTAAAATGTCCTGCCCTTTGCCAAAGCCACAGTGGCCATAGAATAGTTACAGCCCTACAGAGGACTCGTTCAGCCATTCCAAAAGGCTCATTTTGAAGGAGTCAAATGAGCAGCTAGAGAACACTCCAGTGTTCCAAAAACATTTGATCCCTTCAACGGCTCCCAGAGGATTCCGGAGGAAATGGGCAGTCTTTTGAACAGGTAGAAAAAGGATAATTGTCTCTGCAATCCACTAGGGTTACAATGCTTCCTTGATACTATCAGATAAGTGAAGAACAAAGCAAAGACTAAAATATGAGTTTATGGGTGGGAATTTCCATCCTTAACCCAGTTTTTAGTCAGAGGATAGAGAGTTGGTACAATAGAACTCTGAGTCTGGAGTCAGGAATACCCACATTCAAATCTAGCCTCAGATACTTCCTGGCCATGTGATCTTGGACACATCACTTAATCTCTGCCTGCCTGTTTTTCAGCTGTAAAATGGAGATAATAATAGTACTTACTTTGAAAAGTTGTAGTGAGGATCCAATGAGATAATGTTTATAAAGTACTCAGCACGGAGCCTGCCACAAAACATATAAATACTAACTGTTATTGTTATTATCATTAATGTACTCACAGAAATCCTAGGCAACATTGGGAAAGAGATACTGTTGATTAATCCTTATTTTATAGATGAGAAACCTAAGTATCAAAAAAGTTAAGTTACTCATACAGAGTCTCACAACTTGCAATTATCTAAGTAGAATTTGAATCCAACTCTCTCTGGCTTCAACTTTAACATTCTTCCACTATATAAAAACCAATGAAATATATAATTTCCTTTTGTCCCAGTGCACCCCACTCCCTTAAGGATCTGCCATGGAAACCCATGAGATTGAACCCAAATTCTTACCAACCATATCCACATCTCCCCCATGTCATCCCTCATCATTTCAGACTCATTTCAGTCTCCATGTAAGCCAATGAAGCAGAAAAATCATATCTTCTAGATCACTTATGCCCACCTCTATACGTGGCTCATCTCCTTTCCCCCTCCCTGGGACACCTTCCTCTCCCTTCTTTTAATCCATAGTGACCACATTCAAACCCCACCTCCCAACCTGCCTCTTACCTTCCAGGATTGCCCAGGCAGACCTAGTTCATCCAGAGGATCATCGTATTTAGAGTCAGGAAGGACCTTAAAGATCCTTAGTCCAATACCCTCATCTTACAGAAGAGAAAACTAAATCCCAGAGGAATGCACTGTTTTATCATGGTCGTGGATTGAGAGTTGGAAGGTTAGATACTCTGGATTCTAACAGTTGGACCCGAGGTGGCAAAGTTAACAGCAGAGCTCATTTAAGAGAAATTCTCTTTACCACAATCCACAGCAAACTCCATGACTTATGAGTTCAGTTTGTACTTATTTGCCTCCTAGAATGTGCTTTTTGTCCATTTGTCCACCTGTCCATTTACATCTTATTTTATATTCCAGAGTAAATAGAAATCTGGTCTTGGAGTTAAAAAAAAAAAACCTAGGTTCAAGTCTTACTTCAGATATCTCCTAGGTAGGCAAATCATTTAACTCTCTTTTCCTCAGTTTCCTGAATTGTAAAATGGGCTAGAAAAGGAAATTGCAAATCACTCGAGTATCTTTGCCAAGAAAATCCAAACTGGGTCATGAAGAGTCGGGTATGACTGATTAACTAAACAATAGCAATAGCATCTAATCCTCATCCCCACTCTATCCCCTCCATCTCTGCAGAGAAAGGAGAGAATTGAATTTTCTCAGCTCTCTTCCCAGGCCAAACTTAAACATTAAAACTATAAAGCTTTCATTTCCTTTGTTGTTGTTGTCGTTCTTTCCATTATATTCTTGTACTTTGGGGGGGGATGTTGTCCTCTGAATTCTATTTATATCACTGTGTATCAGATTATATAATTCTTCCCATGCTTCTAACATTCATTGAATATTAATGATGAAGAAATATTCATAGCATTGAATTTTTTGATAGCAAAAAAACTGGAAACAGTGGGTGCCCATCATTTGGGGAAATGCCCAAATGAATTGTGTTTTATCATTGCAGTGGAATGTTATTGTGCCATAAAAAGAAATAACAAATGAGAAATTCTGAGAAATATGAAAATATCTGTATAGACTGAGAAAGAAAAAGAAAAGGCAAAACAGGAGAACAATCCATATAATGAACAGTATAAATGGAAAGAAAAAAAAACACTAAAAAACAAGCCAGCTTTCTGGTCCTAGAGAATAAATAATGAAACATCTCTTCCTTTTCTCATTGGAGCACAATGGGTTCAGATCATCCCCTGTGCATTCAGATATAGTCACTTTAAACACTGACCAATAGATCAGTTCTGTTTTATAGGTTTTCTTGGTTACAAAGGGAAAGTGTATTGTAAAAATCAAATAGCATCAAAAACTATTTTAAAATTAAGAATATTAATAATGGTTATTAACTTTTATATTCCTAAGTAGACAGAGAGCTGGTCTTGGAGTTAGGAAAACCTGGATTTAAGCCTTGCTTCAGATACCTCATAGCTGGGCAAATCACTTAACGCTCTTTGCCTCAGTTTCCTCAATTGTAAAATGAACTAGAAAAGTTCAATAACAATTAACCTAATGGTTAGGATTTTTTTGATGTCAATGAAAACCATTCCTCAGTGCTGATGACAATAGGTCATCCTTCTCCAGTCTCATGAAAAGGAGAGTTTTCATCAAAGCCATACCACCAGATAAGAAAATAAGCTAGAAATAACCTGAGCACCAGGAACGTTCTTCCCACCACCATCACCTTTCTCTTCCTATATTTTTCTTATCTCTTGGGTCAAAAGCTCTATTGCTTTCCCCCCAATATTGTGCAGACTCACTCCAATAAGAGCAAGGTTCTTTCTTCTGTCCATTTCAAGAAGGTCCCTTAATGAAGCTTTTTTCTGCAGGCTGTCACATTCACTCTCATTCCTCAGCTGTCAGGGTGAAGAGTTGGGTTCCACTAAAGGAAGTGCCAAAAAGAACCTGTTTATAGAACAAAATCAGAACCAAGATATTCATCTCTCTTTGGGCATCACTTGAAGGCCCTTAGCTCTCCCATGCTCTGCCCTACTCCTTTCTTAGGCTGACAAGGCTGACATTACTTTGTTTAATTCTGGCTAGAGGTAGAGGTGGGTGGGAAGTAGAAAGAGCTCATTTCCCAGATGCTACCACCTTGTCTCTCTCCCTGCTACCTGTAGTGGGGCTTAAGAATGGATTAAGAGAAAGAGCAAATATTCAGGGGTCTCTAGATCAGAGGAAGCCTATGGCATTAGAGTTTAATATCACTAGAAAAAAAATCCTTCTTAAAATACAGCTCTGAGCATCTGGCAGCAGAGTATCATCAAAAGAACAGAAAATTTGGAATAGAAGAACCTGAATTCAAAGCCAGACTCCATTATTATTTGGTATTAAAGGCATTAATTGTGTAATCATGAGGAAGTCACATAATAAGGGTAATAATAGGCATTTCTATAGTGTGAAGGTTGAAAAAATTAAATTGTTTCACTTGATCCTTATAGCAACCCTGTGAGGTAAAAGCTATTTTATCCCCATTTTACAAATGGGAAAATTGAGCCTAAAAAGGGTTTAATGGATCACCTGGGATCACACAACTAGGATGGATCTGAAGAGGGGTTTGAACTCAGACTGTACTAACTCCTAGCTTAGCACTCTACTCTCTGCACTACCTAGATATCAAGTAGAAACACTTGGAGGAGGACCTCTCCTACAGATCCACAATGAGCTGAGTCTCCAAGCAGGGTACCAAGGATAGATGCTGTCCAAGTTTAGGGCAACGCCTCCCCAGACAGGCTGCAGGCTAAGGGATTTCTTGACTGCAGTAGCTCTCCAAGACTGACTATCGAGTTAGAGAAAGGTTGTGATCTGCAACCATAGAAAGATTACTCACGCTAATGAAATTGCAGATCCTCCAGGGATAATCCAATCCCTTTGGTGAAAAGTCAGAGTTAATGAGAAAAAATAGACACTAAAACCGAAAGACACCCTCTGGAGAAAGGGCACTTTGAACCTCAAAACTGACTAATGAAAATGCAATAAAAACCCCTTTAGTTTGGACTGTTCTGACTTAAAATTTGAGATCCTTTGATCTAGGGTCAGTTGAAGTTTACTTTAGCAATCTCTAAGACGGTGATACAGACTGGTTTTTGTTTTTGTCTAAATCTCTAGCACTTATCACAGTACCCAGAAAACAGATAAAGGAGTAATAAAAGCTTAGTGAGAGTTAAGGGAAAGAAAGTCTGGTTGAAATTTTGTTTCATTCACTGTTTACCAAGCACTACTTATTTAATCAATCAGTTTCTTAAGTACTTATTGGGTCCAAGCACTGTGCTATGGAATGGAATAAATAAAAAGCAAAGGAACAAATGCAAACTCTCTCTCTCTCTCTCTCTCTCTCTCTCTCTCTCTCTCTCTCTCTCTCTCTCTCTCTCTATTTCTTTGATGACATCCAAAAACTGATTCTATGATTTCTCCTTCTCTCAACTGCTCTATAACATTGAGTGAATATTGACATTTAAAAGATGAAAAAGAGAAGAGAAAAGGGTTTCTTACTATGCAAAAATATTTATAGCAATTCTTTGGGTAGTAGCAAAAAAAATGACAAAGGAGGTCGCATCTACATGGGAATGTTTAAATAAAACATGACTTGGGAAGGTAATGGAATATTATGGCACCATAAGAACTGGCAAAATGGAGATTTTCAGAAACAGTTGGAAAGACCCATATGAATGGATGCAGAGCAAAGAGTAAAGAAGGACAACATCATAAAGAAAAGCAACTTTGAGAGATTCAAGAGCTCTGATTAGTGTAATAACCATTTTAATTCCAGAGGGCCAAAGATGAAGCTTCCTGATTGATTCAATGCAGAACAAGACGTCCATTTTTTGGACTTGGTCAATGCTTGACTATGCATATGTTTCTACCACTGCTGTCACCCTCATGAGTGGCGAAAGTAAGGGGAAACAAATGCTTATTAATATTTTTAAAAATAATTTTTAAAGTTGAGGCTTCATTTCAAAAAAAAAAAGTTTAAGAGCTTTATATCTTAAATAGACTCATCAGGGGAATGATCACTGAGACCCAGATTTAAATTAGAATTAAACAAGAGGTGAATGTGTTGGATTGCCTATGGGAAATTACAAATAACTATAATTCAAATTATAAATAAGTATATTAGAAAGTTACAAATTGTTATGTGAGATCTGAAGGAAGGAAGGCAAAGATTTTTTTTACCAATAAAAAAATCAAAGAAGGCTTCATGGGGAATGGGGCAATCTATCTGATTTGTGCTTATAAAGGATGAGTAGCTCAGCAAGTAAAAGAAGGAAAAGAAAGTTTTCCCTTTCAAAATCTAGAGTTAGAAGTGACCTCAGGAGCTATCTAAATCCCTCATATTGCAGGCAGAGGGCACAGTGTGATCAAAGGCATTGAGGTGGTGAATTCATAAAGGAATGGAGGCTAGACAAACTTATCTAGAAAATATGTGGACAAGAATAATATGAGGTAAACCTGGAGACATTGAGTTGTGCCAGATTCACCTGATAATAGAGTTTGGAGAGACACTGCTACTGGCTGGGTTGGAACAAGGGAGGTTCAGAGGTGGGACCCAAATTAAAATCCTGAAATGGCTCAGAGACTGAATCCAATAATAAGGCTGAAAGCAAAAAGAACATAATTATCTTTTTAAAGGTTATCAAGTAATTGCATCTCTAATTTTCCTTGAATGTAGATTAATTTACTCTGCTAAGATTCTCCCCCAAAAAGAGACATCCCTGAATCTTTCCAGGAACTGCTAAAAGGATTTTTAATTGCAACAGATTACATGAAGATATTCTGCCCCTGTGCCGAATGGAGGAGGGGGATGGACAGAGAAAGAAATGTGACTGAAAATGTTTAGTTCGTTTGAGTGACAACAAACAGAGGGTTCCCTGAGATCCCTGAAATAGAAGTTGTGTCAGGGATAGACAAGATAGACAAGACTGTATGGAAAGGATGAAAGCTCACTATGATATAGCTCTGGATTTGGAGCCAGCTTGACTTCTGGGATGATCTTGAGCAAGTAACCCCTCCGAACCTCAGTTTCCTCATCTCTAAAGTGGGAAGAATAATAATGACAAAAGTTGTTGTAGGATCAAACTTAACATAAGTGCTCTCTAAAAGTCAGTTATTATTATTACCATAGTAGTAGTAAAGCAGTTTACTTTTGTAAATAATATTTTATAGTTTACAAAGTAAATCAGTACTGAAAAATGCTATTATTCAAGATGTGGAAACAGAGGCTCCCAGATGTGATATGATTTGTCCATAGGCAATAGATAACACCTCACCCTGCAAGGTTATCTCTAGTCTAACTATTGATTTGGAGGCTATTGGAATAAGCCTGAGATCTGTACCCAAAGTGGTATTCATTGAATGATTCCAAAAAGACTTTATTTCAACCCAATTCAGTAAGCATTTATTGAACATCTACTATGTTCAAAGCAAGTCTCTGCCCTTGAGGAAATTTCTTAATGAACTCGCAGGAGGTGCTAACCTCTAAACCTTCTAGGTATTATCCAGACTTGCTCTGAGGCATTCATTCATTCACTTATTCATAGAATAAAGATAGATCACATAACCACATATATACACAGTCCTATGCTAGGTTCTGTGTACTGGGTCAGATACAAAGTGGAAATAAAATGGTTTCAGCCACTATGAAGCTTACAGTCCAGTTGGACAGACAGGAAACCAGCAAAACTAGTCACAGTGCCCAATATTACAGAAGTAATATTATAGAAGCTCCAAACAAAGTGCTCCGTGAGGTACACAGACAACTGTATGTCATTAGAACTGCCCACCTTCCATCACCCAAGATCACAGGCTCATGGTCCTTCTCAACATTTCACCCTTGCTCTCCTCCACATCCAATCACTTGCCAGATATTGTCACTTGCATCTCCACAGCATCTCTCCTGGGTCTTACTCTCTTCATTCTCATGGTTATCACTCTAATTCAGGTCTTCATCAGCTCCCACTTGTACTATAAAAGTGGCCTCCTAATTGATTTTCCTACATCTTGTTATTCCCCATTCCAATTCATCCTCCCCATAGCCACTAAAATTAATTTTTATACCACAGATCTGACCGTATCAGCCCCTCAACACACTCAATAAACACCAATGCCTCTTTATTACCTCTAGGATAAAATATTAATCCTCTACTTATCATTTAAAGCTCTTCATAATCTGGTCCTTCCCTATTTTTCCAATATCTTTATACATTACAACCCCAAGGGAAGCCTGGGGGCCAGGAGAAGGTAGGTAGGGGAAGGGGATAAGTATTTATTAACTACCTACTATGGCACTATGCTCAGCACTTTACAATTATTTCATTTTATTCTTACCTGAGAGGTGCTATTTTTGTCCCCATTTTATAGCTGAGGAAAGTGAAAGGAACAGAAATTGAGTGACTTGCCCAGAGTCAATGAACTTATAAATGTCTGCAGCTGGATTTAATAAACTCAGGTCTTCCTGGTGCCAGGCTCGGGGCACTATTCACCTTGCCACTCAACTGCAGACCGGCAGCTAGAAAAAAAGCTTTAGTTTTCCAGCTAATCAATCAACCCTTTCATTTTACAGATAAGTGATCTGCCCTATATCACACAAATAGCAAACAGAGAGAGAGAGAGGAGAGACAGAGACAAAGACAAAGACAGAGAGACACAAACATAGGCAGAGAGAGAGACAGAGACAGAGAGAGAGAAAGGGAGAGACAGGGACAGAGAGAGAGAGACAGAGACAGAGAGACAAAGAGAGACAGAAAGAAAGGGAGAGGCAAAGAGAGAGAAAGAGACAGAGAAAAAGAGAGAGGTATAAGCATACACACACACACAAATACACACACACACACACAAATACACACACACACACACTTCCTAATTATTGAAATCTGAAGTGGAACCATTCTTCCTCCCAAGAAGCTATTCATCCTGAAGTCATTGTCTTAACATTAACATTATTATAACATTATAAACAACATTATAACATTAAATAACATTAACATCCAATTCCAGTTGGATATTAAATGATGAGTAGGAATTAAAGAGGAAAAGAGAAAACCTTCTTGACATAAAAGACAGTGCCAGTAAACATAGGGAGGAGAATCTGTCTAAATGAAGAGGAATGGGATAAAAGAAGGTTGGCTCGGGGATCTTAGAAAATGGAATCAGTCCCATCCTGGGAGTCAAAAAAGTCATTCTGTAGAGGTACACAACCAGAACTCCAATCCCAGTCGAATTCTGGCTGGCACTCTTCGATACGACTTCCAGAATCACTAGAGTAAAAGGGTTGATCTCTTCGAATATCCTTCATTCTAACCCTCAGCACTATTCTCACCTTCTCTAAAAGTTCACTGGGGAGAACCAGCAGGCATCAAGCTAATAGCTCCCAGAAGAAAGTCAGAAAAGGGTTTTGGGGGCAAGGCAAAGGATAAGGAAGGAATCCACAGAGAACATGAGAAGAATTTCCTGAAGGAAAGTTTTAGCATTTAAGCTCAAAGGCATTTATAGCTTCAAAGACACTTTGATTCACTTTTTTCTATATGTTTTCCTCCTGACCTGAGCTTCTCTAATGAAGAGACAGCCTTGTAGGAAAAAACAAGCCCTAGAGAGGAAGAATCAAAAAACAGAACAAGTTCTGAACTTAGAATGAAAGCACCTGGGTTCAAATCCCAGCTCCAGACACTCAATCTCTCTGTATTTTTGGCCAGCTCTCTAGGTCTGCCCTTTCCTAATCTTGTTGGTAGATCCAGAAATGTAGGCTAGAATCGGCTCTCTGAGAATTAAAAGAAAATCCCCAAGGACTTGTGAAGAAAAATTAAAGGAATGGGGAATATTTAATCCAAAGAAAAAAGATTGCAGGAAAAATTCCATCTAGCCTCCCATAACTTCTAAATTTCCTCCCCTCTCTAGGTCCCTGATGCCATGGTTGCTTGGTTGGTGGTTGTCCTTCGTTCTTGGTACAACAACCTGTCATCTGTCATGTCACAAGTTCTCCAATGACAGGAAAAAAAGAAATGAGCTTAAAGAGTAGCATGGGAAAATTAGATTGGAATTTAGAAAGAACTTCCCCAAAACAAGGGTTGTTTAAAAAATGGAATGTTCTCCAATGGCAGGAAAAAAAGAAATGAGCTTAAAGAGTAGCATGGGAAAATTAGATTGGAGTTTAGAAAGAACTTCCCCAAAACAAGGGTTGTTAAAGAATGGAATAAGTTCTCCAATGGCAGGAAAAAAAGAAATGAGCTTAAAGAGTAGCATGGGAAAATTAGATTGGAGTTTAGAAAGAACTTCCCCAAAACAAGGATTGTTAAAGAATGGAATAAATTAGCCAGAACAATTCCGGGATCTCCCTTTCTTGAGACCTTTTCAAGGAGGTCAGTTGGGATTGAGTGAATATAACCTTCTTCTAGAGAGAAGCTAGAAACCACATAATGGCACAAGGTCTTTGGATTCCACGATCTCTTAGTCTCCAGAAAGCTGAGTAAAGCCAAGAGGAAGCACTCAATAAGTAATAGCTACTGCTACTGAAAGTCAAATTACATCTAGCTCAAAAAAAATTACATCCAGGTCCTGTTATTTACTATCTCCATATGGCTGTGGGCTAACCATTTGAACTTTCTGGGTCTCAGTTTCCTCCTTTGTAAAATGCAGTCCTTCGATCTCCTACACAACTATAAGCTGGATTCAAATTCTACCTGTGAATGCATGCATGCATCCCTGGCAATCTTAGCCAATCATTTTATCTCCCTGGGACCCATTTCTCCCCTTTATAAAAAAAGAATTGGACTAGATGCCTGAAATCCCATCCAGCTGTAGATCTGTAATCCTATAGATCTTAAAGATCATGAAGTAAATCTCATCACTTTGCTCTCACTAAATATGCTAATGGTTTATCTGCTAAGATTACTTGGAAACATCCCATATATAATAGTATGTGAATATGGTGCCCCCTCTGCCAGGATGGAAGTTCCTTAAGAATAAGGGACTATTTCATTTTTTAAACATTATTTTCTAGCACTTAGTACACTGCTGGACATATAGCAGGTACTTAACAATTCATATTAATTGTATTAATAATAAACTTGTCATTCATTGTAATAATTGATTGGTTGATTGATAAATTCTGTGATCGTCATTCTACCCTGATCTATATATTAAGATGGAAACCTGGTAATTTTGTGCCCTCCCAGCCATAATCCAGGAATACCAGGATCTGGATCAGTCAGACAGTCAACAGATACTTCTTAGTGCTTATGATGTGCCAGAACACCATTACTTCAAGGTAAAAACCAAATGAATACAAGAACTTCCTGGTGCCAGCAGAGATTGAGGCTATTTGGCCAACAACCATTAGTTATAGCTATTTATTGGCCCCATGTGTGAAAAGTAGGGCCACTAGCAAGCAGCCCATTTCTAAGCCAGCCTGTCATTTTTCAGCCACTGAAATAATAAAGATATTCAATCTGCTGATAATTCGATTCTAATTAGAAGCTCAATCCACAATGCTGGAATTGCAAAAAAAAAAAAAAGGCATAAATGAAACAGCAATTAACCTTTAGTTCTGGGTTTATTTGCTCCCACCCAACATGGGTCAGTTACCATAGAGATGATACCTACGTGATCTGCAGATGCGACTCAAAGCTGGCTGGAATTTCTGAACCAGTCTCCTCTTGGTACAGCACTGAGATAATTAAAAATCTGCTAAAAGACAATTGAAAGTTGATCTGAAACTTTAATCCCAAACTAAAGTGAATGAAAGTGGAGAAGGGGAGAAAAAGAAGAAGGCTTCAAGAAAGAAGAAAATAAAGAAAACAACTTTTCTTGACTTTGAAAGAAGGCTGGAGATTTTCATCTAGGTCTTGGTCTTTCCATCCAAATACTGTAAGTCTTTGTCTCCAGAGAAAATGAAGATTATAAAAACTGGACTGACTCTCATTTGGGATCTGAGATGTTCTCTATATTCTTGTTGTTCAGCCATTTCCAAGACTTAGTGACTCCATCTTGGCAAAGATACTAGAGTGGTTCACCATTTTCTTCTCCAGCTCAGCTGATAGATGAGGAAACTGAGGCAAACAAGATTAAGGAACTTTCCAGGGTCACACGGCTATTAAGTATCTGAAGCCAGATTTGAATTCACAAAAAAGTAATCTTCCTGACTTCTGGCCTGGCACTCTATCCACCATACCACCTAACTGTTGAGACTTCTTTATAGCCAAGAGTTAAAAATAGGGAGGGAGTGAAGGCAGTGAATTTCTCTATCCCCATCTCAATCAATCAATAGATATCAATTACACTGCTATTATGGGCCAAGGACTGTGTTAGGCAAGGGAAAGGTGAAGGTCCCATAAAATTCATCAGACACAGAAACCAGGAAATAAGACTAACAATGAGTATAAGCAAGAGCTAGAGCCTGAATCATCAAAATGAAAGTGGGGTTGAAAAAAAACTTCCTAAAACCAATTTCTTCATCAATTCATCAACAGGTTCTGTATTACCTAGGCCCTGTTTGAGAAGGGTCATCACACCCGGACCCCACTTCAGAATATTCCAAGATCCACTCCATCTCTCTCATTCTTCCTACTGAATTATGGCTTGGTTCCAAGGTCAGGAAGATAATCAAGTTGTTTTTCCCATAAATGTCTGAGCTGTTGATGGACCAAGTTGCTGCTAGTCACTATTAAGGGACAAAATAGCTTTTGACTTAAGTTGTTTCCCATTTCAAAAGGAGACTGGTGTCTCTTCTAACAATCAAGAATCAACCAATCAGGCAATAGTACCACAATTTACACATAAAACTCTCTAAAAACTAGACTGGAAAAGTTCAGATCCTCTCACCTAGGTCAATAGTCCTAGCAAGTCATCCATCTATTCATCAATACTGGATTTGTAAACTTCCCAAGACACATGTCAACCTAGGGTCATGGAGTCAGGTCCCAGTCTGCCATTTCATTTAAATGTGTCTCCTTAAGGCAGGATACATGCTTCTGGGGTTCACAGGTCATCAAATCCACTGTCATCACTCCACAAATAATCCATAATCCTCTTTCTCAGGCCTTAGAATAATAGGGAGAGTATAAAGTGGGGACAGATTTAGGTCAAGAGACCAAATTAACATTCCCATCCCATCTTCCTCAGCTGCTACTGCTTCATCCAAAGCACCAAAGACTACATTTAGTCCCTGCCCTAGTATATTATAACAAGAATGATGAATTATCTTTCTCCCTCAGAAAGAATCATTCCAAGAAAGGATTCAGCTCATTGGAAGATTCAATCAACAAAAACTTATTGAGGACCTACCCTGGAGAGTAATCTAGAGGCATGATGAAAAAAAAATTGAAAATAATAAAATCTGAAATAAAACCTGGTCTGTATTTGACATAGAATTTAGTCTGAGTTATTTGTATAGGAGCAGAGTGCTCTCTTACCTTTTGTTTAGAGACTTATAAGAAAACTGCATTCTGATATTTCCAAGGGAGACACTGAATGGGGGCAAAACGTGACAAAGAGAATTCTTTTCTTAATCCTTTGACCCCATAACTCCATTGGTGACAATATATCCTGAGAGGCTTATCAAACACAAAACAACAAAACCTAAAAGAACCATCTATTCAAAGATTTTCCTAGCTGTGTTATTTGTAATTGCAAAAACACACACAAAAATTGGAACTAACTTATTCAGTATAACAATAGGAAGATGGTTAAATCAATTGTGATGTATTCAGATAATGAAATCTCATAATGTAGTTAAAAAAAAGCAAGTGTGAGGAAAAATAAGGAAACCCTGGAAGGGTCTTTATGAAATCATGCAAAGTCAAAAGTAGGGAGAGGATGGGGTTGGTGAAGAATCAGAGAATAGGCTACATAAACTACAGCCATATAAAAAGAAAAATGAAAAAGGATGAGTGGACAAAGAATCTTGACAGAGATTTAAGAGTACCCCCAAAAAAGTTCTTACAATGATTTATATACTAAAAAAAGGATCCCAAAGGATATATAGTCCAACCATCTCATTTTATAAATAAACTAAGGTCCAGCCTCTCCTAGCCATATGATCTTAGCAAGCCATTTTACTTCCATGGGCCTCAGTTTCCTCATCTGTAAAATAAAAGAAGCTGGATTAGATAATCTCCACTATGGGGCAGTTAGATGAAGCATTGTCTAGAGTGCTAGGTTTGGAGCCAGGAATATTTGAGTTCAAATCCAACCTCAGAGATTTATCAGCTGTGTGACTTTGGGCAAGTCCTTTACCCCTGTTTGCCTCAGTTTTCTCATCTATAAAATAAAAATAAAAATGGCAAACTACTTCAATATCTTTGCCAAGAAATCTCCAAATGGCATCATGAAGAGTCCGACAAAATTAAATGATAACCAGATCTATTATGGCTCTAGAGCTATGATTCTATGATGAGACAAAATTGCTGTTCTAGATATGGACCAATTGATGTTTGAGTTATCACTCCTATTAAAATGTGAACTCCTTGAGAGCAGAGACCATTTTTGTCTTTCTTTGTATTCCCATCGCCTATCATCGTGCATGATACAGAGCAAGAACCTAATAAATGCTTTTTGATTGAGTGAGTGATTGATTGATTGCCCTCTTACAGATGTGTAAGGGCATAAATCACAACCAAATGTATTATGTATATGGGCTAAGTTTGGGAAGTGATATCTCTCCTGGAGCTAACTGGAAGACTTTTATCGACAGAATTGTTCAGTGGATGATTAAAGTAACCTTGGTATCAATTGCCCACATCACAGCTTCATGCCCTTGGACTTTCTCAAATCAGAGAAAAGCATTGGTCCTGATGGAACACTTAGTAACTACCAAAGGCCTATTAACTTGTCATTTCGAGACCATAACTGGTCTCCATGTCTCCTTCTGTCCTCAGTGACATCCAATGTCCAACTCTTTCCTTTCTCAAATGGATGCAGGGCCTCCTGGAGATGAGACACATAGAGAAATGCAGAATACACACCCATTAAAATTAATTGCTTGCAAACATTAGAAACCAGACACCCATTTCAGTTATGAAATATGGATAAGGATTTGCTGAAAGCCATTTATATTAAATTACTTTTATGATAATATTTAACTTTTAAGCATTAAATATTTAGTGCCCTTTTACTCGTCATTTGCAAGGCTGGAAAAAAACCTTCTGGCCGCCACAGAGTTGGGACAATTGTTGACCAGTGACTCTTAGTATTCACTGTGGAGGTAGGAGGTACCCCCAGAAGATTGGAAGCTGGCATTCTCAGATTCACCAATGATCATGATGAGCTTGACCTTCAACAATCATTTCATCTTTCAGTTTTGTTCCCTCCTCTCCCCTTCCCCCATTTTTAATACCCAAAGACAGGAAGTCTGACGCAGATGAGAAAAGAATTTGAATCAGGGGCAGCTAGGTGGCGCAGTGGATAGAGCACCAGCCCTGAAGTCAGGAGGACCTGGGTTCAAATCTGGTCTCAGACACTTAACATTCCCTAGCTGTGTGACCCTGGGCAAGTCACGTAACCCCATTTGCCAAAGCAAAAAAAAAAAAAAGAAAAAAAAGAAAAGAATTTGAATCAATACTAGAAAAGATCTGATTTAACCATTTCTCCATCCTCTTACACATATGTAAAATCATCATGGATGTTAGCAAGGGATGTGGTACAGTAGAATAGCAGCTGGGACTTGAGTTTGAATTCTGCCTGATTTATGTGCTATGTGACCCTAAGCAGGTTATTATAAGTCTCAATTTCCCCATCTGTAAACTGGGAATAATGATAGTTACAATACTCACCTCATGGGGTTGTGTTGAGAAAAGTGTTTGATAAATCTAAAAGTGCCATAAAATGAGAGATTATGATGGCTAGAATTTATAGAGCATGTTAAGATTTGGGAATCATTTTATATATGTCATCTTACTTGAACCTCACAATAATCCTGGGAGGTAGGTGCTATTATTATCTCTCTTTTGTTGTTGTTTGTATCTAGCTCTTCATGATCTGATTTGGAGTTTTCTTGGTAAAGATACTGGAATGGTTTGCCATTTTCTTCTCTAGTTCTTTTTACAGATGAGGCAAACAAAATTGAGCAACTTGCCCCAAAATTTAAAAAGCAACTGACCCACTCTGAGGCTAAATTTGAACTCATTCCATCCACAATGCCACCTAACTATCCAACCTCTTTCACAAATGAGAAAACTTAAACCGAAAAAGTTCAGACTTTTGCCCAAGGTCACACAGTTATTATTTCTGAAGCAGGATTTGAATTCAGTTCTGACTGACTCCAAGCCAATAGTCCATCTGCTGCGCCATATCAAGTCAACAAGCTTTTTTTAAGCATCTACTATGTGCTAAGAACTAAACTTGGAAGTGGTGATATTATGGAAAAATAAAATGGCTCCTTATAATGAAAAAATGAAATGGCTCCTTCCCTCAAAAAGTTCACATCATACTGAGAGAAAACAACATGTATACAGACAAGTAAATATATAATATTTAAAACACAATTTTAGAAGAGAGAATGATATCAACTGAGAAAAAAGGAAAGAGATCACATAGGACCTTAAATGATCCTGAAAGGGAGCTTGGGATTCCAAGGGGCAGGGAAAGCAAGGAGATCATTGTTATTCAAGACATGGAAAGCCAAGGAGCAAAGGAGGGAGATGAAATGTTGTATGCAGAGAAGAGCAGAAAAAAGTGAGCTCTGGGACAAAAAGCATGTGAGAGGGAGTCACACAAAAGCCTGAAGAGGTGGGATGGAGGCAGCAAGTAAAGGACTTTGAGTTTGCAGAGCATCCTAGAGGCAAAATGCACACTTAATACTGGCGATCCCTACACAACAAGCATTGACCCTAAAGTTCTTGAGAAGGAAGTGACATGGTTAGATCTGAAGTTTAGGAATATCAGTTTGACACGTGTGTGGAAGAGAGAAAAGAGAGAAGGAAAAAATGAAGCAAGGAGAATAATAAATGAGAAGACCATTGCAATAACCTAAGCAAGAAAGAATGAGGGACTGAATCAAGTCATCGGTCACATGATTAGGGAAAAGGACAAACGTGAAAGACTTTGTAGAGTTAGAAATGGCAAGGTCTAGTAAATGACTGCATATATTAGGTGGGGAGAAAGTGAATATCCCATATCATCCAAAGTTGCCTACTAGATATCTCTCTTTGGTTGAACAGAGGCGTCTCAAACTCATGAACAAGATGTAATTCATTATTCTTTCAACCTAGAAAAATGTGGGAAGACTTATATGAAGGGATACAAAGTACAAATAGTAGAATGAAAAGAATAGCATACAGAATTATAACAGCAATGACAACAAAATGAACCTAGAGACAGGTACAACAAAATTTCAAACACAATGGTAAATGTCAATGTCATTCTGTCAAATCCTTACTGTTAATAATGGATGATCAAATTTTTTCAGGGGATATATGCTATGAAGGGTTGTTTTGGGTGTTTGCTAGGAAGTGTTTTTTTATGGAAAAATAAAACATGCCAATTTTGTAAAGGAAGACATGGATGTTTACCACTCTATTGGAGAACATGATCCTGAAATTATGGAGCCTTTAAAATATTGAATTTATGGGCAAGAGCACTATACTATCCTGAAGGAAAAGCAGAGATAAATAAAATAGGGTCCCTAACTCCATTACAATCATGTAGCTGGATACAACACATAACCTGTAGGATTGACATGGGCATAAGTAGAAAGAAAGGTAGAAATGTGAAAGGTAGAAGTTTAAACAAAAGCTGGATGAACAGATGTTGGATATGTTGTAGAATAAAGTTTTTTCTAATATTAATTAGACTGGATAGCCTTTGAAGTTCCTGCCCACTTTCCTATCACTGAATCCTAAGATTCAATGACAGTATTTCTATGCTAGATTTGGAGTCAAATGATCCAGATTCAAATCTCACCTCTTCCATTAAGGGTCTGGGTTAACTTAAACTGAGCCTTGGTTTCTTTATCTTTTGAATAGATGAGTTGCATATATCCTTGGACTGAGTATGACACTAGCCCTAACTACTGTGTTTCAATAATTTTGTTGTGTCTCCGTGTTCATTTTATTGACATTGCTGTGATCATTCTATATGCTGCTCTCTTCATTCTGCCATTTTCACTCTATACCACTTAACATGTCTTCCCATATTTCTTTAGTTTGGAAGAAAGTGAAGAGTCTGTGTCTATGATTTGCTCTTTCACCCATTCATTCTTTAGGATTAGATTATTTAATTTCCAATTAACTTTTTTTTGGAGCAGATCTTTTTTTATTAAAGCTTTTTATTTGTATGACATATGTATGGGTAGTTCCCCAGCATTAATCTTTACAAAGCTTTCCATTACAAATTTTACCCCCAGTCCCCTCCCCTACCCTAGATGGCAGGAAGTCCACTACATGTTAATAATGTTGAAATACTTGACAAATTGTGCAAGAAAAATCCTATCTACAAGAAAAAAAGAAAATCAGAGAAAGGCAACACAATGCAAGCAAACCTCAATAGAGAGCATGAAAATGTTATGTTGTGGTCCATATTTCATATCTCTCTCTTTGGGTGTATATGGTTTTCTTCAGTGAACAACTGGAACTGGTTTGAGACAATTCTTTGTTGCAGAGATCCATGTCCATCAGAATTGATCATCATGTAATATTGTGTTGCTGTGTATGATGATCTCCTGGTTCTGCTCGTTTCACTCAGCATCAGCTCATGCAAGTCCCTCCAGGCCTCTCTGAAATCATCCTGCTGGTCGTTTCTTACAGAACAATAATATTCCATAACATTCATATACCATAATTTATTCAGCCACTCTCCAATTGATGGGCATCCATTCAGTTTCCAGTTTCTAGTCACTACAAAAAGGGCTGCCACAAACACTCTTGCACATGTGGGTCCCTTTCCTTCCTTTAAGATCTCTTTGGGATATAGGCCCAATAGAAACACTGCTGGGTCAAAGGGTATGCACAGTTCCAAATAACTTTTGATCTATTTTCTCATGGCCTTATATTCCATGTGATTTTTATTGCATCATGATCTGAAAAAGATGCATTTACTATTTCTGCCTTTCTGCATTTGATTTTGAGTTTTTTATGCCCTAACTCATGATCAATTTTTGTATAAGTTCCATGAACCCCTGAGAAAAAAGTAAACTCCCTACTGTCTCCATTCAATTTTCTCCAAAGATCTATCATACCTAACTTTTCTAACATCCCTAACTTCTTTCTTATTTAATTTGTGATTTGATTTATCTAATTCTGAGAGAGCAAGGTTGAGATCCCCCACTAGTATAGTTTGGCTGTCTATTTCTTCTTGCATCTCTCTTAATTTCTCCTCTAGGAATTTGGATGCTATTCCACTTTGTGCATATATACTTAGTATTGATATTGCTGCATTATCTATGGTACCCTTTAGTAAACACAGAACACAGAAAACTCTCCTTCACCTAAGAAGCAGGATAGCATAGAAGAGGCACTGGATTTGGAAGCAAAGAACCAGGATCTTCCATTTATCACCTGTATGATCTTGGCCCAATTTCACAATCTTTCTTTTTTTAATTAAAGCTTTTTATTTTTTCAGAACATATGCATGGATAATTCTTCAACATTAACCTTGTGTTCCAATTCCCTCTCCCTTTCGCCCTAGATGGCAATTTCACAATCTTCCTAAGTGGTGTTTCCTCGTTGGTAAAATGTAAAATAAATTGGTAAAGTGGTAACGATATTAGAATAAGACTTTCAAAGTCTCATCTGCAAACCCATCCAGGGGAAAATCAAAAACATTTTCATAATAATACTAATACATTATTTGTCTGTTAAAATATTCCTCCCAACCCCACATGTGCAAGAATGTTTGTGGCAGCCCTTTTTGTAGTGGCTAGAAACTGGAAACTGAATAGATGCACTTCAATTGGAGAGTGGCTGAATAAATTATGGTATATGAATATTATGGAATATTATTGTTCTGTAAGAAACGACCAGCAGGACGATTTCAGAGAGGTCTGGAGAGACTTGCATGGACTGATGCTGAGTGAAATGAGCAGAACCAGGAGATCATTATACACGGCAACAACAGTACTATATGACGATCAATTCTGATGGACATGGCTCTCTTCAACAATGAAATGTTTCAAACCACTTCCAATTGTTCACTGAAGAAAGCCATATACACCCAGAAAGAGGGATGTGAAATGTGGACCACAACATAACATTCTCATACTCTTGATTGATGTTTGCTTACATAGTGTTTCCTTTATCTGATATGTCTTTCATGTAGATACGATTTTTCTTGAACAACAATGATAAGTTTGGAAATATGTATACATATATTCAATTTGTCAAGTATTTTAACATAATTAACATGTAGTGGA
Organism: Myrmecobius fasciatus; assembly: GCA_023553655.1. Classification (NCBI taxonomy): domain Eukaryota; kingdom Metazoa; phylum Chordata; class Mammalia; order Dasyuromorphia; family Myrmecobiidae; genus Myrmecobius; species Myrmecobius fasciatus. The sequence continues at coordinate 96,001 of JAJPUD010000118.1, read as the reverse complement.
TATCCTGCCATCTAGGGGAGGGATGGGGAGTTGGGGGGAAAATTTTGTAACAGAAAGCTATGTAAGGGTTAACGTTGAAGAATTACCCATACATATGTTTTGCAAATAAAATAAAATTTAAAAAAAATAAAAAAATAAAATAAAATATTCCTCCCTTTTCCAGCTATATATCTGTTTGAAGCCAGATTTTTTCTTCATGTAGTTCCACCAAAACAATATCACAACAGACTGAAAGCAAAACTAGATACAAGAAACAAGTCAGACATGAAAGATTTGTAAAAATATGTAAAATATGGCCATTCCTGGTTGATTTTTTTCCTTTAGAAAATAGTTATTTTTCATCAAAAAAAAAGTTTATTTATATTAACATATGAGTTTCCTATTTTTAATGAATTGATAAGTAAATATGTATCAGTTGTTATTTCTAATATAGTAAATATTTATGGTTAGAATCCATATAAACAAAAGCTCTTTGGGGTTCTGAATATTTTTAAGTACATACAGGGGCCCTGAGACCAAAAAGGTTAGATGATATATTTTTTAATCCCTTTCAGTTCTGATTTTAGGATCTTCATGACCCAGAGGGACATGTACAGAAGTCAGTACAATTTTCCTGTCTATACTGACAACACAAAAAAGTCCTTTCCAAATCCCAGCCCATGGGCTTAATTTACGAGTTTTAAGCACCTTTCTGGCCAGACAGAATGGCACTCCTTATCATGCAGAAGCTGTGTGGCAGCAGCCACATCAAGTGGCCAATGACTCCCAACTCTGAGAGAAGGAAGAAGAGCTAGGCAGAGAAGTGGATAGAGCTAGTGTCAGGAAGCTCTGAGTTTAAATTTGACTTCCAACACTTACTAGCTGTAGGACTCCAGTCCTACTTAACCTTGCCTACCTCAGTGTCCTTATCTATAAAATAGAGAAAATAATACACGTACCTCCCAGTATTGTTGTGAAAATAAAATGAGATAATATTTGTAAATCACTTTTGCATGCCTTAAAATACCCTAGAAATACTAGTATATATATATATATATGTGTGTGTGTGTGTGTGCGTACATATATATATATGTCATTTAATTTCTCTCTAGAATTTGGTTTTACTCTCCATTAAATGACGAAGAGCTAGGGTTATGAAGTTAGAAGCCCTGGATTTGAATCCTGCCTCTGCCACTTCTGCCCTGTATAATCTGAGGTAGCTCACCCAACTTTTCTAAGTTTTGTTTTCTTTCTCTGTAAAATGAGAATCTTGTAAGAAAAAATGGGGTTTGGTCAAAGCAACCCCCAAATTCCCTTCCAGGCTTAAAATCCTCTGGTCCTGAGTTTGGAAGCAGGTGCAAACTGCCCTCTGTAAAGCACTCTGAGTTAGACAATTATTGAGTGTTGGGCACTGAGGATACACAGGCAAAAATGAAAAACATCAAGTCTAGTGGTAAGCATCCTGAGGAAACAGGTGGCCTCTCCCTTCCCCGGAGAGGAGACTGGCCATTGGAAAAAATCCCAGCTGCTGTTTACAAAAAGCATCTTGAATAAAGGAAATGGAAAAGAGCAAACTCTGACTGCTGGCAAGGTAGAGATGCTGGGCTGGAGTCCTGTGTTGTCTCCAACTCCTGGGCGCATCAGCTTTAGAATTAGCCCGACTCCCATTGGTTGCTGGTGCTTGTACACCTGTCCGGGTGCTAGATTGAGCCTTGGACAGCGGCCGAATGACTGGTAGCAGAGCTGTATCTAGGAACTTAATTATACTGGGAGTTTGCATGGTCTAGTAGCAAGAGGAGCTAAATGACCCATGTTCCAACCCCACATAACCTTTAATGGGTCTCAGTGTCCTCTTTCTGAGGAGCTCTGAGTTCCTTTCCAGTTCTAGGTGTATTATTCTAGCGCTCTAGGAATCCTGGCACTCAAAGAGTATTTGCTGGGGGTAGGTTTGAGGGACCTCAGACCTTTGGACACAAAGACCCCAGAACAGCTCCCTGCATGGGAGACCGATGCTAAGGTGGCTACTGGGGGGAAGCAGAGCAGGATAGGATTTTACCTCAACTGGCACAAAATCAGCTAAGGCTACTAATCCTGGGCATCCCCTCCGAAAGGCATGACTTGCCACAGATTACAGAGAGCAGTATATATGCAAGTTGGGTTTAGTCATTCAGGGAGAAGAGTGCCCCGGAGAATCTGACTGGCGTCCCCATGGCAAAGCCACCTGCAAGTGATGCTTGACCCCTCCCAACCCTAGCAGGGGACAGAATCAAGGAGGGTAATGATGGCGTGCAGGTGAGCCCTGAGAAAGGACCCTGATGGTGCAGCCCTGAGCTGAATGAGACAAGACCAGTCAGTCACACTTCACTTTGTCAGGGAGAGCAAAGGATCAAGCGTCAAGTGGCTGACCACTCCTGGGAGGGTCCCCCACTCTGATGAGAGCACTCTGACCCTCTGGCTAGTAGCAACGTTACTAAGCCCTTAGCACATCCAGACAGGGTCCAATTTACAAATGTCATAGGATTTATAATTGGAGGGATGTTTGTAACTTAGTCCAACTCCCCCATGTAATGGGGAGGAAACTAAAGCTCAGAGAACAAAAAGAACATGGGTAAGCTTCCAAAGATTGGATTAGAATCCAGATATCCTGGCTCTGAGGCAGCAAGATGCAACGTTGGATGGATCAAGTGCTGGGCCTAGAGTCATGAAAATCTGGTCCAAATGTGGCCTCAGACACTTACTAGCTGTGTGACCTCATCCTGTTTGCCCTAATCCACTGGAAAAGGAAATAGCAAACTACACATTTACCAAGAAAATCCCATGGATATATGGTCCAGGAGGTCACAAAGTAGAACACAAGTAAACAACAATAATCCTGACTCTACATTATTTATTTTTTCTAATACAAATGCACACCCACATACACATATTCCCCACTGCCCTTCGTGATCCCATCTATCCTGATGAAACAGTAGCTTCAAATCGTAGATAAATATTAATCAAGGTGAATCATTTAAACTTGTGAAGGGCTCAGGTTTCAGCATGAGAAGGTGCTTCGTGAGGCAGGTCTTTGATAGGGACCTTGGATTCTGTTGCAAGTTCTATTTTTCTCCCAATAGGGACTTCTGTGATTCTTGTACTTGAGTTCTTGTTGGGTAGAGGATTATTTGTAAGTCTGGCTTGATTAGCCTCTTTTCCAAAAAAAAAAACTTGGAAATGATATGATGGGTTGATATAGAAAATTGTAATAGCACTCCTTCCAATTTTAGAAAAATGATAAAAGGGTGGGTTGGCTGCCGAGAAAAAGGCCCCACTGACCTTGGAAGTCAGAATATCTGGAGCATAGTATAGTGAGAAGAACACTGAATTTATCTCCCATTTGAGATACTTTTCCACCTTGGAACTCACAGATTTGCAGGTTGAATCTCCAGGGCGATGAATGCTGTCATCGGTTCTAGGATATTTTGTGGGTTCCCATTTCTAAAACAATAGCTTACAAGCTCCTACCAGTGGTCTTACCTTTAATAGCAAAGCAAAAACATTTACTAAAATAGTATAGTAAGAAGAATAACTACAAAACAGTGCTCCAATAATATTAAAAAAACACACATACTATCACTTGGAAAACTTGTCACAAACTAAGAGCACACTGGTAGAGAGGAATACATGTAGAGAATATTTGTGACATTTCTAAGACTGCAGAAGTCCAATGTTCTTTCACAGAATCTTCATAGGATCTTCACACTGCTTCCCCTTCTCATCCTACCCTTACTGTCTTTCATAGCATCTCAACTCAACAGGTCCTTCTGTTGGACTCTATTCAACAGGTCATTCTGTAGAACTTCCTGGGTCTACTCCTCTCCAAATTTCTACCCTGAGTTATAAATCTGTTTCTCTCTTGAATCCAGAGAAGACTCTCTTCTCTACTGCCAGAAGTCTCATTCCTTGTAATTGCTTGCTACCTACATAAAATACGGTTCCTCTCCATGTCTGTGTCCCCACAGGGAATGTATGTCTCTGATCCCTGATAAATACATATCGACTATGCTCTGAAAAGCACTCTCTCAAATTCTCATACTGTATAACTGCTTTCTGATCTCAGCAGGAATTGCTTTTTTTTAAGGCCTTTGGCATAGTCTGTATTTTATCTATAGAATGAGGTGAATCGACTAGGTCATTTCTAAGGTTGTTTCCAGCTCTTAATATTATATGAAGACAATATGATACAGTGAGAACATTACTGGATTTGTAGTCAGGAGATTCAATTACTGGTTCCTCTACTTAATATCTGTCTGACTTTGGGAAAATAAATTAACATCTCTCGGTCTCAGATTCTTCATCCATAAAATGGATTGATATTGTTGTTGCTGTTGCCATTGTTGTTTTATAGAGCAGCCACCTAGCTACCCTGTAAAATGGATAAAATAATCTCTAATATGTCTTTCAAGTCTAAATCTATGATCTTGGTCATGCTCTTTCCTGTCCTAAGAGAAAATAATGGGCAGATTGGAATGTAGAGAGATGCCCCCGAGACTGACCCTGTAGAGAATCAATTATAGTCCTTCCCCATGAAGGAGAGCAATAGATGCCAAAAAGTAACCTCCTAGCTCTTAGTGCCAACATCGAATAATGTTCACTGGATGATTTCCTATTTGAAACAAAAGCTCTTATTCTTTTCTCTAAGACTGAACGACTTTCTTCACCCTGAGATACACTGAGATGCCTTTGAGCTAAAATACATAGATAGCACCAAAATTCCCCTTTTTTACTCCTCCTGGACTTCTCTGACCCCTATACCTACATGGGAGAGTCCGATACTTACAACATGGTGTTTGACTAGGAAATGCTCATTTTGGTTAGTGGTCCCTTTCTTTGTCTTAAAATCATGGATTTCTAGTAATTATTGTTCTTCATTGTGGGCAGATCCAGTTGGACTTCTAGGAGAACCTCCAAACCCTTCCTCATTTAGTGGGGAAATCAGGATGTTGAACAGTTGATGAGGAGTTGGGAGAAGATGAAGAAGACCTGGTTGTGGTCCCAACTTTGAGACAGGTTCCTTATATAACTTTATACAGGACATTGAATCAGTTGTCCTTGTAAAATGAGTACTGCCTCACAGTGTCTCCATGAAGATACTAGGGATGATATAGATGCGTTCCCTTCCAAAACATGGGGCATGATACAGACATAACTTATTGTCAGAATGGACAGGGAGGATGATGGCAGCAAGACTGAAGTAAGAGGAGTCATGGTAGCCAACTGTGACAGAAGTGGGAAATGGACCGTGGTAGGACAGAAGTACAAGGCAGGGCTATCTCATTTAGCGTAATTGAAGTCAGCATTCCCCCAGGGATGGATTCCTTCTGCATGCACCCTCATATCCCTAGCACCGTGCCTACCACATAGCAAATAATCTGTTTGCTTAGTGATAGAAATGATGATTCACTGAATTATTGACCAATGGAAGTAATGAAATAGCAAGAGCCTGGAATTAAGAATTCCTAGATTAAGTTCTGATTCTGCTACTTACTGGTTGGGTGATGTTAGACAGCTCACTTTCAGTTTCCTCATCTATAAAATGGAGTTAGACTAAATTATCTCCAAGATCCCTCCCAGATGTGAAGGCTATAACCTTAGGATGCTAATCCTGTGGCATATTGGAAAGAGCCCTGAATTTGGAGTCGGAGAACTCAGATCACATATTTTTGACCCTTAGTGTGAACCCAAAATAAAAGTAGCATAGTGAAGAGAAAATAATCCCCAATGGTCTTAGAAGTCTTGCTTCAGACCAATAGGTGATCTTGGGCAAATCAATTTGCACCTCAATGCCCCCAAGGAACTCTCTGAGACTAAACTTAGAACAGTTGCAAAGCAGAACTGATTGATAGAATGTTTTCTCACTAGGAATTAATTCCCTACACCAATTGTTTAGTCGTTTCAAACAATTCTAACTCCTTATGCACCCATTTGGAGTTTTCTTAGCAAAGATTCTGGAGTGATTTGTCATTTCCTTCTCCACCTCATTTTACAGACGAGGAAACTAAGTCAATTAGTCCAGGGTCAACAAGTGTCTCAGGTCTTCCTGACTCCAGGTCCAGCGCTGTATCCACTGTGCCATCTGACTGTCCCTTCAAAAACAAATGCAAAAAGAGATCAGCAGTCAACAAGCATTTGTAATGTACTTTCTATATTCCGGTCTCTGTGCAAAGAAAAAAAGCCAAAAAAGAGACTTTTTGCCCTCAAAAAGTTTATATTCTAACTAGAGAAACAGTATGTAAATAGCCAGTAAGTGTGCCAAGATTGAACAGTCCAAAACTGAAACAGTACCTGACCTTAAAGAGCTCACAGCTTGAAATAAAATCAAGCTTTGTTGCTTCCTCTCTGGGGCTGGTCCCTTCAACTCCGTGCTTTCCTCAAATATACGATGAGTATATCTTTTCTATTTTTAGGTCCTTTAACCCTAGGACCAGATGGACTTTTTTTTTTAAGAATCCTTCCCATTCCTGCTCTGAGAAAACTCCAGTTCTCTCTTTAACTGCAGCCCCACAACAGGCTGGGAGCTCTCCAGCCAACTGCCACAGCAGACAAAATTCCAATCATCATCTGCGGATGGCATCCTGGCTGCCACTGGGTGCCCAAATGCTCACTGGCTGGAAGGAGATCCGCTAGCCGGGCAGCCCATTTGTCTGCTGCTTTGAAGTGATCAATCATTTACTCAGATTTCAGGGAAATGGCCTGGAATGGAGGAGGGGGTTGCCCATAGCGAGGGGGCAGATGATTAGAAAAACTTTCAGGCTGAGCTCCAAAGAAGCTTGGTTGGCAAACCCTGTGGGCAGTAGGGTGCCTTTCCGTGTGTGTTAATGAATGATGTGAAATCTAGGGCTAGGAACCAATGCCGGATGCAGCTTCCAGAACTGAAGTTCTTTGACTGCAGTCTGGAAATGACCTAGGGAGCCCCAAGCAACATTTCTACCCATCTCATTCCATGGTCTCTGGTTGCCTAATAATACCATTCCCCAACATCCACTGTTCCATGAGCCTATTCTACTGTCCCTCTCACTACGGTGCAAACAGCCACCAATTACATAAAAATAAATGTTCCTAATCCGCCATAATAAGAAAAATGTACATTAAGACAGCTAAGTGGCAAGAGCCACTTCATGCCCACCAACCTGGCAAATACGCTAAAAAGCCAACTTTGTGGCGCTGTAGTAAGATAGGAACACTTAGGCCCTGTTGATGGACCTGCAAATTGGTGTATCCCTTCTGGAAGGCAATTTCCAACCATTGGGAGAAAGTCACTAAATTGTTCATGGGATCAGAGACTCAGAGTTCAAAGGAAGTCTAGAAGTCATTTAGTCTCATCCCAGCATCTGAAGTAGGACAAAACTTCCCTCCAGGATTGGAGGGAATTTTCACAAATGTCCAAATTTTCCAATACCCAGAGGAAACATTACCTGCTGAAGGTCACATAGCCAATAGAAGGCAGAGTTGCCATGCCCTTTCCACTGCATGACCTTTGATCCTATCACTGGAAATATACCCCAAAGAGCTCACAAAGCTTAAGTTCCTAAAAATATATATATTACATATATATAATATATGTATTATATATATTATATATTTTTGTATATTATATATATATATATAAAACAATGTATTCGTGGGAGCAGCTTTGTGGTTTTAATATACTAGAAACAATGGACACCTATGGATTTGGGGTGCCTGAAAAAGTAATAGCATATGAAATAAAAGGTAACTATATGGTTCTACTAGAAATTATTTATATAAGCAATTCAGAGACACAGAAGAAAACCAGAATAAACTGATATAGGACAAAGAAGAGAACCAAGAGGAGGATCTACACAACCACCATCATTTCAATGAAAGCAACTCAAAAGGCAAGTTACCTCAGATTAAATGCAATTATTAATATTGGTTCTAGGGGACAAAATTGCAATCCAGTCAAATAAATTATCACTCACCTGTTATTTGATAAGCTCTGTCCTAAGCAATGGAAATATAAAGACAAAAACAAAATTATCTTCAAGGACCTTACATTCTCCTGGAGATGGGATGGAATAGAAATCCAGGATGAAATGTGCACCCAAAGCTAGTAAATTTAAAGGTATTTGCAAAGCATTAGAAAGTAATGTTAAAGGGAAAATATCTTACTACTAGGAAAGGGGCAGAGAGTAAGAAGGCTCTTGTGTGGGAGGCAACCGAAGAGCTGTGCTTAGAAGGAAGGTTAATGAGATATACCTCCTTGGGAGCACGTAAGAGATGAAGGAAAAATACTAGTAGCCCTCCCCCCCAAAAAAAAAGGTCACTATGTTGATTGTTTGTTTTTTTTTTTAACCATTTTCCTTTGTTACACAATAGTTGGGTTCAGGAATGGGCATGTCATATCAGGAAAAAAAATGATTGTGGAGGAAAATGTATCAGTAAAAAATTTTTTGAGGAGAAATTAAGAAAGAACAGGGAATATAGTCTGTGATTCCCAGCTATTCTTGGAGACAAAATGAGGATATATGGTTTGGATGATAATGCTTCTTGGTGGATTGGCTGATGATTGAATGGCCCCCATTAATGGCTTAAAATCTATCCTAGAGGATGGTGGAGTGCCCCAAGGAGCTGTAGTGAAGCTTAATGTATTTATCAGTGCCTTGGGCTAATATGTAAATGGATACTTATCAAATTTGACTCTTCTTTCATCTCTACACTCAGTTGCCATCAAAGAGAACCCAAATGATACATGGATGGGAGAAATGGGAAGACAGAAAACAAAGCATTTACTAAGTGCCTACCAAATATTTTACAAATATGATCCTCATTTGATCCTAACAACCCTAGGAATCAGATGCTATTATTATCCTCATTTTATAGTTGAAGAAACAAAGACAAACAAAGGTTATAGAGTCACACAGCTAGCCAGTGCCTGGGGTCAAATTTGAATTCAGTTTTTTATGACTCCAGGCTCATGCTTTATCTACAATGCTCCCTATCTGCCTCTAATAACTAGCACTCAGAATGATGGAATTCCTATCAGAAGAGAGGAAGAACACTGGGCTGGTCTATGAAGTTAAAATTCTAAAGAGAGAATCCTAAAGTCTCACTCTTCTATTTGTGTGACTATTTAAAAGATGAGTCTGTTTGAGTGAATTTCACCTATAGAAGATAGGGAGACATGGCTAGATAGCAGTTCTGAAAAATATCATGGCATTTTAGCAAATTAGAAGCTCAATATGTAATATGGTACCCTTTCACCCAGTAATATCATTACTGGGCATTAGCCCCAAAAGGCAAAAGACAGAAAGAAAGGTCCTCTATATGTCAAAATATTCACAGCAGCATTTTTTGTGGTAGCATAAAGCTAAAAAATAGGTAGGGACCCTTTATTAAGGGGACATGGTATATGAATATAATGGAATATGACTGAGTCATAAGATCCCCTGCCTATGAGAACTTCAGGATCATAGTTTTTATAGAGGTCATTTAATCCAGTCCCCTCTTTTTACAACTGAGGAAACTCGGGCTCAGGGAGATTAGCCAATTTGTCCAGGATCACACAGCCAGAGGCAATATTTGAACCCAAGTTTCCTGATTCTACTTTAGGCCTACAACCTCTCAAAACTCTACAACTCTGAGAAGGTAAATGACTTATCCAGAATAACACAAATAGTGTAAGTGAGAATCAGGACTTCCATCCAGGTTTTCCTGGATTCTAGGTTTCTTTAAAGTAAACACACCCCTGTCAAACAGAGTGAAGAAAAGAGAGATAAGAGAATTATATACATACACATATAAATAATATATTTATATTAATGCAAATTAATATATTATATATTATAATTATGTTATAATAAATATATAATAAATACAAATTAATGTAAATAGAATATATATTTATATATATAAAATAAATGAAAATAGCATTAAAAAGACAACTAAACTCAAATTGATGACAATTATTAGTATTAGTTCTAGAGGTTATTGTTGTTTGTCTCTTATTCTTGAAAATAAGCATGACATCAGGGAAGTGTTGCTAATGATACAAATAGATTTGAAGGATGGAGGGCTGTGCAAATTCACCAGCCTCACTTTCTCCTCCAGAGCCACCTGGTCCAGTGGCCAGATATAGATCAAGATATAGATCAAGATGGCCCTGGATGCAGTGGGAGACCTTGACCCTTTAACCTAATGTCTTTAACAGGTCTCAGTTTGACTTAGGATGGTCTTCCTAGAGGAGGGAACATATTTTTCACCTCTCAGAAAGGTGGAATACAAAATGTTGCATATATTTTACACAGTCACTACAATACTCAGTTTTAATTAACTTTTCCACAATAGGAGGTTCTATAGGGGAAGGGGGAAATAATAGGAAATGTCTGCAATGTTAACAAGGAACCAAATAAGGATATTGTTAAAGCATGAAGAAAATGTGCCAAAAAGCTGGTATCTAGAACCAAAGTAATGGTTCCATCATACCTCGCCCTAGTCAAACTACATTTGAACAATGGAGTTCATTCGATTCGATTCACATTTTAGCTGAACAGTGTCCAAAGAAGGTACCCAAGGAAGTAAAAAGCCACTACATGAGGCAAATTTCATCTTTACAGAAGGGAAAACTTCCTAACAATTATAGCCACCCAAAAGTGAAATATGATTTCCCCCAAAAGTAGTAATCCACCCCCCCATTTAAGCTATTTAAGCAAAAACTGTCTTGTAATATGATGAATCTCATGTTGAAATTTAATTCAGGAGATGGGTGAGTCCAGATTCTACTTTTTTGCACTTCCTAATTATGTGACATTGATCTCTCAACCTCTCTATGCCTTAGTTTCTCCATCTGTAAAGTGGAGAGCATAAAAAAGGGGCCGGTAGGTAGCAGAGTGGATAAAGTGCTGGACTTGGAGTCAGGTAGCCATAATGACCTAAGTTTAAATATGGTCAGACACTTACTAAATTTGTAAACCTGGCAAATCCCTTCATCCCATTTGCCTTAGTTCCTCATCTATAAAATTAGCCGGAGAAGAAAATATCAAACCGCTCCAGTATCTTTGCCAAGAAAAAACCCAAATGAGAACATAGAGTCAGACATGACTGAAAATTTTAATTCCTGAAGCACCTATCTAATGATGCAATTAGGTGAGTCTGATCTAAAATATGAGGTTTAAGTGAGATAATATATGGCAACTTTGCAAACTATTAGCTACCCTGTGAGCATCAATTATAATTGTTAAAGGCCGGAGGAGCATATATTGGAGGTGTTTTAGAGAGAATTCTTATTGAGTTAGAGATTGGACTGCAAGATTTTTTCCAACTCTGACCTTCTGTAATTCTCTGAGCCCAGAACTGAATTTTGACACAAAATAAAAACAAAATCCTTAGGATAGGAACTCAGAAGAACTATAAAAGCAAATCCCTGGATTGCTGGTGTTCCCTGAAAGCAATAGGAGAAAGGATCTGTTCTGCTCCATTTCTGTCTAGTCTGGGAAGTTGAATAGCATCCCAACCATGGCTTCATGGAAATTAGCCCCTAAGCATACTGATGGCCATGACTGTGAAGAAAGGAAACATCACATGAAGGGGAGAAATGCACAAATGAACATGCCAGGGGGAAAGACAAAATGTATTCTCTGTGGTTCAAGATTCAGGGGAAGAAGTCAAGAGAGGGAAGAGCTCGGTCAGCCCCAGAATTCTCCAAGAATGGTCATCGGTGTGCTCTGAGTGGGGCAAAAAGATGCCAAAGGGAAAAGTTCCTCCGGTGATTCCCAAATGTGCATTCTGCATAGATTGAAACAACTTGTGAAGCTTTAGCTCCACTTACTGGCTGGCTATAAATTGGACTCAAGAAAGTAATCAGGACAAGCCATTTGCCATAGGCACAGCATAAATAGGAAGGCTTGTCTGCAAGGAAGAATTCATTCCATGTCATGTGGCTTTCAATAGGACCCCTTTGAAATGGAATCTGTTTCCTGAGAACTGGAATATTCTCAGTGATCTGTCAGGAAGAAGCAAGAAAAGGGCATTGAAACTATATGGGGGCTACAGTTATCCAGGGGTATCAATTTCTCTTCATTCTTCTTATGAACATAATGACCTCTTAACATCATCATCACCCATCATCCATCATGGCAACCCAGACATTGAAGAATACAGATTATTCAAAAAAAGGTAGGAACTGTTGCAAAAAATTTCAAAACAATAAGACAGTCAAAATTATATAGCAAAAGCTCATTATTCTTCATAAACTAACAGATGATAAATCCCCATTCTATAAAAACAGACTCTAAGCTATGATTGACAATTCATCATTGAAAAACAACTGGAATCCAAGCATTATCTCAAACAAAACCCTTGCTTTCTATCACCCAAAATTAGCATTAATCCACAAAAATGGAAGAACAATATTTCTAATGGATATACTCTACCAAGTAGTCAAAAAATCCCCAAATTATGAGAAAATGGCAAACTTTCAAAACAAGTGAAACTAACATGGAAGTTCTACACCTTTTTGTGTCCTGGGCCCTTCTAGCTGCAGTCTGGTGAAGTCCAGGGTCCTCTTTTTCAGAACAATGCTTTCAAATGCATAAAATGCATGGGAATACAAAGAAAACCAATTAAGTTAAAAATATAAGTAGCAATGTGTTTTTAATGACATATTGGCAGGTCTGTTCTAGCAGGAGACATCAAAACCATGTAGGGAAACAATGAAGTACATATCATTCCCACAGTGGATAATGCATCAGACTTGAAGTCAAAAAGAAATGAGTTCAAATCCTGCCTCATACATTTACTAATTGGGTGACACTGAGCAAGTCATTTAATCTCTTTCAGCCTCATTTTCCTCAGCTATAAAATGAGAATTATAATAACCTCAATCTAGAAGAGTTGTTGTTGTGAGGATTTTAAAAAAAACACAATATATGTAAAGTACTTTCTAAATCTTAAAGAGTTATATCAATCTTTTTATTTTTATCTATAGATAGAAGTAGATTTCTCTCCATAGAGATAGAAGGCACATAGGTTGAAAAAAAGATATGAAAAAGAGAGAAATGATTTGGGAAATGGATGGATAGAGAGTTTACAGAGAGAGAAAAGGAGAGATAGGAGAGAAAGAGATGATGATGATGATGATGATGATGATGATGATGATGATGATGATAGTGTGGCTGATGAAAGAGGAAATGAGAAGATAAAAATTTGAACTTTTGAGCATATCAATTTATTAAGCAGTGCATGCCAATTGACTAATAAATTGGGATCAAGCCCTTTCCTACTCTTAGAAATGAACCCTGAATAGGAGGGGAGACTGATCTTTATGTTAAAAACAACTAATCAAATATGACTAATTAATTAAAAGAAGCCAATTAACCAGTATGCAACATTAGGTAATTTAATTAGGTGATCTGATTTCTAATTGGAGGAAAGATGAGGGACTTCCTAGGCTGGAAGGGGAAGAACAAATGAATGTAGTGCCCTGAAATCAGGAAAAGAGATGTCCTACTCTTCCCAAATATCTGTGGACAACTAAAAGAACATGGAAACAATAACTGATTGATCAGTATGGGGCCAGTTTTCAGAGAAGTTTGAGTAGCTTGGGATATATAATCATGTGAAAACTCTTTGGATCTGCCTGGGATTCTGGCCAGCGTAACTTCAGTCCTTGGTTAAGGGTCTCTAAACAACAAGTAGAGGTGGTCCAGCTTCCTAGACACACAAGGCTAGGTTCAAACAATGAAATAAAGTTTTCTCCTAATTCCCACAATTGAATAAAGCTTTTTTCACAAGACAAGTTAGACCAGACCCACAAATGAATAAAAAGGGAGCTGAGGCAGAGCCAGGATTGAGTCACAAGATAGTCCACACAACACCCACAATTAGCCAGTTGCTATCCTATTCCCCTCAAGTCCCTCAATAGATATGATCATTTGATGCTAAAAATTAATTCTCTATCTATAGCTCTCCCATAAATCTCTTTGTCTTCATTCAGATAATCACCACCCTAGTTCAGACCTTCATCATGTTTGCTTGGGCTATTATAATAACCTTCTAATTAGATGCTCCTGAATTCCACTCTCTACTCTTTCCATAGCTGCCAAAATGACCTTCTTACAACACAAGTCTGATCGTATTATCCTCTGCTCAAGAATAATCATCAATGGCTTTCTCCTGCTTTTAAGAAAAAAATACAATTCTTCCAGCATTTAAAGACCTCCATTCCAATTTATCTTTTTCTGAAGGTTTATTTTTCAGAAATCTCATGGGTCTCATTGCAGAGAGTGCAAGTAACCAGTCAGCAAAAGTCAAGATGGCCAATAGTCAAAAGCTGATAATCTATAGTCATTACCACTCTTTCTTCCATACTCTCTGGAAACAACCAAACCCTGGTACAATAATTAGCTTATTTTAAGACTAGAGTCAATACAATGGCTTTTTATGCATGTATGGTTAATTCTTCCGCTGCTTTAGAACAGTCATTCTCAAAATATGATCTGGGGACTCTTTGAAAGAGTCCATAAAGTTGAAATTATTTTCATAATAATAGCAAGGCATATTAATTTCTAATATGGTGAATATTAATAGAAAGAATCTACATAAATGAAAATTCTTTGGAGCAGAGTCCTCAATAATTTTTAAGAGTGTAAAGGGGTCTTGAGACCAAAGGGTTTGAGAACCACTGTTTTAAAGAGTTTGTATTAATCAAAAAATTGAGAGTACAATCACAATCACTCAGAGTTCTCAGTCCTTTGAGTAGTTTGACTCTCTGCCTAATATTTATATTATTTTTTATATATTTATATTTAAACCTAATTAAGTTCAGGCCTTTTCATAGTTAAGGTAAAATTCAAGTTACCCGAAACATTTGGATAAGTGTTTATTAATAGGTAGATACCCAAAAGGGGACCTATTCTTGGAATTTGTCTTTTTTTTGCTTTTGCTTTTTGCTGAGGTAATTGAAGTTAAGTGACTTGCCCAGGGTCACACAGCTAGGGAATGTTAAGTGTCTGAGACCAGATTTGAACTCAGGTCTTCCTAACTTCAGGGCTGGTGTTTTATCCACTGCACTACCTAGCTGCCCTGATTTTTCTAAGTCCTTGAGGAGAAAGATATACCTCCTGGGTCCAGTCCAAATCTTTTGTTCCAAGATACCTGTAGGGCTCAACTTTTCCTTTTTTGCCATAGCTCAGACTTCCTTTTCTTTTCTCTTTTTCCTGTTGCATCTGCGATACCATGTCTTTCCAGTTTAGTTCTTAAAGTCTCCATTCCTTCTTTTATGCCATATCCTCAAAGTTCCAAATTGGTGCCCTATTTTATACATGGCCAAGTCTCTCTACTCGATATGAACATACTTCCTTTGCCAAATCATTTCACTTCATCCAATGGCACCCAGTGACTTCCAGAATAACCAAAGATTTTCCACACCTAATAAGCCTTTGATTAACTATTAATTTGATAGATCTGTTTAGGCCTTGTTCATACCTAATTCATACCAATGATAGAAAGATTCAATAAGAAATCCAGATGCTCTATAATTATTAAAATAGGGATGTAAGACACCCTCTTTACACTAGTTTTCCAAACTTAATTCATATTGCTCCCCTTCACGTCCAGTTCCAGTCAAATTAGAACATTTGCTAGTTGCCTAAATCAGATTTCCATCACCTCCCTCTTGGCCTTTGTATATACTGTCCTGCACACCTGGATTGCATTCCCTTCTCATTTCAGACTTTGATGATTCTTAGCTTATTTCAAGCCTTAACTGCAGTGCCACTTCCATGAGAGATCTCCTAATCTTCCCAATTGTCAAAGCTTTCTCCCTTCTCAACCACCTTGCATTTAGTTATCTGAGCACCCTTAGGACTCTTCCTTCTGATTGACTAGTTCTTTTGACTAGCTGTACTCTTGACTTCTCTACAATGCATTCGGGACCTTCAAATCTTCTGCCCTTCTTCCATTTAGGAATGACCAGTAGAATGTAAGTTCTTAAAAGGCAGAGTACGATAGCTTGTACTGACATTATCTGAACTTAACCCAGCTTTTGAAACACAGTAAGCACTTACAGATTTGTTGACTTGACTTTGTTAATGATGCATCTGTTTCCTTTCAGAAGAATATAAACTTGGAGCAGTTACATAGTGCAATGAATAGAGAACCAACCCTGAAATCAGAAGGACCTGAGTTCAAAGCCAGCTTCAGACACTTAATATTTCCTAGATGTATGACCCTGGGCAAGTCACTTAATCCCAATTGCTTCCAAAAAGAAGAAGAATATAAATTCCTTGAAGGGAAGCATTATATTTCACTTTGCCTTTTGTATTCCTTCAATCTAACACATTATTTGCCCAATGGAATGGGAAACGATTGGACCCTAATTTCATTGTTACAATTGACTCCCAATGAGGAAACTCCTTTCATTAATACAGTTGGTCACAACTACAAAAACAACTTCCCGTCCCTGGGCTTCAAAATGAAATGGGTAGACTAGATTGCCACTGAGGTCTCTACCAACTCTGGTGCTTTGGTGCTGTGTTTTTATATTCCCAGCATCTATCAGGGATGACATAAAGCAGATACTTAATAAATGTCTGTTGATTGGCAGTTGATTTAATAGCTTTTAGAAAGAATGAAACAGGAAAACTGATCTGAACTACTTAGCAAAAAAAAAAAAAAAAAAGCCGGGGGAAAAAAAGAAAAATGGCAGCCATACTATAAGGACTAGAATTTAAGACTACCTCAAAGGACTAAACTGTATCAAATAGGTAATTAACATATTACTTTCACCTATAGGTAGGAGAGTAAAAACTTTATTTCAAAGTAAAATTATACTATCAGCTTGTTAATTATTTGTATTTAAACACATTTGAAAAGATAAGAGATATTATAACAACTTTTTTAAAATTGTTTTCAGTTTTTACATTAATTGACACAACTGGTTCCCTTGGTTCATCTTGTGCTTAAAACACAGAGATGATAGGAACTAGACTTGTAATTTCATTGGTGTAAGAAAGATCCAGATGAGAAAACTACTTCTTTTAATGAACATTCACATTTTCTTTGAAACATAGTCTTAGAGTCTCCTAGAGCACAACTTCTTAAGCTGTAGGTTGTGCCCCCCTATGAAGTCTCTTAACTGAATGTAGGGAATTGTGAAATTATGATTTATTATCAATAAATGTTTGATTTGTATATTTATTTTATATAACTATATTACCTGGTCACATAAAATTTTCTTGGGCAAAAAGAAGTAGTGAGTAGAAAAAAGTTTAACAAGTCCTGTCCAATGGTTCTCTTCAACAATGAAATGTTTCAAACCAGTTCCAATGGTTCAGTGAAGAAAGCCATATACACCCAGAGAGAGGGATATGAAATGTGGACCACAACATAACATTTTCATGCTCTCGATTGATGTTTGCTTGCATTGTGTTTCCTTTCTCTGATTTTTTTCTTATAGATAGGATTTTTCTTGCACAACAACTTATCAAGTATTTTAATATTATTAACATGTAGTGGACTTCCTGCCATCTAGGGGAGGGGAGAGGACGGGGGGTAAAATTTGTAACAGAAAGCTTTGTGAAGATCAATGCTGAGGAACTACCCATACATATGTTATACAAATAAAAAGCTTTAATAAAAAAAAAGTCCTGTCCAGAGTACTGAGGTATTAAGTGCCCACAATCATACAACCAGCCTGTGTCATAGGTAAAACTTAAGTCCACATCTTCCTGGCTTTAAGACCAAATCTCTAACCACAATACCATGATCTCTGCCCTTTGACCATGAAGTGTCTCAAATGTCTGGAAATCTCATAGCATTTGCAAACAGCTCACAAAAGGAAGATAGCGTGACCTACAGTTCTGTGGCCCTGGGCCTCTGCCTTATTCTACATATAGATAAAATGAAGTTCCATGCCCTACTATGAGACACAAATCGTTAATTTCTGATTTTAAGAGCAGCCAAGTCCTTCAAGGGATAGTTAATATCAAAGCAACTCTGCCTCATATTCAGATGAAATAGCTCTGGACAAGATGGTAAAAGGTGAGTAGTTCTGTCTTTTATTAAGCATGAAGGCTCCAATTGTTCCACTCAGCCTTCACAAGAGAGTAATTAACTATCAGAGGACTGCTCTAATGAGCATCTGCATGCCCTGCTCTTGCCTGGGGTAACCTCTGAAAGGTTGGGATTCTGTCCTAGAAGTCATTGACATTCCCTTTTTTGGGTATGTGTAACCATGACAATTTATTAATCTATCTGCTTAGACTTAGAAGGGATAGTCATGTGAATGAGAAGAGAGAGAAGACAATCTGAAGAAATCACCACATTGATTTGCATTGTCCTTACCAGGAATGGTGTGCATTTGATTGCTATTCTTAGAAATGGAATAAGAAAGCCCAAGGGAGAGATGGGTGGAGGAATTGGAGAATGATCAGGGTAGTATAGAGATGGTCAGAAAATGGTCAGACATGGTGGTTCTGAACCCTAGCACTATCAGGAGACTGTTCACCAGTCAGAGCCCAGGGTTATAAGAATTAGAGTTCAAGGTCTGGCCAGGGGGAAGGCTGGAGAGCAGATGGCATGAACAGAAATAATGAAGAAATTGAGGATTGCACATGTTTATTGGGTTACTTGCTATCTAGGGAAAGGAGTGGAGGGAAGGGAGGGAGAAAAATTTGGAACACAAGGTTTGGCAAGGGTGAATGTTGAAAACTATCTTTTCATGTGTTTTGAAAATAAAAGGCAGAGAATTCTGGGAAGATGGTGAAGTTAGTTGCTAAATTTCAAGGTCTCCAGATTTCCCCCACAAATAGAACAAATTTGTGGCTCAGGGCAAACACAGATTGTTGAAAATTCAAGATGATTTGGGGCAGAACAGGAGTACTCCTGGTACAACCTGAGAAGGTCCACAGAAAGACCCCATGCTGGGATTAACCCACATGAAGTGCAAACACTTCTGGGCTATCTCCATAGAAATGCCAAGTGAGGAACCCTGAGGCTAACTGAGTATGGCTGGAGCCTCTGCAGAAATTTTCACTCCTGGGATACATGTGGAGTCTGGGGTCTGCGACTGGGAAGACTGAGGGAAATTCTGCTGATCAGAAATGCTGGACCCAGCTGTGCTGCTGAGACAAGGCCCTGGGCAAGAAGGAACCAGTACCATGGAAGTGCAGAGGCAGAGGGGCAGGGACCCTGCTCACTGCGGGCACTTTCTGGAGGAGGGAGTTTTGGATTTGGGGTTCCAGGTCAGAGTGGAGAGCTGAAAAGAAACTTGGGGCACTATCCCTTCACCGCAGGATTAGAGGTGCTTACATGAATATCTCTTGTTTAAAAAAAAATGAACCAGCAAAGAAGGAACTCTACTATAGAAAATTACTATGGGAATAGGGAATACCAAGGTTCATCTTTAGAGGAGAACACTTAACTAAAAAAAGCTTCTAACCCAAAGAATAATGTGAAATGGCTTCTTGCCCAAAGAGAATTTATAGAAGAATTCAAAAAAGAATTTAAAAATAAAATGAGAGAAGTTGAGGAAAAATTAAAAAATAAAAATAAAAACTGTTCAAGAAAAACAAGAAGATTATGAAAAAAGTTAACTAACTAGAAAAGGAGAAACTCTTTAGAAATTAGAATTGAGCTAGGGGAAGCCAGTGAAGCTATGGGAGCCCAAAAATAACAAAATATATTATAAAGAATGAAAAAATTTGAACAGAATGTGAAACATCTTAGAAGAAAAATGACAAATCTGGAGAACAGATCAAGGACATAAAATATAAGAATAATTGGACTGCCTGAAAGCTGTGACCAAAAAAAGGACTCTGATACAATAATGCCTTGCATGATAGAACATGAAGGAAAAGTAGAAATAGAAAAAATCCACTGATTACCACCTTAATGAAAGCCTTTGTAGAAAACACATTAGAACATTATTGCCAAATTTTGAAACCCCCTATCAAAGAGAAAATATTGCAAGGAACAAAAAAAAAGAAAAAAAAACAATTCAAATACATTGGAGCTACAATTAGAATTGTACAGGACTTAACAGCAGTCACAATAAAAGACCAGAGGTCTTGGAATCATATTTACTGACAATCAGATTGTCATGGATGGGGAGAGGTTAAATAATAGTAAGGCAAGTTAGGAATAAAATTAAAGCAAAGAGGCAGCAGGCATAGAAAAGAAGGTGTGTGGTGAAAAATATGTGTGTTTGTGTGTGTGTGTGTGTCTACATATGTATAAATATATCCTTTCTTAACCGTAGCTTGCTTAGGGGTGGGAAAAGAAAAAAAAATTAAAAAAAAAATCTTTTATCAAAATAAATAAATATACATAATTAGACATTCCCCTAAAAAATAAAGATAAAAAAGAATTGGAGGCAAGATAAAGAATATGCTTTCCAAGTCTTCTGTTATCTTAAATGGGACTCCTTAACATTGACTAAAAGGTCAATTATATTATGCTAATTATTTGCAAATTGTAGGATTGTAAATCTTGAGCTGGAAAGGACCTCAGGAAAATCCAATTTGATCCCCTTATTTTACAGATGAAAAAAAAATAAAGAGGGTTAAGTGGCTTTACCAAGTTCTCAACTGTAGTAAGCATCAGAATCCAAATTTGAACTTAGGTGTTGTGATTCCAAGCCAATAATTTTTTTCACTGCACATCCTCCCCCCCACACACACACACACATAGACTTCCCTTTCCATGTGTTAGTATTATCCTTTTCCATTCATCACCATTACGGGAGGAACCTAGCTTTTCTCATTCAGCCTCAGCTTTACAATTAGCCTAAAGTCTTTACTCAAAAAAAGCATTTTTTATTCCCTTCCTCTAAAAGACACAAACACAGGAGAATTTGAAGGGATTGCAGTTCATTGAATTAAATCAATACCTCCAAAAAAAGTCAGAGGTAAAACTTTTGGTGTTGCTAGTCTCCACTACCACTGATCTCCAAGTTGACACAGTAAACAGTAAATGTCATCCAAGGATTAAAGGAAAAATCTTGCCAGGAGCCTTTGACCCACTACATCTTTCCTGTAGTATGAAGATACTTTTCTAGCCCCACTAAATATTATTCCTAGCCTCTGAACTTCTCCTGTGTTAAGGATGGCCCCAGTTCTCCATTTGTTAGATTCAGTTTTCAGTGCTTCCACAGGGGTATAATAATTATCACCATTATAAAAAATAGAATCCTGTTATTATGAAATAATAGCAAATAAGAGAAATCATTTCAGAGAAGGAGACCATCTAAGCAATTTCCACCTTAAGAGAAAGTGTGGGTCAGGAAATAGCTAAGGTTAAACTAAGTCTTGAGCACATCATAATTCAGCACCATGGCCAGCAAAAGAGGGACAATAAAACTGAAATATGAGACAGACAAGAGATAAAAAAGAAGAAAGAAAATGCTTAACTCTCTGGTACCTGCAAAGGAATTTTGGATTGTCAGAGGTTTACTCACCCTTTCATTCAGGGTTTTTTTTATTTTCCTCATGCCATCTTAGATTTTTTTCCTACAGAGTTGCTCTTCTTCATACATTGACAGAGCCATTCATGTCTTCCAAAGGGGGCAAAACAATTCCCTTTACTCTTACAGTAGTTTCATAATCAATTAGGCAATCACTTTCCTTAGAAATCTCCTGGGAGGTTATACTATAAGGGTTGACCACCCACTCAGGAAGGTGAGGCAAGGAATGGAGAGACCTAGAAAAGTAATAGATCTAAATGGCCAGGAAGACAATGACAGCCATTTGTCATAAACAAGCCTAAAACATTTCCATTTTGCTTAAAAAAAAACAACACATGGGTTTTCAAGCCTAGGGAATTGAAGCTAATTTGGACTCTGGACTCCTTATGAGGTGACATAAGGACAGAGCCCTGGGAAATTGTGCAGAAAAATAGTGAGATGAGTATGTGGTAGAGAACTGAAATAAAATGGACCACATAGGATTAGTATTTTTGTTAACAATATAAGCAGGAGCTGTGTGACCCTAGGCAAGTCACAACCCTAATTGCCTGAGCAAAAAACAACAACAACAACAACAACAACAATATAAGCTGAAATGAGCAATGACTGAGTTTCTTCAGGGAAGGGATTGAGGCACATCTAAAATACCAAAGTCCCAGATCTCCAAGACTCAAAGTCAAATTTCCACATTCTTGTATATCACTAGGCTCTGAGATAAGTGTGTAATTATAATTTATATTGAAATAAGACTTTAGAGTTTGCAAAGCACTTTATGTGCATCATTTCATTTATTCCTCACAACAGGTGAGATGATTACTACACATTACCATCATTCCCATTTTATGGAAGAGAAAAATGAATTTAAGTGTTATGTTCAGGACCATAGTAAATAAGTATCAGAAAAGATCAAAGCCAAGTTTTCCTGATGTAAGGTCCATTAGTCCATCCAATGAACCACACTGTCTTTCAAGGTCCAGCTGAGTTACCTGTAAATAGAGTTGTTGCTATTGTTAGGTCATTCAGTCATATCTAATTCTTCACAATCCCATGGACCATAGCATGCCAATGCTCTCTATGAGGTTTTCTTGGCAAAGATACTGGAGTGGTTTGCCATTTCCTTCCGCAGTGGATTAAGGCAAGCAGAGATTAAGTGACTTACCCACATGCTGATTCACTCTAGACTCTATGATGACCAGACCTAAATTCGTACCTTTTCTGAATCATCTTCTCTTTATGTTTTAAGATGCACCGTCAAAATGTTCTGAATTTTTATGAGGCGAGGATGGCAGAATGGGTATACTCCTGATAATCTGGTGAATATTTTTACAACAATTTCCTAGAAAAATCCTATTTAGAAAGGCAAAAAAAAATCTGTCTTCTTTACTGGTGACTTCTTTAGTCTTTTTATCCAGTGTCATAGTTCAGTTCCTCACTGTAACACTCATATAGTGAAATTATTCAATTAGAGATTTTAGATGCAAAAGAGAATACTGTAAGTTTTTTTTCTAGAGCTTTTTGCCTTTACTCCTGTTTTAACTATGTTGAATTTTATCCTGTATCATATTTATTCGTGAATGTGTCACATCCATCTTTTTTGATAATAAGATAATTGAGGGCATGGACTTTGTCATTGTTACTGTCTATATACCTAGAATAGAGAAGGCTCTCAAAAATGCTTTTTACATTAATTTGAATAGAAGAATTAAAATCCATATTAATTGGCTCAGGAGGAAAGGGGAAATTTCATCACTATTTTCTAAAATATTTCATTATGCATATTGCAGTAAATATATTAGTAATTTGCCTGCACACTTACTCATAGATTTAATTTCCAGAAGATTAAAGGAATATGCCCCAAACATAAGGAGGACAAGATAAGGGACCTAAGAGGTCTGTTTCATTATATCTAACTTCTGTGACTCTGGATGCATTTGTATGATTCCCAAGTGGAAGTCCTATTATCACTTCTGAACTAAAGATCATTTGGCTATGATTACAACATGAAATTAGCTGGGTTTGACTGCAAAATGCCAACAAATAATGCTATTAGCCCACAGAAGCAACTGGATATCTTGTTTCTAAAATCAGCTAAGACAAAAGTTCCTTTAAGGGGCTTCTGTTGCCTGCAGTTCAATAGCTGAACAGAAGGAAAATTATCAGAGAGCATTTTTTATGGAAATTACTCTTCTCTAATATACTGCTAAAAATTCACATATTTTAAGAATACTCTTTCTCCAGATTCCTTCAAGATGCAGCTGATGTCCTCCTAGATCAAGTGTTCCTAATCTTTATATGTCTGTGAATTCTAAAGATTGCTTTTAAATGCATAAAACAAAACACAGAGGTTAAAAAAAAGGAAACTATATTGAAATACAGTTATCAAGGTACTTTTAAAAAGTAAGTTCATGCACCCAATGTTAAGAACTCCTGAAAGAGATAGACAGAGACAGAGACAAACAGAGAGACAAAGACAGAAAAACAGAGACAGAGAGAAAGACAGAGACATACAGAGATGGAAACAGAGGGAAACAGAGACAGAGAGACAGAGACAAAAAGACAGAGACAGAGAGACAGTCAGACAGAGATGGAAATAGAAACAGAGAGACAAAGACAGATGAAGACAGAGATGGAAAACAAAGAGACAGAGACAGACAGAGGAGAGACAGACAGAGTATTTATTGAGCACATACTCTGTGTCAGATACAAATATAAGCAAGACAATCCTAAAATCTTATATGTTAATGAGGGAAGAGAGAACAGATACATGGGGCCATGTTAAGGAGACAGAAGGAAGTGATGGAGGGATCCAGGGATGAAGACCAACTTTCTAGTAGGATGGAGTTGGACACTGGGGCCTTTGTAGAGAGACTGCAAGAAGTGGCAAAAGTTATCACTTTCCTATCTCCCATACCCAGCCCAAGTGTTAAAAGTTAATTGTGGTTTTTGAACTTTGCTCCAGACTTGTGATTCTATCCATATGAGGAACTCCCACTATAAATACTTCCTCCATTAATGCAAATAGACAACTGTGGGGGTAACTCTTAAATTTAATGCAGATCTAGTGACATGGGTACACACATTAATATTGTCAGAACTTGAACCCAAATTTTCCCGACTTCTAAGCTGTTCATCCATCTCACAAAACTCTCTCTCTCATTTGAGGTTACTTTATATCATTTTTATATACTTTGCTTTTGCTTATCTCAAATACATTTTGTGTCTTCCACAGAAAGTAAGCTCCTTAAGGCCATGACCTATTTTGTTTCCTCCACTAATTGGACAACTGTGGGAGTAACTCTTAAATTTAATAAATATCTAGGAGCACATCTAGTGATGTGGGTATGCATATTAGTATTGTCAGAGGAGGAACTTGAACCCAAATTTTCTTGGCTTCTAGGCTGTTCCTCCATCTCACAATACTGTCTCTCTCATTTGAGTTTGCTTTATATCATTTTATATACTTTGCATTTGCTTATCTAAAATACATTTTGTGTCTTCCATAAAAAGTAAGCTCCTTAAGGCCATGACCTATTTTGTTACTATTATTTTATATCCACCAACAAATACGGTGTCTAGCACATGGCAAGTATTTAAGAAATGTTTACTAAATTTGCTTGATTTTTCCCTAGTTTCTATTCTCCCAAACTGGAGCCTTAATACTGATTAAAGAAAAAGGGATGGGATTGGCCAGCCCTTGTGACAATTTGGATTGGTTATTAACCTAAAATAACTGTGTCTGCAGGAGTGTAACATTCAAATTAGTTGTCTCTTAGAAAAAGATAGAGTCAAATCAAATACTATATGAATGCATTCCACTCTTCTGCAAATATTTATTGATGCATACAAACTATTAACACTGAAGGAGGGAATTAAAACAGGAACCAAAAGCTGCTTTGGATCAAGTCAAACATCAGATACTAATCTCCTACTAATCCAAAAGAAATATCAACTTCTTCTTTGATGATAACATTTTTCCTGAAGAAAAAGTTTATTCTCCTTGTGCTCATTTCTTTCCCCTCCTACACCTATCATCTCCCTCTCTGGATGAGGAGCATTCATTATACCACCATCTGCAAAAATAAGTTTTGAACATTTGAGCAAACTGTTGATAAAATGGCACATTAAGTCATTAAGTAAGACCAGAACTAAAGGAAGCTGAAAGAACACCCCATAGTCTCATCCTCACTATCCACTGGCAGGTACCATTAAGGGACTGGAAATGAACAGACAGAATGTCAGGTTCCTGATCTAATGAAACACACATGTAGATCACCATTTTGTTCCCAGGAACATAAAGATTGTACCCGTAGATTTCTCCCTTTTGTAGGACAACATGTATACTCCATTCTGATTTGAAAGCAGTCATACTCCTATGGAGCTTGAGGCCTCTGTCCTGTCTCAAGGAATAACTTAATCAGGTTATGAAAAAGCATATATTATTTAGACAAAAAAGTTTCCAGTTTTCCCCTATACCTACTCTTCTTATAGATCCACCTTCATTTATTGACTGAGCTTTATGGAACGAATTCTAAACATTCAGAACTTAGTTCTCACTAATAATACACCTTTTTTTCTGAGGCAATTGAGGTTAAGTGACTTGCCCAGGGTCACACAGCTAGGGAATGTTAAGTGTCTGAGACCACATTTGAACTCAGGACCTCCTGACTTCAGGGCTGGTGCTCTATCCACTGTGCCACCTAGCTGCCCCTAATGAACCATTTTTTAAAAATTCAGACTATAGAACAAGGTGGAAGAAGCATGACAAAGATTGGAGCATCTGATTTTGATGTCAACAAAACCTGGATACAAATCCTGCCTTTGGTACTTACTGTGTGACCATAGATAAGTCAATTTGGTTCCCTAAGTTTGAGACAACTCCTTAGGACCAATCTCCTAAGGCAGGGGTATGGAACATCAGGCCTGTGAGCAAAGTGAAATCTTTTGCTAAGGCAACCACAAGTGTTGATGAGCTGAAAGTTAGGTACAACAATCTCTCACTACTTGAATTCCATAAGTTGATCATTTTGTACGGCCAGCCAATGATGTTAGAAATATTCGACTGGCCCCCAGAAGAAAAAAAGGTTCCCTATCCCTGCCTAAGATGGATGAATCATTTCTTTCTCTGAAAAAAAGAGTTCTCATATCTAGGATTCCCATATTGCCTTCTTTCCTCACTTCTATCTCTTTGAATCCCTAGTTATCTGCAAAGCTCACCTCAAACACCACTTACATGATGTTAATGCCTTCCTCCAAAAAGTTACTTTGAATTTATTGTGTATTTATTTGGCAAATACTTATATGTATATAACTTCCAATAGAATATAAGCTCCTTGTGGGCATGGACTATTTCATTTTTGTCTTTTGTCTACATGATACTGTGAAGCACAGAACCTGGTGTGTGGAAGACATATAATTAGCTTAATAGCTTAATTGATTGAATGAATAAAAAACTGTTGAAATCAATCCTTTGCTAAGTTCAGTGACTTTTTCAGTATACAATTATCCCTTCCACATCAAAACTTTACCTTTCAGAAAGGGACCCACATGTGCAAAAATGTTTGTGGCAGCCCTTTTTGTAGTGGCAAGAAACTGGAAACTGAATGGGTGCCCATCAATTGGAGAATGGCTGAATAAGTTATGGTATATAAATGTCATGTAATATTATTGTTCTGTAAGAAACAACCAGCAGGATGATTTCAGAGAGGCCTGGAGAGACTTGCTGATGCTGAGTGAAATGAGCAGAACCAGAAGATCATTATACATGGCAACAACAAGACTATATGATGATCAATTCTGATGGACATAGCTCTCTTCAACAATGAAATGCTTCAAACCAGTTCCATTTGATCAGTGAAGAAGATAGTCATATACATCCAGAGAGAGGCCTGTGGGAACTGAGTGTGGACTACAAGATAGCATTTTAATGATTTCTGTGAATATTTGCTTACATTTTGTTTTTCTTCTTAGGTTGGTTTGTTTTCTCTTTCTAGATCTGATTTTTCTTGTGCAGCAAGATAACTGTTTAGATGTCTATACACATATTGGATTTATCATATATTTTAACATATTTAACATGTATTAGACTACCTGCCATCTAGGGGTGGGGGTGGGGGGAAGGAGGGAAAAATTTGGAACAGAAAATTTTGCAAAAGTCAATGTAGAAAAATTACTCATATGTTCTGTAAATAAAAAGCTTTAATAAAAAACAAACAAAAACTTTATCTTTCATAATTTCAATATATATCACAGGTTGGCATAAGGAATTTTTTTGGGAATTGAGGGGGAATTTTACAGAAGACTAACAGATGACACAGAAAAAGTTTAGAAATTCAGAAATGCATAAAATATATATATATATCTATTTTAGATACATATAAATAATATATATAAATAAAATATATGCATGGTTTTATATTATATAAATACATATTTATTTTAATACCATAATAATTCAGATTGCTTTAGTACAGCGGGAAGGTCAAAAAATTTTATGTGAATTTTTCAGATCACAGTGGTGCTATGCCCCTAAACCACATGATGTAGAAAGAATAACTGTAGTTCCAAATTGCTTTCCAGAATGGCTGGACCAAGTAAAGATTCCACCAATAAGGCACCAGCATAACTCCCTTCTTGTAACTTCTCCAGCAGTTGTCATTTTCCAATTTTTTCATCATCATCAATCTAATAGATAAGAGATAGAATATTCCTGTCCTAATATTCTCCCTGAAATGAAAGGGTATGTTTAGATACCAATCTTATTCTGGTAAAGCCATTTACATGCAAAGAAGAGAATACCAGAGCCTATAAAAATTACAGTTGTGACTCACCAAAAGGGCAATAAAGAGCTTCATGGTCAGTGAGAAGAGACTGCAGTATGTCTCCCGTGAAAAACCGTAAAAGAGAAACAGCACAGGAGATATTATCAAAGAGTTGTATGATGGGAAAGGGATATGAGTCAGTGTAACCACTACAATTTTTTGAAATGTGTTATAGTTATAAGTGACAGGACTTTAATATAGAGGTATTCAGTTTAAGTGGTCCTAATGATCATAAACAAGTAAGCAATAGCAGACAGCCTATATTTTTTTAACTACTCTGACTCATTCTCATGCCATGCAAAACATATAAACAACCTCGGTTCTTAATTGCAAGAGGCTCTCAGCTTATTGCAGTAGCCCTGCCAACACCTGTTACTAAAATCCCAAATTACCAACTCAAACATTCACCCAGTTTCTGGTTCTGATTGGGAAACTCTTCCACCCAAGTCCAGCATTGATAGACAACTCTGAAAAATTTCCCCACCATATCTGCATCTGATTAAGAATGCTCTTCCCATATCTGGTGACAATTTTTTGTCCCACCTAAGCCCACATTTAAGATATAATATTTCTTCCTTCAGGACCCACTCTGAGAGTGTGTTCTCATCAAGTACACAATTTTCTAACATGAGTGATCCTGGATGCCTTGGGTGTATTTATATTGCTTTCATTTTTGTTTGCTTGTTGTGTTGCATGACAATAAAGATCATGCTTGTACAAACATTACAGGTACCAATTATTATGTTATATTTTATTGTATAAATCCTCAAATCCATGTCCTTGCTCTAACCCAAGTTATAAGGTCAAATAGAGCAACCAGTCATGTAGCAAGAGAAAGAAATAACTGATGAACAACCCATGCATTCCATATATCTACAGAAAGATATGTTGATGGGAGCCTCAGTCACAAAAGTAGTTTGCATCATTAGTAAGAATAACTCCATCAGTCACATATCCACTGAAATATCATAGTGGTGAAATAAAGTTAGACTTAGAATCATGATTGTGCCATTTACTCTTTTTAGCCTCAGTTTTTTCATCTGTATAATATGTTTGACTTCCATTATCTCTGATATTCCTAGCATAGTTATTCTATAATTAATTTATTAAGCAAACATGTATTTACTAAGCCTATGTTCCAGTCACTATGAGAAGCACTAGGGATATACAGACATAGTATAATTCTGTGAATCTTAGAACTTTTTAGATATGAGCTACCAAATATGTATTTTAGCAACTAAAAACATTTTTCATTGATATCATCTTTAGACTTTGCATTTTAGTTATGTTAACTCATTAAGAATTAAGCAGTCTATTTCATCATTATGCATATTCTGCTGTTGCATGCAGAGCATGTACAGACAGAAAATCAGAGGAAATAGTATGGCCTAATGGAAAGAACAATTAATTTAAGTTTGAATTTTGGCTCTACCACTATAATCAGTATGACCTAGGCCAAATCATTAATTTTTCTCAGCTGTAAGAGTTTTGGACTTAACTTCTGAAATCCCTTTTAGCTCAAATCCATGATCCTAGGAGCCACAGTTCTTTAGCACTATGGACAGTTCCTTCTCACTGTTTGGCTATTTTCCTTGGACCACATAACTCTTAGCAGATATCATATGAACTCCATAATAATGATGAAGGGAGCAATGTCTGCTTTGTTGGGTATACCATAAAAAGAAGAATAATTATATAGCTGGGCCAGGGCTATTAAAAGAAAAAGGCCACTATTTGAACATCATATACTAAAGTCCTGGATACTTAGTCTCTCTTGAAAAGCTGCCCAGCTGAAAGAGTTGCATTGAAGTAGACATTGTCTCTTGCCAGAACAAAGTGATTTCCCCTCATTGTTAATGCCAAGGTATGGATCATTTGTTCAAGTTTCTATTAACCAAGCTCCTGAAGTATTCAAGATTTTAAATGTTTAAGATTCAAAGAAAGAGGAACGTTTGATCTACTGCTGTCTTTATCCTTCAGACCCAATAGCATATGAATACATTCTTTCAAATGCATGTCCCCCAAAATGAAACCATGCATGTTTCTTATCATTATACTCCCTGAGGAGTCCATAGACTATTCACTCCTTCATTCAGCAAACATTTTCTGAGAGCTTTATGCTAGGTAAGTAACAATTTCTATGGCCCCTTGTGATTATGGTACTTTGTGCAAGATCTGTTGTTGTAATCCACAGCATGGGCCTGAGTCTCTTCAAAGAAGGTGGACACATGCTGAGTCTTATTCCTGTCATCTACCTCCATTATACACAAATGGAAAGGAAATTGTTTCAAGAGAACAAAAAAGGTAACTTGGGTTTTCAATTAGATTCAACAAGCATTTTTGGAGAGGTTCATATGTCCACATCCCCTAAAATCTTTGTCTTATGTTTCTTTATGATATGGAGATAATTCTTGCTTCTTGAAGATGCTACCAAAGGAGTTCATGTTATGTCAAGGCCAAATGAGATGGAAAGTCTACAAAGGCGGGTCCAGAGAGTCTGTCATCTGAAGGATAGCTTCAATAAGTTTGGATAGAATTATCACTATGGTTGACAACTGGGTGATGAAGACTTTGTCCATAGCTACCTATCTTTTTCCAAACTCTTGAATCTCTCATGCATACCTCTAATTTCCTTTCTCATTTTTTCTTCCACCTCTCTTATTTGCCTATTAAAGTCTTATATGAGAACTTCCAAGAAGGCTCTTTGGGCTTGAGATCAGTTCATAATGCTCTTTGAGATTTCTTTTGTGAACATTCTGTCTGGCATCATAGTAAATTTCTATGGTCAAAGTTCTTTTCCATTTCTTGCTTATTTTCTTTCCTTTTCTTTAGTATTCCTTCTTTTTTTAATTTTATGGTTGAGCTTTGCTCCTTAGGTAAAGTTGTCCCAAGCTTTCTGTGCAGTGCTGAGCCTTGACTTTGAGCACAGGAGCCCCTTGTGTTTGTAGAGAGTAATTCTGCTGCTCTTTTCAGGAGATAGCTTGATTCCCCAGAGTTTGCCTTCTGAACTGGGACAGAAAGCTGCACTACTGATTTGTTCCTTTACTGAGCTAGGATTGAGTTTCTTAGTTGCTGATTTGCTGTGATTAAGACTCTCTCCCCAGCTTTCTCAGAGACTGTCTGAGCAGGGCTGAACACCCTCTTCATCCCAGTGAGACTGATTTTTCTTGAAGTTTTTCCAGTCTATCTTGAGCTGGAGAATGATTTTATTCCATCAGATTATGTTCAGAGGCTTGGTTTCATGTGGGTTTTGAGGGAAACCCAATAGCTAACTCTCAAGGACTATCATATAATAAAAAATTGCAAACTGCAACAATAGGGGAATACTCAGATCAACAAATACTTTAATTAATAAAAAATATAAAAAAAAAAAGATATGGAGAGGTAGAGCCAAGATAGCAGAGAAAGGACAGTGAATCTCCTGAGTTCTTCCCCAAACCTCTCAAAATATATTTAAATAATGCAATAAAACAATTTCTAAAGCAGAAGAACCCACAAAATGATGGGGTGGAATAATTTTCTAGTCAAAGACAACTTAGAAAGAAGGTAGACAGGAAAAATTGTCACATCTAGGTAAAAGTATAACATAAACCTGTGCAGTCTGGGCCCTAGCAAACTTGGAACAGTTACAGAATAAGCAGTGGGAATGGCAGTGGCTGCTTCCAGAGTTCTTGGCCCACAAATAATAAGGGAGGGGCAATAA
This sequence comes from Myrmecobius fasciatus, assembly GCA_023553655.1. Taxonomy (NCBI): domain Eukaryota; kingdom Metazoa; phylum Chordata; class Mammalia; order Dasyuromorphia; family Myrmecobiidae; genus Myrmecobius; species Myrmecobius fasciatus. Next base: position 64,041 of record JAJPUD010000118.1, on the reverse strand, counting down.
GTGATCAGAAAGATTACAGAGGTTTGTTGGCACTGGAAAGTATGAATCTGTTGCTTTGCTCATACTCAGATCTGGGTCACAGTCCTGGGTTCTAAGATGCAGTCTTAGAACAAGAAGTATTAGCACATCAGAACTTCCAAGGCTGAAAGGAGTGATTGTGGTTGCTCATAGACCAGAGCACAGACCAGGAAAGAAGTAAATTCACCTCTCCTTAGATGATACCATCTTAGAATAACTGAAAATTTGCAGATTCCTTCTAAATATCTCTAAAAACAACTGCACAAAATCTCTGAAGTTTGAGATAGGGCATCCTCCACCTAGAAGCATAACCCCACTTCAACAAAGAGTTAAAAGTCAAGAAATAAACTGAGAACATTAGCAAACAACAGAAAAAAAAATCTGGCCATAGAAAGTTACTGTGGTGACAAGGAAGATCAAAATGCATGCAGATGAATATAACAAAATCAAGGCTCCAATATCCAAAACTTCTAAGGAAAAAATTAGTCTCCAGGCTACAGAAGAGCTTAAAAAGGATTTTGAAAATCAAATAAGAGAAATAGAAGAAAAATGGGAAGGAAAACAAGAGTGATGCAAGAAAATTATGGGAGAAAAGGATCAATAACTTGGTAAAAGAGACACATGCAAAAAACAAATACCAAAGAAAAAAACACCATAAAAACAGAATAGGCCAAATGGTAAAAGATGAACAAAAAGCCAATAATATGTTTTGAATGTTTTGAAAAGCATAATTGGTCAAATTGGAAAAGAGGCATGGAAATTTATTGGAGAAAACTTCTTAAAATATGGAATTGGCCAAATGGAAAAGGAGGTAGAAAAATTTGCTGAAGAAAAGAATTCCATAAAAATTATAATTGAGCAAATAGAAGTTGATGTATATGAGAAATCAAGAAACAATAAAACAAAATCAAAAGAATAAAAGACAACATGAGATATCTCATTGGAAAAAACAACTAATATGGAATATAGATACAGAAATGATAATTTAAAAATTATTGCACTATCTGAAAGCCATGATCAAAAAAAGAGCCTAGACATCTACTTTCAAGAAATTATCAAGGAAAATTTCCCTGATATTTTGGAACCAAAATGTAAAATAGATGTTGAAAGAATCCACAAATCATCTCCTAAAAGATCTCAAAATAAAAACTCCCAGGAATATCATAACAAAATTCCAGAGCTCCCAGCTCAAGGAAAGAATATTGCAAGCTGTCAGAAATAAACAATTCAATTATTGTGGAGCCGCACTCTGGACAACATGAGATTTAGTGGCTTCTATATTAAAAGATCTAAGGGCTCAGAATATGATATTCTGGAGGGCAAACAAGCTAGAATTATAACCCAAAACCACCTTTCCAGTAAAACTGAGTATAATCCTTCTGTGGAGAAAATGAACATTCAATGAATAGATTTCAAACATTCTTGATGAAAAGATCAGAGCTGAATAGAAATTTTGGCTTTCAAATAAAAGACAAAAGAAGCATAAGAAGGAAACAGGAAAGATAAATAATAAATGATTTAATAAGGATAAACTGTTTGCTTTTCTACATGGGAAGATGATACTTGTAACAAGAATTTTCTTATTACTAGGACAGTTATTGGGAGTATATATAGACAGAGGGCATAGGTGTGAGTTGAATATAAATGGATAATATTGGAAAAGAGATAAGCAGAAAGGGAAAGGGAAAAGTAAATTGCTTCACATAAAAGAGGCAAGAAAAAAGTTTTTACAGAGGAGAAGAGAGGAGGTAAGGGGGAATGAGTGAACCTTGCTCCTCTCTGAATTGGCTCACAAAGGAAATAATACATATACTCTATTTGGTATAGAAATCCATCACCCAAAAGTAGAAAGTAAATGAAATAACAGAAGGGGAGGATGATAAAAGGTATGGTAGATTGGGGGAGGGGACAGTCAGAAGCAAAACACTTTTGAGAAGGGATGGGTAAAAGGAGAGAGAAGAGAATAAATAGGCAAGGGAATAGGATGGAGGAAAATACATTTAGCAATCAAAACTTTTTTTAAAAAAAGAATCAGAAGCAATTCTCTGATAAAAGCCTTATTTCTCAAACATGTAGAAAACTGAGTCAAATTTATAGAAAGAGGAGCCATTCCTCAATTAATAAATGATCAAGAGATATGAAGTTTTCATATGAGGTACTTAAAGCTCTCTCTAGCCATATGAGAAGGTGCTTTAAATTGCTTATGATTGGAGGAATATAAATGGAAACAATTTTGAGGTATTAACTGATGCCTGTTAGATTATTTAATAAAACAGAAAAGGAGAATGATAAATGTTGAAGGGAATGAGAGATTAACATATTGTTGTGAGTTGTGAACAGATTCAACCATTCTGTAGAGCAATTTGGAAGTACATCCAACAGCTGTAAAACCATGAATACCTTTTAATCTAGTAAAGCCATTACTAGATCTGTATCCAAAAAAAGATTTAAAAAAACAAAAGGAAAAAGAACTTATATGTACAGAAATATTTATAGCAGCTCTTTTCTGGTGTCAAGGAGTTGGAAATTGGAAGTATATCCATCAAGAAGGGAATGGTTTAAACAAAATAGTGCTATGTGATTGTGAAAGAATATCATGTTATAAGAAATTATAAGCAAGATAATTGTACAACACTTATGACAATGTCTGGCATATGCTATATAAAATTAGCTTTTACGTGTGTGGGTATATAGGAAACACAGACAAGGCAATTTCAGAGAATATATGAAAATAATGAAATATAATGAAAATGAGAAATTTAGAAGAGTAGGGAAAGAAATAAGCTAATAAAGAGGGAGAAAATATAAAATGAGAACAATATGCACCATGACAGCAATCATATAAATAAAAACATCACTAACAGACAGCTAAATTCTGATTAATTGTAATTAGAAATTTTGGACCAGCATTAATGCTGATTGTTGTTGGTGAAGTTGTGAAATAATCCAAACATTCTGAAGAGCAATTTGGAACTATGCCCAAAGGACTATAAAATTGTGCATACCTTTTGATCCAGCAGTGCATTATGGGTCTGTATCCCAAGGAAATCATAAAGGAGGAAAAGGACTCACATATGCAAAAATATTTGAACAGCTCTTTTTGTGGTGGCATAAAATTGGAAAATTCCCCAATCAATTGGGGAATAGCTGAATAAGTTATGGAGGTACATGAAGGTAATGGAATATTATTGTCTTATTTAAAAATTATGAACAAGATAATTTGAGTGAAACAGGCAGAACCAGGGATATATTATACACAGTAACAGCAAGATTGTGCAATGATCAACTATGAAAGACTTGCTTTTTCTCAATGGTTCAATAATCCAAGAGAATCTCAATAAACTTTGGAAAGAAAATGTCATATGCATCCAGAGAGAGAACTATGGAAACTGAATGTAAATCAACACATTTATGTTCACTTTTTTTCCTTCTGGGTTTTTTTTTGGCTCTTGTGATTTTTCCCTATTGTTCTGATTTTTCTCTCCCAAAATGGTTCATAAAGAAATGTGCATATCTTAAAAATGAATGTCCATGTATAACCAGAAAAAAATAAAACAAGATTTTTTTTAAAAAAGAAATTTTGACCTAGGAGAACAAATAATGAAATAAAATTCCCTCCTCTCTGTAAAAAGAGGTAGGGGATACAGGAACAGAATATATCATACTCTGTCATTTACAATCACAATATTGGTTGGTTTTGTATAATCATTTTTCATCATCACAAGAGAGTTAAATGGAGCAGCATAGACCAGGGAATTATTATGCTTTAAAGAAAAAGGAAGGGCTATGGTCTATGAGATCACGAAGAGTCAAATATGACTGAATGAATGATAACAACACCAAAAGGATCAATAAAATCCATCAAATTATCTACGATAAAAGAAGACTACTTATAAAATTAGCCTGAAAAAATTAGAGGGAAGAGAATTTTGCTTTATACTGTTCAAGGAAGATACAAAAAAGTTTGCATTAGATTGAGACTAAATAAATCTCACCCTCACTTAACATTGCTCATTTGTAATTTCAGAGACACTTGTCCAAAATCCCCAAGAATGTACCAATTAACTTATGGGTCAACATCAAATTGGCATCAAATATCAACCAAACTGCACCTGTTGGCAGCAGGGAATTCCTTTCCATTCTAGGCAGGAGAAACTACCCCTAACCCCTGACTTCAGCTTGTTTGGATGCTTTTCCTGAGTCAGATCCTTTTTTAGCCAAAGTTTGCCAGGAGCCTGATTCAGCTGGTATTCAGTATTCAATTGGTAAAGATTAAGAAAGACTTTGAAACAGGTGGCACTTATTTTTCAGTCTCTAAAAGTAATACTAGGGTCTCAGATTTCTCCAACTGCCGTGATTGATGTGGGGGCTTCCTTATCTTAATCCTTTTCATGAGCTTTCTGTTCTAGACAAAGCTGTTCCCATTCCTCCTATTCCATCTATCATTTCCATACCTTTGCACAGGTGGTCCCCATCTCTGGGATACACACTCTTGGATCTCCTAATTTGTATCATGACACATTCTGGATGCTATCTCCCATCTGAGACCCTTCCTGATCCCCGATTTATGCATTTTCTCTCTTTCTTGAAATGGTTTTATCTATACCTTGTTTTCACTTATCTGTCTAGATGGTATCTCCTTTCCATAGGAAAGAAGTTTCTTTAAGGCAGAGAGGGTTTTGTATCCCAGGGTTTAGCATGCTGTCTGGGCCACAGTAGACCCTTAATAAATGTTTGTTGAGTTGAATGGAAGCTCTTAGGCGATCAGAGGAGATCTCCTGGGTAATAACAGAATCTAAAAGAGGGCAGTTGTGGATATATCAATTACAAATGATGCATACCTGGTTCAGTTCAGTTTAATAAACATTTATTAAATGGCTACTTTGTGCAAGGCTCTGTGCTAAGTCCTGGAGATAAAAAGAGAAAACAAGGAGTTTATATTCTATTCAAGGATACAATGTAAAAGACTATGTAACTACAATGTTAAAGTACATAGGAAGGATATAAGCAATAATACAATGTGATTTCAAGAGAGCTTCCAGTCTCACCAGTATGTAAATCAGCATGCAAATGACTTAGTACCAGTGCCATCAGAGTTTCCAGAGTAATTCATTTCTAATATTTACTAGTAGCAGTGATTTCACAGGTTCATTTGACATCTTTTAAAAAAGCATTAATCACATATTGTCATCAATTCAGAAGGCAATGCAGGTCCTTCTAGTTCTATTTTATATCACCAGGAGACTTCTACCTCAATAAGGCTGCTCGCATAATGTCCTTGGCTAATAGCAGGCCCTTTCTGTTCATGTATATTAAGGATAGATTGAGCTGAGCAATACAAATAAATACTCAAAATGATAATCATGCTGAAGTGAAATATGTATTCAGTAAGTTGAATAATAATGAATCTGCTTGGGGTGGGGGTTGGAGAGGGCCAGGATGGAGACATTGGGAGGGGAATTGAACATATCAGGATATGACTAAGGAAATGAGCTCTTCTTTGTCCCTAAGTGGTCCTCCATTCTCTAATGTCTAATCAATGCAGGGAGGTGACTGTGGGTTTTTAGACACTATGCCTGGAGAGCACAAGCTTTTGGTGGATCTATGTACCAAAAAGATTTTGAGCATCCAATGATGGATTGTAGATCAAATGAGGACCAATTTGAATAGAGAGAGGCTCATCACTAGATGTCCTTGAGGGATGGGGATTTTTCCAGTCATTCTCAAAGGCTTTCTACCATACTATATGATAGGGATTTCTAATTTTAAGTCCTTCAGCTTGTGTATACAATTTATATATATACATATATATATGTGTGTGTGTGTGTGTATGTATGTATGTATGTATACTCACATATATATTGCATTTGTAATTGTATTTCAATATGACCAGCTTTTTTTACTATTCTATATATTTTCTTTTTTACATTCACAAAAATGATTCTGAGAAGGAGTCATAGGTTTCTCCAGACTGCCAAAGGGGTTCACACAAAAAGGATTAAGAACTCCTGTCACAGAGTATCCTAGAATCATAGATTTAGAGATGGAATACATCAACCAATCATCAAGCGTTTATTAAACATCTCCTCAGGGTAAAAGGCACTGTGCTAGGTACTGAGGGTACAAAGACAAAAAATGAATTAGCCCCTGCCCTGAGAGAGCTTACATTCTCCTAGGAACACTCTCCATAGTCACAAGGAAGTAAATTTTAGCACCGCTCCTCTCTAGATCTATCTTTCTATATCTTAAAAAAATGTTTTAGGAACAAGATTCCCTAAAAAAAAAAAAAAAAGTTTGTACTGGACCACAAAGAATAGAAAAGAGGGCTTATCATCTATTGAGGAACTTATTAATACCATATGTTCAAAAAAGCATTTTCTTCAAACATTACAGATAATTTTGGTAATTTTGGGTTGGTATTTTAAAATTAATTTGAAATGATGCCAAATAATATGATGAATAAAATTAAATAACTCCAAAAGTATGATAGTTTGGTTTTTATTTTGTTTTCTTCTAGAGACAGTAGCAAAAAGAGGAGGAGAGAATAAGATTAGACGGCAACCAGGAGATCTGGATTTTTTTATAGAGGCAGTAGTAGTGAGGAGAGGAGAGAATAAGGAGATTGGACAAGGAACCAGGAAATCTGGGTTCAACTCTCAGCTCTACTACCACAATATCTATGTTTTCTACAGCAAATCAAAAAAGTCAAAAGATTTGGGTTCAAACTTTGTCTCTGACATTTCCTATGTAACTGGGATGCTCACTTCATCTGTGTCTCAGTTTCCTGATTTGCAAAATGAGGGGATTTGACCATATGTTCCTTCTAGTCCTAGGTTTATAATCCTCTGACCTCAGTTTCCTCAAACATAGAATGAGAGGAACGAATTGGAGAATCTCTATGGTCCCTTCCAGTTCTATGATTCCATGACTTTAGAACACAGAAGTCCTGAGCAGAAATGTCAACACACAGCAAAGTATGACCTCATACCCACCTCTTAATTCTACTTATCAGGAAGGCAGGTCACACAGTAAAAGAGAAGGAACAGGCAAAAAAGAACTGCAGGCAAGGATGAACAGTTCCTGTATGGTTAACCATAACGGTGTTCCAATGCATTCTGATGAAGCTCTCATTATTAGGAAATATTCTTATACTGAGTTAAAAATCAGCCTCTTGGTCACTTTCACTAATCACTAATCACTCCTGGGCCAGGAAAAATAAGCCCAATCTTTCTTCCACAAGGTAGTCCTTCAGATACTTAAAGCCAGATATTCTTCATCTCCTCCAGTCTTTTCTTCTCCAGGCTAAACATCCTCAGTTCCTCCAGTTAATCTTTTTGAAAAAGGTCCAGTTTGTCAGAATCCCTTCCTCGGGGCTCCCACTAACCCTGATTTGGAATTGACTCACTGTGTAGCACAGAGCAGATTTTGCAATGAAATGACTGGAGATTTTGTCAAAGTACTCAGTGTCATTCTCAGCCCCAATCCCTTAAAGCAATGATTCTTAATGTTTTCGTTGGCATTCTGGTGATTTCTATAAATTATTCTCAGAATCATATTTGTAAAAGAATAAAACAAAAATGAAGGATTACAAAATTAATATTATAATTTTATATGACTATAAAAACTGTTTAAACAAGTCCAGAGACCCTAGGTTAAGAATGCAGGCCCTACTGATTTTAGGAAAGCCTAGAAAGATTTACATGAACTGATAATAAGTGAAGCAAGAAGAACCAGGAAAACATTATTCACAGCAATCACAAAATTGTGTGAGGATCAATTTGACAGAATTGACTCTCCTCAGCAGTTCAGTGATCTGAGGCAATTTCAATAAACTTTGGATGGAAAATTCAATCTGCATCCAGAGAGAGAACTATGGAAACTGAATACATTTCAAAGCATACTATCTCCACCTTTTTTCCTCTGTTTTTCCCCATGGTTTCTATCTTTTGTTCTAATTTTTCTCTCCCATATGACTCCATATAAATATGTTCAAAAAAAAATGTACAAACCCTGAAATCAGGAGGACCTGAGTTCAAATCTGGCCTCAGATACTTAACACTTGCTGGCTGTGTGACTCTGGGAAAGTCACTTTACCCCAAAAGATGAATGTACATGTGTAACCTAAAGAAATAAAATAAATGTGAAAAGAAAAAAAAAATGCAAGCCCTAGCATAAAGTAGCACAAAGCTACTTAAACTATGGATCATTATCCCATATGGGGTCTATACATAACTGAATGTGGGGGTCACAAAATTATGATTTATCATCAGCAAAAGTTTGATTTTATTTCTATTTTATATATCTATATACCCCAGGATCATGTAAAAATTTCTCATACACAAAGGGGTCCCAGGTGGGAAATGTTTAAGAAGCCCTTTTATAGAGTAAGCTGCTTGAGAGCAGGGATTATTTCATTCTGATGTTTGTGTGTGTATGTGGATCATAGTAGCTATTTAATAAATATGCACTTTGTAAAATTACCATACACACAAAGTTCGGTAAAATATATTTAAGAGGTCTTCTTAGCTCCTTTGCCCTAGGGAAGGCATCTGGAAAGCTGGTAATCAGAGCTCGAATGCCATTTGTAGTAAAATGAGACTTGCATTGAAACAATGATTTAGGGAAACATTAAATTTAAAATCAACAGATTCCACATCCCAACTGCATTCCCTTAGTCACTGCTTAGTCTTTCTGAACCTCAGTTTACTTATCTGCAAAATGAGAATGGTGCTTTTTGGGGGACCTTTGTAAGCTAAAACCTACCTGTCCAGGTTTGTTACATATGATTCCTTTGCACACACACACACACACACACACACACACACACACACACACACACACTACAATTTCAGCTAAAATGACCTACATGCAACACTCCATCTTCTGCCTTCTTGATTTTGTATTCACTATCTCCCATGGTTGGAAAGCATCCTCACTTCAATCTCTGAGAATTCTTAGCTTCATTCAAAGCTCAGTTCAAGTGTAACCTCTCAAAGGAACTTATTCTTTTTATTCCTAGTTGCTAAGACAACCCTCACCCACCCATCCCCTCAAAATAAATTTGTTTTGTATTTGTTTATCTTTGAATCTAGTGTTTCCCCCTTGCTAGAACAGAATCTTCTTGAAAGAAGGAACTGTTCTATTTTGGTTTTGTCTGTATCCCTATCATCTTGCACAGTGGGTGACATATTTGTTGCTGTGGGTCAGTTATTTCAGTCATGTCCATCTCTTTGTGACCTCATTTGGGGTTTTCTTGGCAAAGATACTGGTATGGTTTGCCATTTCCTTATTCAGCTTATTTTATAGATGAGGAAACTGAGGCAAACAGAATTAAATAACCTGACCAGTATTATACAGATAGTATCTAAGGCCAAACTTGAGTTCTATCCATGGAATCACTTAGCTTAATGAGTATTTGTCAAATTAACTTGATTGATTATATTTTCAGTACCTACTTTACAGGGTTATTGAAATTTTTTTTTTTAAAAAGCAATGTATGCAGTGCTTTGTAACCTTTAAATCCTATAGAGAGCCAATATTTTTGCCCCAGAGCTTAGCACAATGCCTAGTATTAGTAAGCACTGAATAGATGCTTCTTGATTAATTGAATCTTGGCTGTCAATTATTCACTTTTGGGGTACATTCTCCTTTTCCTTGGAGGTTTTTGTGAATCTCCAGGGAATCATTCGACCTTGGGACAGCCAGGCCTGGACCTCTAGGAAGCCAAAGGGAGCCAGGTGCACTTCAAGCCATGGGTTTTCCACTAGCATAAGCACATACAAGGCCCTGGCCAGTCTGCATCAGGTCTGCTCTGAGCACATCATCTGTCTCCTAATGGACTGTCAAACTGATTTACAGTGGCAGCTGTGATGCATGTTGGTGATTTCAATCCAAAAATAACAGGACCCAGTGAACGGAAGGTGGCTTCTGGCCAGACAGACTTATCACTTGGGACCAGCAAGGCCACCCAGCCCTAATTCTGGGTCAAGAAAAAAACAATCCTGGCAGTCCTTCCACCATTTAGCAACTAAGCATTCATTTTTTGTGTCTTTTAAGATATTCTGCAACACTGTCTTTAAGTCAAAGTATCTCTTCTCCATCCCATCTTGGAATCCTGTTTTTTAGCTAAACTATGACACAGAATGCTTAAGAAATTTACCCTAAATCAGAAAGAAATTAGGTTTAGCCTATTTCTTGAATGACACTTTTTCCATCCATTTTTTTTTGCTTTTTGCTGAGGCAATTGGGGTTAAGTGACTTGCCCAGGGTCACACAGCTAGAAAGTGTTAAGTGTCTGAGATCAGATTTGAACTCAAATCCTCCTGACTTCAGGACTGGTGCTCTATCCACTGCACCATCTAGCTGCCTCATCCACTTTCAGTGGAGCCTCTCAACAATCCTGTAAAGTAGTCAGGTGTTGTTCACTCATTTTTTAGTCTCATCTGACTCTTCATGACCCCATTTCAGGTTTTCTTGGCAAAGATACTGAGTGGTTTGCCATTTACCTTTCTGAATCATTTTACAAATGAGGAGACTGAGGCAAACAGGGTTAAGTGACTTGGGTAGGGTCACACAGCTAGGAAGTGTCTGAGGTGGGATTTGAACTCAGAAAGATGAGCCTTCTTGACTCCAGGCTTGGCACTCTTCAAGCTATAGCACCCCCTAGCTGCCTTGTAAAGTAGATAATGCATGTGTAACTATTGCCAGCTTTACAGAAGAGAGAGCAAAAAGTTAGAAAGTTGAAGTAATTTGCCCTTGTTGATTAAGGACCTTATTTTTATTCTTCTGGAGCCTTCATAACTTCCTTTGATAATGCAGTCTATTATATCACAAGTTGTTTCAAAGCCTAATCTGAATCTGTGCTTTATAATGAGAAAATAATAAAAATTAGCACTTATTAACTCTCTAAGGTTTACAAAGCAGTTTACAAATATCATCCCATTTGATTTTCATAGCAATCCTCAGAAGTAGGTGCTGTTATCATCCCCATTTTACAAATGAGGAAACTGAGGCAGACAGAGGTTAAATCACTTGCCTTGGATCACACAGCTAGTAAGTGCCTGTGGTAACATTGGAACCCAACTCTTTCTGAGTTGTAAGTTAATTTATAAGTTATAAATCGCCAGCTGAATGGCAAGAAAGGGGAGCATTCACAAAGCTGGGGTGGTCAGAGAAGCAGCAGGACTGAGAGAAGGGATTGTTAGAATACAGAGTTAGTGAGAGGTAATAGGAAATATTAATATCTGATTTTGCTCTTTCAGACCCAGTGTCACCTCTAGTCTCCAAATAGAAAACATCCACAGGCAGACACACTGGACAAGTTTCATTCTGCCAAACTCCTGCTATTCTCTGGGATCCTTTCAGTGTCTAAAAGGAAGCAATTAGCTGGCTTTCATCAGCTTTCACCTCCTGAAGACAGGCTTCTCTCCAGGGCTGACCTCTGCACCTCAGCCAAGAAAAGTGACTTTCCCCATAGTTGAGCCATACTTCCAACAGAACTGTGGAATCTACTTATCTGGCTGGCAAGAAAGATCCGATTCAAGTTGATGCCCTGCGGGGTTTTCTCATATCCAGGCTAATTTCTCCTCTCCTTGGTTTGCATGCCAGCCACTGCTGGGAATTATCTACAGACCTAGCAATGCATTCTGGGAATTGATATAAAAGGACGAAACTGTGAATTGCACTTGACTTAAATCTCCATCGGCAGCCCGACAAGAGAAAGAAGTTTGATTTGACGGCAGCAGGGCTTCCCAAAGCCATTAGTTAAAGCAATTTATTTCTGCCTTATAAATTGCAATTAAAATGGGGCCATTGGAGGCAGGCATAAGACTTCAGTTTCAAATCCTTTTAAAGGCTCCAGACTGCACAGAAACTATCCTCAATTGCCTCTCTTCCTTTAGAAAATGAACAGCTCAGGATCCCATAGACTATGTAATGAGAGGCTGCTGGGTAAAGTAAATTGAATGAATAAATGTGAGTAAATGAATGAAAGGATAAACAAAAAGGTATTTATTAAGCGTTTACTATATGACAAACACTGGCAATGCAAATGCAAAATGAAGACGATCCCTACCCTCAAAGAGCTCACGCTCTAATGGTGGGGAAGCAGACTGCACATATACAAGAGAATAGTGACCAAAAGGGGGTATCTTGGTTTGGAAAATTACCAGGACGGGACAGCTAGGTGGCGCAGTGGATAGAGCACCAGCTCTGAAGTCAGGAGGACCCGAGTTCAAATTTGATCTCAGACACTTAACATTCCCTAGCTGTGTGACCTTGGGCAAGTCACTCAACCTCAATTGCCTCAGGAAAAAAAAAAATTACCGGGAACCAGAAGGGAGTGGTTTAACATTCTGAGAGCAATGGAAAAGTTTATTTCATTATGGTTCCAGATCTAGAAGGTGTGGTGTGGAGGGAGGTACAGAAGGAAAACTCCTGCATGGAGGACAGCTGGCTAATGAAGTGAATCATAGTTGGAGGTGGACTTAGATGCAGTGAATGACTGAGGTGACTTATTCAATACAGAGAGATTGCTCTTCACTGGGCCAGAGTTCTATACAGGAAAGAGGTTCTTCAGGATTTCATTTCTGGTCTACAAGGCATGGTAGCTGGAAAGATGACTGGGAAGTAAGTAGAGTACAGAGAGATAGACCAGGAGTCAGGATAACCCAGATGCAAAATCTCACCCCTAGCAACTGCTAGCTATGTGCTCCCGGGCAAATCCTTGTGCATCTCTGAGCCACAGAGTCTTCATATGCAAAATAGTCCTAATAAAATCCATTATCCTTAACCGGATAGTTGTGAAACTGTAATGAGATAATCCCTGTAAGGTGTAATATAAATGTGTTATTCATATTATTATTTTTCACATGATTAAGAATGAATAAGAAATCAGGATCACTGCAAATAAAAATACAGACATTGCTTAGTTGGCTGAGAAAGAAGCAAAAAATATCGACTTGAAATTCAGTCCTTTGGTTTGTAAAACAATTTTGAAAAGAGAAAAGTATTATAACACTATTTTTAATCAAGTTCTCCTTTTGATGCTTCATGGAAAATGTCCTAAGGATATGGACAATCCATAGAGTTGGATTCTATCATCTTAGTGATGATAGAAATTTTCAGTACTTCAAAAAGATCTATGGCTTCATTCTCGTGAGTAATTCTGCTACCAACATATGTTATTACTACAGCTTAGTAAATGATCATTGAGAATTTCAATAGCCAAAAAAAAAATTATCATCATGAAATCAATGTGTAAATGAGTCTCTCCAAAGACTGATGCTTAGAAGATAGCCACCATTACAAAACTACTCCTCAAAACTGTCCCATCTTACTAGGATTTCGATAAAAATTAAAACAAATGTCATTAGCTATTGGTATAATTAGAACTGGTACAGACTTTGAGAATGCAGGGTCAACTTCATGACATAAGAAGGAATAAGAAGAGGATGAAAGTAATGATTGAAGAAAATCAAAGAAATATAAGGAAAATAATCATCAGATTCAGATCACAAATAGCTACAAGGCAAGAGCAGTCACAAAGATCCAGACCTGGGTCAATCTGGTAAATCAAATAAATAACTGGATAAAATTTGAAATTTCATATAAAAGGGGTTCACAAATAATGACACTGTAAATGTAAGGTATCACTACTATTGTTAAGAAGTATAATTCAGGTTCATGACATTGAGAAAAGCCAATTGAAAAAGGTTATTTGCACACCCTAAAGACAAGAAAACACAGGACAAGAATCCAAGGTCATCATTATAACAAGGAAAATGTCAAGAATAAAAGAGGAAGAGATGTAAAACAATTTAGAAATTCTACATATAAAAAAACAAGAATATGATTATCTAACAGGATGATCATGAGCACCAAGTGAACTTACTGCAACATTTGAAATTGAAACACACCTGATAATCACAAACATACACAGTATCTATTAAGGCTGTGACTTTCAGCAACATGCTTTTTCCCTACTAGCCACCAAGTAATGCTTGAAGCTTGAGCTACAACAGCTCAGTATAAATTGACCATGAATTTCTCTTTAGTGCTCTGGATCCACATTTGAATTATCTCCTAAAACAACAATTTATCATAATGGTTTCAGTCATCATCACTCGTTGGTCCCCAATCTTGTTTCCATTCTCAGCAGAAACCCAAAGAATTAACTCACTCCATGATTAAACTAAAAGAAATTAACTAAAGTGAAATTGAAAGTAAAATGTTACATACATGTTTTATATATATATAAAATATGGATTACAATCTGAAGTATATTGAGTAGCATCAGTTGCTTCAATAAAATCTAAATTTCTAATATGCCTCCCAATAACCTTGTGACATAGGTACTTGACATATTATTGTCCCAATTTATAGATAAGAAACTTAGGTTCAGATAAATCACTGAATCAATAAGCATTTGTGAAACCCATGCTCTGTACTATCTATAGAGAAAAGGCAAAAATGTCATAATGCTTTTCTTCAAAATTTACATTCAACTGAGCTGGAGATCTCATTTTTAGTTAGGTAATTATGTTGAGAGCTATTGGTTTTGCTTTCAAACATAACAGGAAATAAAATATTTCAGATTTGCCCATACAACAATAAAATTTTTTAAAAGCTAGCCTATCTCTAACTTTTTCAAAGGTATTCTTTTTCTTTCTTTCTTTTGTTTTGTTGTTGATATTTGTGCAGACCTAATTTCATCAGTTCAGAAGTACGACACTGATTATTTTTGAGTTTATTTTTGACCTGGATGAAAAGAGGCCCAGAAGGAGGCAGTATATCCTGTGTGAAAATATCACTAGCTTTCTCAATATTGAAAAATAAAACGTTCAGAAATAGGAAATAACACAATTGATTTTCACATGAAAATCTCTTGAAATTAAATGGCCAAAAATATTTTAAAGTATTTATTAGTTAAAAATCATATGTGAAATTTTCTTCTTTAACTACATAAAATTAAATTTAAAAATTTAAATTATAGAAAGCAGGAAGCTATTTTGACAATCTAATTAAAACAAAGCAAAGAAATCAGCTGTTGACTGGACCTGCTCCAAGTCTTGGAGTTACACCTGTAGTTCCAATGAGAAAAAGATTACTAAGAAGAGAAATATTTGTACTGATCAGCCTCAATTTCTACATTTTAAAATTTTTTAAATATATTTTATATAACGTTTATGTTTAAATATAATTTCTTAGTGTAGATTTATGTCTTATTTTTGTCACTTTTTAAAATCCTATTTCTGGGCAAACGAGGAAATTTCAAGTGGGGAAGTCTAAAAATTCCCAGGGGAATTGAGTCTTTTTTTTCTTACAATATCATCTTCTACTGATCCTGGAGTAGGGAATTTCACCAGCCAACCTCCTGTCAGTTAACAATCTTTGGTCAAATGTATTCAAGATCTGGCATGAATTGTGTTCTGGTAACTTCAGTAGTCAATGATTGAGGAAAATGTCATTTTCCCGTCATGAATTTTTTTCACATGTCAGTCCATTTGAATTTTTCAAAATCATTTTTGATGAATTCTCCCCATCCCTAGTGAATATAAAATGGTGCTAGAGCACTTTTCTCCTGGCATGCACATAAAAATGCCCAACCTAAAACTTGAATACATTTGGAAAAAAAACAAGAAATAATGTTCCAGGCAATTATCAGACCTTCCAATTATATTTTCTCTCATCATCCCACAATAAAAAACTTACTAGCTCCGGACAAGTCACTTAACTTCCATTTACCTCAGTTTCCTCATCTGAAAAGTGAAAATAATAATAGTATCTACCTTCTAGGGTTGCTGTAAGGAACAAACGAGATAATAATTGTAAAATGCTAAGCACTGTGTGTGGCACATAATTAGGGCTATATAAATATTGGTTATAATTACCATCTTCACTTTCTTTTATTTTTAAAAATACTCCCTCAGCACTGAGCTGCAGTGAAAAATCATTGTGCTCTGTTTCTTAATGACAGGCTCAGAGACTTGGCAGATCCTTAACCTTAGAGTGAGGAAGATCTGGGTTTAAGCCCCATGTCTGACCTGTATCAAGCAAGTTCCCACTTTTCAATATAATTCTCCATATCTGTTCTTGTGAGGAACAAATGAGATAATAATTGTAAAGTGCTAAACACTGTGTGTGGCACATAATTAGTGGTATGCAAATATTAGCTATTATTGCCATCATTGCTTTATTATTATTATTAAATTACTAAAAATACTCCCTCAACAATGAGCTCCAGTAAAAAAAAAAAAAAATCTGTCTCAATTAGAGATTCAGAGACTTGGCAGATCTTTGACCTCAGAGTGAAGAAGATCTGGTTTTAAGCCCCATCCCTGACCTATACTGAGCAAGTTCCAATTTGTCAATACAATTCTCCATATCTCTATGATATAGGTTACAATGGTAACTCTCTATGGTTCTAGTTGTAAAGGAAGTGTTTATTTGCATTGGTAGAAGAAATTTACTCACAGTAAAAGAAATGAATCTTACCTCTTCTAGCTACTATAACCAAGCAAAGAGGCAAGATTGTCATTCAGTTGTTTTTCACTCTTGTCTGACTCTTTGTGATTCCTTTTGGGGTTTTCTTAGCAAAGATACCAGAATGGTTTTTCATTTCCCTCTCTAGGTAATTTCATAGATCAGGAAACTGAGGCAAGCAGGGCTAAGTGACTTGCCCAAGGTCATACAGAAAGTGTCTGAGACCAGATTTGAACTCAGAAGATGAGTCTTCCTGACTCCAGATCTGGCGCTCTATCCACTATATCACCACCTAGATGCCCAAAGTGGCAGTGCAATAAAGTGGCTTTGGAATAAGAGGAATTGGACTTGCACTGTGTGATTTTGGGCAAATCTGTTCATCTCTCAGGAATTTAGTTCTCTCATACTTAGAATAAATGGTCTGATTAAATGATTTGTTGGGTACCTTATAGCTTGAAATACTGTTATCCTGAGGAAAAAAGAAAGAATAAATCCTGACTGTATATTAAACATAATAACAATAACAAGATCCCTAAGAAAGGTGACAAAGAAGCAAATAAACTATTTCCGTATTTCATTAATGTTTTTGGACTCTTTTTTTAACTCAGAACAGGTTGAGAAGTAATGTAGATAGAGCAGGGACAGCGAGGTGGTACAGTACAGATAGAGCTCCTGCGGGAAATACCATAGTGCATAGAGTGCTGGGTTTGGAGTCAGTAAGTCTTATCTTCCTTATTTCAAATCCAGCCTCAGATACTTACTAACTAGGTGATATTGGGCAAGTCATTGAACTTCCCAATGTTCTAAGAAACCCTGTAAAATTCTAGGTTGCAGAAAAGATGACACCTTATATTAGTAAAGGGAGTTTCCTCATCCGAGAGTACCCTATGTTATAATGAAATCACAAATATAGTTCTTATATAAATAAACAAGCAAAATAAAAGGTGAAATTCATTAGGCTGTAAGTTCCTTAAGGGCAAGGATAGACTTTTTTCTTTCTCTGTGGCCCTGGTACTTAGCATACAGTAGGTACCTAATAAATGCTTCTTGACTATTAACTGCCTGATTTTACTGTTTCACTTTTTAATTTTAGTGTTATTTGGAGGATGGTGCTTAAATATATTAGAAAAAAATGATTTTGAAAGTGTATAAATAAATACTATCGATCTACTTCCCTGCCTTAATTAAGTACAATTGAGCAGGCATAACCTACTGTTTCTTGGATGATTTGGGATGCAGCTGTGTCTCAGGGTCATTAGCAATCAATAGAAATTCATCAGTCATACATCTGTTCCTTGCAAAGCACTATGGGTTACTAAAGAAGTAAAAGATTGATTTCTATTCTTATGCCATTTACTGTCTAATCTGAGAGTATACTCAGAACACCTTACTGCTATATCCACTGAAACTATTCCAGATATGGATGAAGATGGAGAAGGTTAACCAGTGTGGATTTTCTTCAGGTTGTTCCCTGGAAGTTGTATTTTTTAAAGCACAAAAAACTGATAAGCAGCTAGTTGGCTCAATGGATAGATCACTGGACCTAGAATTAAGAAAGCCCAAGTTCAAACCTTATCTTAGATGCTTACTAGCTGTATTACTCTGGGCAAGTCACCCACTATCCACCTCAGTTTGCCCATCTATAAAATGCAGATGGTCATAAAACCCTTACCTCCCAAGGTAGTTGTGAGGATAAAAGAAAATCATGTATGTTAAAGTACTTTGCAAAGCTAAAAGCACTATGTAAGTCTAACTATTAACATATATAATAGCTGACATGCTGGCATTCCTTTAGGGTTTTCAAATACTACACATAACCTCATTTGATTTCCTGCAACAACTTGAAGCAACAAGATTACCCTTAATTTATAAATAAGGAAACTGAGGCCCTGAGAGAGAAGCTCGAAATCTGTTTCCCAAATGGAAGAGAGGAGAGAGAGAAAGAGAGGGGGGAGAGGGAGAGGAAGAGGGAGAAGGAAAGAGAGAGGACGAGGGAGAGGGAGAGAAGAAGGGAGGGAGGGAGGGAGACAGAGACAGAGAGAGAAACAGAGAGGGGGGGAAGAGAGACAGAGACAGAGACAGAAGGAGAGACAGAGACAGAGAGAGAAACAGAGAGAGGAAGAGACAGACAGACAGAGAGAGAGAAAGAGAGACAGAGCAAGAGCCAGGCATGAGAAGGCTCTGAAAAGATTCATACTGAGCCAATAGCTCTTCCTGATCAGGGACCAATTAGGGGATTGCTTCATAATCCCAAAGGACTCAAATCCTTCAGCACTGTGCTTCTGCCCTGGAAGAAGAGTAATTTTACCCCAAGTACTTGGGGTATTTAGTACTTAGTCAAAGCCTATGGAAATCAGACCCAATATCCACAGGAAGTCACCCTTTGACTTTGTCTTTACAGGGAATACAAACAGGAGCCAAATTCAGAGCAGAGACATAATAAAGACAAGTCAGAAAGCATATATTGCATTTGCTATGTGTCAGGCACATAGTCACAGACCACAGTCAATACCTAAATAAATTAATTCAGGCTATTCACTGGAAGGTCAAATACTGAAATTGAAACTTAAATCCTTTGTTTATATGATGAGAAAACAGAACTTATTGGAAAAGACCCCGATGTTGGGAAAGATTAAAGGGAAAAGGGGACAGCAAATGATGAGATGGACACATAGTATCATGTAAACAACAAATATGAACTTGGACAAACTTAGAGATGTAGTAGAGAAATAGAAAGTCCTAGCATGATGTGGTCCATGGGGTCCCAAAGAGTTGGACATTACTAAGCAACAGCAACAAAATATGCCAGACTCCAAAGTACACCAAAAATGGTTAAATACAGTTATTCATATAGCCTTTTCCCCAGGGATGGTAGCCATGGGAAATCAGTGACAAATATCCCAGGAGATCTTGGAGGAGGAACACCCACCCAGGATGCTCCCAGAACCAGCCTTCTGGAGAGAAGAGCAGGAGCTTCATCAAGTTCCTAAGCCAAGCCTTTTAGAAAGAAAAGGAGCAACTCTGTCATCTCAGCAGCTAAAGGAATGGAAACAGCCACATTGTGAAGAAGCAAAATGGAACCTTGTTTTCCATTATTACTGAGCAAATCCTATGGGAAGGAGTGCAAAGTCAGAATCCCCTTTTGAGTGAGCTTCAACCTTAGGATAAATAACTAAATCTGGAGGATTGTAAAGGTTGAGAGTTCCCCAAATGAGAAAACATTAGAAGTAGCTAGAGTTGATCCTTCCGCTTCTGATAAGCCCTATTTCCCTAGGCATCTATAAGACCCTTCAGACTCATAATGTCCAAAATTTGCCAACTACTCTTGGTATCCAGTAATGTCCCAGCCTTGGCTCTCCATTCAGAATGATCATGCATCAGATCTCTACCTTCTATGTCCAATTCACCACTGAGAGTTGAGAGAGTCACTTTATTCCACCATTGGCAGGAAGATGTCACTCCCTCCCAATACATCTGCATGAAAGGCCAGTTTCATTCTTTGGCTGGAGGAGAAGAAAAGAAAGGCACCCTGGGCCAGCTCAGAGCTCCAGAGAAGCCCTGGCTAGATTACAATGCTTCAATGAATACATGATTCCCTTGATAGCAACATTGCCTTTATCATTGCTGAGTAAAACTCATTCTCACCTTCTGATCATCTATAATCCTTGTTCACAACCTCTTGTAAATCTTCCATAGAAAATTTATATAATGAAATTGCCTTAAAAATAAATATCCCCTAATAAAATTTGTTTCCTTGACATTTTTCTCCCTCATAAAATTATATGTGAAAGGGGGAAAAAACATTGTTACATGGATTTCAAACTAGAAGACCTGAAAGACTATTCCAATCTCCTTATTTTACAAATGAGGAAACTGAGGTCCAGAAAGGTTGAGACAGGACTAAGATCATAGATGCTAAATAATAGGGCTGGGCCTGAGCTAAAAATGTCTCACTCCAAATCCAATGTTCTTTTCCATTGTTCCACTATCCCGGGTTCAGGTGAGTTCTGTGCCAATTAATCAAGGGAGCCAGAAAACATAAAGGGCTGGGATGTGGGAAGATCCAAGACATGCTCAGGTCCCAGCAACCCTCTCATATTCTCCTGTCTTCAATCTCCTTTAGCAATTAAAAGACAGCACACCCTTATCCTGAATAGAAGTTCAATTAGATCCAATAATGAAATCATCAAGTGTTACTGAGGTAGAACTTGGTAGTAATTAGTTTTTTGATACATAAATACAATTTCCAAATGCAATTTGTCCCTGAGCTGAAGCTGCTGATTCAATCCTCAGTATTTGCTATTACAACTATGTGGAGTGAACTGGATCCCAGTCCCTCAGGGAAGAGGTTGTATAAGGACATCCCCATTTGGACATACAGGGATTGGTAGGTGTTGGTCAACTGTCCATCTCGAGAGAGAAGCCCCTTCTCTGGTCTCATTGACATGCATATAATATTTATCCACAGCCAAGGCAACGAAATCACTCTCTACCTTTATCCTCCTTTCTTTCACAGCATCTCCTTCTCCCAGCTGATAATAATCCCTTACATTTGTATACACTTTTGCAGGTAGAGAGTGATTTTAAGCACTGGGAATCTTCCCATTTTCCCTGTGAGATCTGTATGGAAATAGTCTCATTACTTCCATTTTATAGATGGGGAAACAGAGTTAAAGACTTAGCTAAGTCACAGGATAAACATTCTGGTCCCCTGTTAGCCCAGCATCTTTGCCTGGCATAGACTGGTAGAGTCATGTTTCCCCTCTTTCTCCCCTTTTACATTTGGTTCTGAGACTGCTTCTGCTATTTCAGACAAGTCATTCAACTCAGTAAAAATATCAGTTTCTGTATCTATAAAGGAAGGAAGTTGGATTAATAATAATAGCTACCACTTTGTGGTGGTTGTTGTGGAGTCATTTCACTCAGGGCATCTCTTCGTGATGCCATCTGGGATTTCTCTCGGCAAAGATTCTGGAGTGATTCGCCATGACCTTCTCCAGCTCATTTTACAGATGAGAAAACTGAGGTAACCAGAGTAACAGGACTTGCCCAGGTTCACACAACTGGTAAGTGTCTGAGGCCACAGACTCAGAACTCAGAAAGAGTAGCTTTCCTGACTTCAACATCAGCACTCTATGCATTATGCCATAGGGAGAGATTAGGGTAATATGTTCTGGTGCTCATAGAAATTGTGGGAAAATCATGAGTATTTCTATAACCTTAAGGTTTGCAGAATGCCTTACCCACATTATTTCATTCAGTTCTAACAATAAACCTAGCCACAATCCAAGGTCTAAATGCTCATGCTGAAAATTTAACCATCAGTTCTTCTGAAGCTGTACAAGCTGGCTTTAGCTCAACCCTGAACACTTCTGATCCGGGTTCCATCTCATAAAAGCTCATGATTTTATCACTGGTCTTTTTGAAAATCCTTTGGCAAGTGTTTCCTTTCTCAGATTTTTTTTTCTTGTAGATACGATTTTTCTTGCACAACAATAAGTGTGGAAATCTGTATACACATATTCGATTTGTCAAGTATTTTAACATAATTAACATGTAGTGGATATCCTGCCATCTAAGAGAGGGGTGGGAACTAGGGGGGAAAATTTGTAACAAATTTAAAGCTTTGTAAGGATCAGTGTTGAAGAATTACCCATACATATGTTTTGCAAATAAAAAAACTTTAATTTAAAAAAAAAAGAAAATACTTTGCCAATTCTGGAGTTGTATTATTCATCTGGATTCCTCAACTGTTTTAAAATGTAATTGTTCTTTAAAAGGCTTGTCTTTCCCTCATAAGAGATTGCTATTGTATTTATCAATTCCCTTCAGGGTGTGTTTGAAATATTCTTGGATACTTTGATGGATTTGTCATCTCATCATTGTGCAAAGATTGTCAGCAACTTTTTGAGTCATAGACCCCTTCTCAGAATGGTGCTTTTAAATGCACAAAATTACAAAGTAAACCAATTCTATTGAAATGTCTTTATTAATTGTTTTAAATGTTTATGGAAATCCCCTCCTCCCAGAATAAGAACTACTGATCTGGGAAAAGAGCCCTCATCATTTGGGAAGGAGCTCTTAAGGAAGAATAATAAAAGGACATAGATGGGGTTTTGTATGGGATGTAAAGGTCCAGAAAAGGACTGAGATCTACACTATTTGAAGGAATTCTCACATTCCAAGGTTATTAAAATGGGGTTAGTGGCCATAGGTCACCCAACTGCCAATGGCTTCCGTAATGTGAAAAATGTTGAGAACCCAAGAGCTAAGTGCATATCATAGTCTAGACAATTGACTTCTTAATCAACTGAGTTTCTCCTAGTTCTATATTTTAGTCTTGAATTGTTTGGAATATACCTCCTAATGATACCCAAGAATTCAGTTAGGTATTTCCACTGGTGTCTCACTGAATCCCTTTCCTTTTGTCCTCTAAATGTGTCTATTCCCCAATGGGGAAATCCTTGTCTTCTAGACTGGAGAACCCCATCTACCCAGATTCAGCCATTGTATCTTTAAGGCTAGTTCCTCAATTTCTGTCTCCACTTTCAGCCTCCCTACTGAGCATCGTCCCATTCTGTATTTCCATTTCCCTGCTGGATATCTCAATACAGGTATCTACAGGCATTACAATACAATACAATACAGGCATTACAGACTCAACAAGCCCAAAACTGAGCTTATTATCCCTCTCCTAAAATCAAATTATCCAAAAGACAGCAACCAGGACTGTGAGGGGATTCTAAGTCATGTTCCTGAAAGAAAGGAGGGCTATTTAGCCTAAAGAAGAAAGATAACTGTCTTCAGGTTTTTGAAGGGTTGTCAATGGAAGAGGGACTATCTAGAGGAAGTTGACCAGAAGTGGATTTCAATTCAATATGTGGAAATTTTCTCTGTTTTGTCAATGGACAACCGGAGCTAACTAAAATGGCGTGGGCTAATTGCCTCAGAAGATAATGCTTCCCCATTACTGGAGGCTTTCAAGAAAGGACTGGGAAGGCACTCTGGAAATTCCAATTCCAGCTGATCTATTTCTGATCAGGCATGGGTTGGACTAGATTGCCTTGAGTCTTTTCAAAATCTAAGATTCTGTCATTCTTAATTATTGACAAATGAGGAAACTGAGTGACAAACAAGTTTATTCATTTTGGTAAGTACTGGAACTGAGAATTAATCCCAGGTGTTCTAACTCCAAATCAGCAGTTCTCCATTATCCCACATTGTCACCACCATGTAGTTGTCTTTTTTTATCCTCCTGGCTCTATCTATTTATCCTATTTGGCTCTAGTCTCCTTTCCCAGGCTTATAACATGTAATTCCCTTTAATAATTTATAACTAGATGATACAGCAAATTGAACACCAGGCTCAGAATTAAAAGACCTGAGTTCAAATCTAGGCTCAGGAACTTAGCAGCTGTGTAAATCTGGCTAAATCATTTGACCTCTTTTTGCCTCAATTTCCTCATATGTAATATGATAATATTACATAATATTATATGGGATAATATTTCCCAGGATTGTTATAAGGATCAATAGTAGTCACTATATAAATGGTTGTTGTTATTGTTATTTTGTCTTCTATTTATGTGCCTTTGTACCAATAACACCCCAGGCCTATAATTTATTCATACCTTCCTCACTTCCACCTGTTAGGAATCAAAATTGCCCTTTGAATTTGTATGTGAATTTGTGTGATTCCCCCTTTCACTGCTATTGCCACCTCAAATTATTTTGTATCTGCTGTGTATATATTCTTTATGTTTACTTATGTAAAGTGTTTTGTACATATGGGTTCTATGTGGGTCCATCTAGATGTGTCTCACATGAACACATTTTCTATCAAAGTTGTCTTATTCCTGCCAGGAAGAGAAATAGGAGATTGGAGCTATAAGTCTGGCCTCTCTTGTTCTCCTCAAAGAGGGAGTGTCAGACTAGAATTAAGTATTTCCACTTCTCTAAATGTTGTTCATCTAGTTTTGTTAAAATGAGGTCCTGGTCACTATCCCTTTAATGGGGAAGGAGAGCCCCAAAGGGCACTATATATCCAAAGGCTTGATGTTTTCCCAGCCAGTGCTTTTCCATAAAAACTACACATACTAAATAAGAAATAAACCCATTTATCCAAACTGATAGCAAATATAAATCAGAAAACATATACAAATGAGAACATTTCAGCCAAAACACAAAGTGAATGAGCTCTCCCCCTGGGAATAATATTTCAGCTCAAACAAGAGAGAAAATCTCAGATTTCATACAAGAAGAAATTTCCTAAAGTCAATAGTATGACCAAAACTCTGGCTTCTCTACATGTCAGTTTCTTCGCAGAGACTTTCCCCTTTCAAGGATCTCTCCCTAAAGAGAATTTGGAACCAAAAGAATATTCTCTGAAAGGTGGAAGCCAAAAAAAAACAGGATTTCTCTCCTCACAAACTCTGTTCAACTCTTCCCCTCATACAGACATGAAGTATTTAGTAATCGGTCTCCACCACTGAATAGTCTTATGTGTATAACTCCCTCATTAAACTTACATATCATTTTCTCTAATAGAATATAAACTTTCCGAGGGCAAGGACATCCCAGTTTTTGACCCTGAATCCCCAATCTGGCATAAGGGCTTAATAAATGCTTATTGACATAATTGAATGAAGTATCCAGAGGGCAGGAACTGTCCCCCAAAGTGTAATTCAAAATCCTATTCATTGTAAATGCACATTGGATTGATCTAAATTGAAGGGAATAGAATTACACACCTGCAAGAAATAACCCAAAAAAATCATCATTGCATCCTTGGCTTCATTTACAGTGGGGAATGCAGAAAAGCCAAGATATAAACCTGTTTTTTGGCTTCAAACTTAAACATTGAAAGCTGGAGAGGAAACAAGATCCTTCCCTATTTTGGCTCTGCTAGAGTCCCCATCGTGTTGATTATTTGTTTAGGGAAGCAATAATCCACTGTCTTCTGCTACAGTAAGAACAAACCTGAAGCTTTGTGTTCCATTCTGAGCACCATATTTTAGAAAAGACTTTACAGCCTGGAGAGTATCCCAAACAGTGAAGGATCTTCAAGTCATGCTATATGAGGATAACTAGAATAAATTGAAAAGCTTGAGCCCTAGAAAAGATTTATATTTATTATCAAATATTTGAAAGAATATAAGGATGCAAGAATAGTCTCAAGGGATCTGAGAGGAGCAAAAATTTCAGGGACTAGAGACCATAGCACTTTCCCATTGGATTTACAATATAAATGAGGACCAACTTGAGGCAAAAATGGAAAGTAATGCTAGTCCTGATTCAGTCCCTAACCAGAAGGGTTACCTCAACTAACTGATTTTACAACTCTCAGTCTCAGTTTCTCCAGCTGTGAAATCAAGGAATTGGACTAGATGATCTCTAGTTCAGCCCTCAAGAGAAGTAATATGGTGCAATGGAAAGCATTCTGAACAATCCAACTTCTGATAAATATGTTATTGCCAAGTGACTTTATTCAGAATCTGTTTCCTCATCTATGAGACAGAGATTTCAATTCAACAAACATTGATATCTGTTATGACCATATTTTGTGCTGGACACACACACACACACACATACACACACACACACATACAAAATGAAATAGTCCCTGCCCTCAAGGAGTTATGTTCTATCAAATGAATATGTGTGCACAAATAAACAAATCCAAAGCAATGGCCAGCACAGGAGATAAATGAGCCTATATCAACCGCCTTACAAGGTTGTTCTGTAGATAATAAGATAATATGTGAAAGGGCTGTATAAATGTTACTTGTTATGATTAGTATATCTTACCTTATTTCTTAGCTCTACTTAATATACTGTAAGGGGGGAAGGGAAGATGGAGGAATGGTATTAAGATTCCCCATGAATGGGGCATAAGAGAAAACAAAATCAAAAAACAGAACTTTCTTTTTAATTATTTATTTAATATTTTATTTTTCACTAATTACATATAAAATAATCTTTAATATTCATTTTTTTTTAAATTTTGAGTTCCAAATTCTCTCCTTCTCTTCCATCCCTCTCACTGAAAAGGTAAGCAATTAAACATAAGTTATACATGAAGACACAGAACTTTCAAGAGTAAAACAATAAAATATCAGCCCAAAAAGTGCTAAAGAAACAGCAATTTTATGTAAAACATATGTGAATAATAATCAAATTATATGTAAATGACTACCTCCTCCCCTCCCCTTCCTCATGTAACTGGATGCCTTGTATTTCTGGGGAAAAAAAAACTTGTTAATATCCCTTAGAAATCTATTTTTTTCTATCCAAACAAGTTTTTAAAAGTATAGACTGACATATCAGCAGAGATGAAGTAAAATGAATGTCCAGGGCTTTGGTCTGTCTGGTGTATTACAGGGTTGGTGCAGGATGCCTCAATCTGAACTGATTTTCAAAACATATGCAGATAGTTTTCAACATTCACCCTTGCAAAACCTTGTGTTCCAAATTTTTCCCCCTTTCCCACCCACTGCCTCCCCTACATGGCAAATAATCTAATATAGGTTAAACATGGGTAATTCTTCTATATATACATATTTCCACATTTATCTCTCTCTCTCTCTCTCTCTCTCTCTCTCTCTCTCTCTCTCTCTCTCTTGCTGAGGCAATTGGGGTAAGTGACTTGCCCAGGGTCACACAGCTAGGAAGTGTTAAGTTCCTGAGGTCAAATTTGAACTCAGGTCCTCCTGACTTCAGGTCCTGGTGCTCTATCCACTGCACCACCTAGCTGCCCCCATTTCCACATTTATCTGGCTGCACAAGAAAAATCAAATCAAAAAGGGAAAAAAGTGAGAAAGAAAACAAAATGCAAACAAACAACAACAAAAAGCGTGAAAATACAATGTTGTGATCCACACTCAGTCCCCACAGGTTTCTCTCTGGGTGCAGATGGCTCTCTTCATCACAAGCCTATTGGAAGTGGCATGAATCACCTCACTGTTAAAAACAGCCACATCCATCAGAATTGATCATTGTACAGTCTTGTTATTGCCATGTATAATGATCTCCTGGTTCTGCTTATTTCACTTAGTTTCAGTTCATGTAAATCTCTTCAATCCTTTCTGAAATCATCCTGATGATTGTTTCTTATAGAACAATAATATTCCATAACATTTATATATCATAAATTATTCAGTCATTCTCCGACTGATGGGCAGCCACTCAGTTTCCAGTTCCTTCCCACTACAAAAAGGGCTGTTACAAACATTTTTGCCCATGTGGGTCCTTTTCCCTTTTTTATAATCTTTTTGGAATATAGACCTGGTAGACACTGCTGAGTAGAGTTCCAAATTGCTCTCCAGAATGGCTGTATCCATTCACAATTCTATCAACAATGTATTAGTGTCCCACTTTTCCCACATCTCTTCCAACATTTATCATTATCTTTTCCTGCCATCTTGGACAATCTGAGAGATATGTAGTGATAACTCGGAGTTGTCTTAATTTGCATTTCTCTGATCAATAGGGATTTAGAGCATTTTTTCATATGACTAGAAATGGTTTTAATTTCATCTGAAAATTGTCTGCTCATATCCTTTAACCATTTATCAATTGGAAAATGGCTTATGGAATGAATCTCTTTAAAGAACTATCAGGTTCAGTGGAATTACCAGGCCTGTGCTTTAATAACTTCCTGATTTTTAATACCTGAGTCTATAAAAATGATGGAGAAATCATAGAAGATGGAAGACAGCTAGGACTTGGAAATTGAATGCTGCATGTCTGGGGAGCAGAGCTAAAGGGAAGAGCCTGGTTGGGATGCGGCACTGCCAATCTGGCCCTGGAACAGAGGACTTGGGGCTGGATGAATGGAGGAGCTAGGGTTAACCTGACACCAAATTGGGAAGTAGAGAAACTTTCTCTTTGAGTCCAGCCCTTTCTGAGTTTTTCCCTTTATCTGGCCTGTCCTGACTCTATCAAATTCTGTGACTGTTAGGGAATATTGTGTAAAGGATCATTCTTCCTCTTAATAAAAAGTCCTAGGATCCAGAGGAATGAATCATAGAGCAATTTCAGAGTCACTACTGAAAATATTTTGAAAATTATAGAGACCAAACCAGAGCATCCTTGAGCTACTTCCACTACAGATAAGTCTCTTCAAAGAGAGAGGTGTGGTCTTGGACTAGGAAACAATGTCATTTAGAGAATTCAGGTTCAAATCCTCCTGCCTCAGATGTTTCCTGCTTTCGTGGCCTCGGTCTGGGAAATAAAAGTAGATCTTGTCTCTTTGCAAGTCTACATACTTTATTGCAGGCATTTTAAAATACTACTATGATCAGAAGAATTTCACCAGGATGCCTAAAGTATCTATGATACAAAAACAAAAGTTTAAAAAAGAAACATTGGATTAGTTGATCTCTTAAAGTCCCCTCCAGATCCTGTTTCTAAGGGTCAGAAAACATGAAGAGTCTGGACTTTGCTAGTCATTAGTTAGGGGACCATGGACAAGTTCTTTCCCCATTCCAAAATTCAGTCTTCCCCTCTGTGAAAAGGGCACACCTATCAGGAATGTTGTGAATATTCAGAGCAAATGCATCTGAAACTCTTGTAAACTCTCTAAAACATTATGCAAATGGATGCTATTACTGGTTACTTTTTCTATTAATAAGGCAATATTTCACTATAAAGCTCTGTATAAATAAATATAAGGGGTATGCAGGAAAGAAAAGATGGTCAAATTTTCAATTTCAGCATTTACACCCTGAAACTTAACCATTACAAATCCTGGTTTGATTTCTTATTTTGCTGATTTTCTAGATTTAAGAAATTGATAGGGAAAAATATAAATAATGCAGATTAAACTTAACAGTGTATCCCACATGCATGTTTATTTTCAAAGAGCAAGGTGGTAAACATGTGCTAGCACACCCCTGGCTGGGTCCACAGCATAACAAACAAGAGTTAAATCAACCTATTTATGAGGAAGTGATCAGGTCTTGTCTTCATCTTGCCCTCCTCCACCCCAGTTTTCCAACTAAACTCTCACCCAAAGAAAGCACAGAAAGAGGCAGGCTACTTAAATTTCTAAATGTGATGAACCATTATTTCTGCCAAAGAGTGTTCTCAGAGTCAGGCCCTGATTCTGGGGGGTGAGCTAATTTGGCCTCATAAATGAAAAGTATATTACTGGGCATGAATCAGAACTTTTGTCATTTGTTGTTCAGTTTTTTCAGTCATGTCCAACTCTTTGTGACCCCATTTAGAGTTTCCTTGGCAGAGATATTGGAGTGATTTGCCATTTCCTTTTCCAGCTCATTGACAGAAGGGAAACTGAGGCAGCGATTAAGTGGCCAGGGTCACATAGCTAATGAGTGTCTGAGACCAAATTTCAACTCAGTTCTTCCTGACTCTAGGCACAGTATGCTATATGCTGAACTACCCAGATGCTCTAAATTCCACTAAATATCTGCCTATTTTTGCTTATTCTCTGACTAATGAGTTGATTTTATAAGGGGAATCAAAAAGCCCACTCATCATATTATAACACTGAGGCTTGAACCACTAAAGATGTGCTATGGAAAAAGCAATAAGCTTTCTCTTCATCTTCCCCATTCCCATATGAGCTCTCACACACAAGGGTCAAGGAAGCTCAATAGTGGCTGGATTTAGTCAGGAAGGAGCTGAAGCGTGTTGCCCAAAGAGAATGGAATAGAAACAGATTTTAATCCCCCCTGGACTTCAATCCAAAAGCACTTTCCTGTCTTTAAAAGAGGCAAAGCTAGACATAAAGACAGTTACTAGACCCCCTCCCTATTTTTATGGTAGTTAATGGAGCATGGAGAGGAAGATGTTCATTCTACCATACACTCAGCAAAAACAGATGCTTTTAAGCTATGGTGAGGAGACAGCAAATGACTCTCTTGAAAAAAAAAAAATTTGTCCACATGAAAAAAATGAAGAATTTCAGAAGATCTTCCAGTTTGGTCTCAGTGTTAAATTCTATGCTTGGGACACTATATCTATTGACAAGGATGATGGCAAATGTGATGAAGATTCATGAATGGGCTTTTACTGGATATAGAGTGCTACAGTTTTTAAGGACCTTGGAATTCAGAGCATGCTATAGCAGGGCTGGAAGGGATCTCTATTCACTAAACTATCCTGCCTCTCATTATAAAGTCAACAAAGAAAAATCATATTCAAAGTTTAATGAGAATTCATAGGCCACTTCTTCATGGGGATAGAAAAAAATCAGTGAAAACCTCACAGAAGAGGTATAATTTCAGCTTGGCTGACAAAAAAAATGGGTCTTTCATTGTTAAGACATAGACTTGTTAAAGAGAATATTTGTTTATTCCCAAAGTCTATTCTCTACTGAATGTTGAGAATTAATTGCTCAATCCCTTGCACCTGTGTGAGGGGTGGACATAATTTTGAAGAGATGGAATAAAAAAAGGAGATTTGTTCTCAACATTCTCTTCAGGTACTTCTGGTTTCCAGCTTCAAAGAAGATGGATGAAACTTCAGGTTGTGGAAGTGAGAAAAAGACTCTGGGGAAAATTGGGCATGAGAGAAAACAGCAGTCTCCAGCATGTCCCTATCCCCAGCTTGCTACACTAGAGACTTCAGGGAATTTCCCCTTAAGAGAAATATGGTTCTCTCTTTTGACTGAAATGAGTTACTACAGTCAATATAGACAATCTCCTTGCTCAGTCTTATCTGGTACATATCCTTTTATACATATGTGTGTGTTTATAGTATATATATATATATATATGTATGTATACATACATACATATATATACATACATATATATGTGTGTGTCTGTGTGTGTGTCTGTGTGTATACATATTCTCTGATATATTCTTATATATATAATGATATAATTATGATAAATTTTGATATATTCTCATAAACAAATAAATTCTCTGATTTCTATTTGGCTATTAAATTGGATAAATGTATTTCTTTGCTATTTGCTATGTGTACAATCATTCTGGTATTGTCATTAAGTAGGAGAGTCACATCTGGGATATAAAACTTGGGGTCCTCTGTTCCCCATTAAGAAATAGCAATCATGAATTTAGCTTAAACCTAAAAACCACATCTCCTAAACTAACAATAGTTAAGGGAGCAGATAGTTATAATTCTAGTCCTGTGTCCCCTCTCTTTGAGAAGCAAAGAGGGATCAATGTCTGGACCCCCAACTTCCAGCTTCCCTTTGGGGCAGAAATTAAATTCACTTGGAGAAAAGAAAGGGAAAGTTATGCTAGAGATATATCTATTTCATCCTTGCTAAGAGTCAAACTGAGACATCCTCATTACAAAAGTATCATAAATTAAGAGTGAGAAGAGATCCTATGGATCATTTAATTCACTTTTTTTTTTCATTTTAGAGTTGAGAAAACTGTGGCCCAGAAAGTGCAAGCAGTTTATCCGGAATCACACAGGTACTCAGCATCAGAGCTTTGAACTCATGATCAAGCCTCATTTCTCCTGTCCTACAATCTTCCTGATATACTTCTCTGAAAAATTAAGATTGTGAGAAAGAAAGGGAAAGAGGAGTTTAATAAGACAAATTAGAATTGTAACTAGGGTGAGTCATCTGTGGCTTTGTCCAAGGTGCTGAAATTTAGAGGGCGTGGACTGCATAGTTCCAGCACTATAGGAACAACTAAGTTCAGCTTCGAGTTAGCAAAGGATGGTTAATGATAATAGAAAGCTATGCTTTTTTTCCTCCCTCCCCCCACTCCATTACCACCACAGCCTGAGTTAGCTCCTCTCTGGTCTTCCCCCAGCAGAAGCCTCATGGTACTTCATGCAAACAAATGTGAATTGAGGGCACATTTTGTGCCACTTACCTCAAGAGCAAAAATTTGCTAGTCAAAGCTCTGATAAAAATAATAAGTTATATAAGAGCAAGAATAAAGTAACCAAGGATGTATTAGTGGGAGGTTTGGGAGAGAGGGGACAAGCAAAGTGCCATAAAACTTAAGAAATAGCCTGGATGTCCTCAAAGAGGCAAATACTATGGCTTAAAATAATGATTCACATTTCTATAAACACTTTTAAGTTTATCTAGTTCCTTCCTGGACTGAATTATTATCTCCATTTTAGAGAGGAACAAGACAAGTCAACGGACACCTTGTAAGCACTTGTTATGTGCCAGGTGCTGTGATAAGCATGGAGATAAAAAGAAAGGCAAAAAAACCTGTCTATAATCCCAAGGCGCTCATGGTCTACTAAACAACTTGGAAGTCAGAGATGGGAAAAATCTACCCTAGAGTAGGCTCAAGGAAGGAAGGAAAATCAATATACTACACTGCAGAGACAAGTTAGTCCTCTGTCTGCCCTGGGGGATGGGATTGGTATTCATTTAAACCAACATTTTGGAAAGTTTCAGCATCAAAAGCATTAGTAGTTGGTCCCACAAACTTTACCACACAGACACCAATTATACCATAACTCCCAATTAGGGGAAAACTCATCATTTCAAAGTAATGTAATTATCTTAAATAACACTAGTCATGTCAGTGCAGAGACCAGGCCAGCCTCTAATTATGTGCTGTACCTAGACACCTCCGAGCAGAGCGAGAATAATTGGGACCTGATATTTTCCCTTTTCAGTGTTGCTCTGACTCTTCCTCAGTGACTCTGCATCATTTTCCTGCCCTCTGTGCAACAGGGGAATCATCTGGAGTTGAGATCCAGACGCGAGTGGATTATTGACTGCTACCAGGCAAGTGTGAGACAGCCTAATGTGGCCTGAATTTAGAGTCAGAGAATCAAAATTCAAAACCAGTCTATATAACTTATAATCTATTGGACTTTTAGCAAATCACTTACATTACTTACCTTAATTTCCTTACCTCTACAATGAAGATTTTAGACTAATTGCTCTCTAAGCTCTCTTACACATTTAGGTCTATAATATTTTCCCAAGATTCTCAGGCTGCAATTCTTCTTCCTCCTCATATTTCTCAAGAACATTTGGTCTGGATCTCTCCTTTCCTATGAGATGACTCTCCTATATAGTAGACAAATGCCTAAAGACACTTTGCAACCCCCAGTATAGCATGTGTCTTAGGAAACTGATAAAAAAAACCTGAGACTTAGAGTAACCAAGCAACTTTCTGAAGATCATAAAACTTGTTAAAGAATTGAGAATAGTCTACATGGAAGAATGATGCTGGTAACTCATTAGAACATTCTCATTATTATGATAGAAGGAGTATATATAAACAGAGCATGGGAATGAATTGAATATGAAGAGATAATATCTTTTTTAAATAATGAAATTTAGAGGTGAGAAATGAATGTACTGAGAGAAATCAAGAAGTGGAATGGTGCAAATTATCTGCCATAAAAAAAGAGGCAAAAAAGCTTTTACAGTGAAGGGGAAGAAGAGGAGGAGAGAGGGGGAATGAGTGAACTCTACTCTCATCAGAACTGGCTCAAGTAAGAAATAACATACATACTCAATAGGGGTATAAAAAACTATTTTACCCTGTAGGAAAATAGGAAGATAATGGGATATGGGAGGGGGTGATGGAGGAGAAGATATATTGGGGAAGGAGGTGGTCACTGGCAGAACACTGTTAAGGAGGGACAGGAGAGAGAATAAATGGAAGAAAATACAATTAGCAATAGTGATTGTAAAAAAAAAAAGTTTTCAAAGCAAGTTTCTTTGATGAAATATTATTGTTCCCTGGGAAATGATGAGCAAGAAGTTCTCAGGGAAAAAAAACCTGGAAAGTCCTCCATAACAAAATGAAATATACTGTGTACAAAGTAATAGCGATATTCTGGGATGACCAGCTATAAATGGCTTTGTTATCCTCAGTAGTACAATCATCCACAAGTATTCTGAAGGACTTATGATGAGGAATCCTATCCATATCCAGAGAAGGAATGATTGAGTATGAATACAGATCAAAGCATTCTCTTTATCTCTCTCCTTATTTTTAACTTAATTTTTCTTGAGGATTTTTATTTTCAATAGGGTGGGAGATCTGTGTTTTCTTTCACAATTTGACTTCTTTGGAAATGTTTTGCAGAACTTCACATGTGGTTTCTTAATTGTGGGTGGGAATAAGGAAGAGAAGCTGGAACTCAAAAAATCTTAAAAGCAAATGGGGAAAAATGGCATTGAGTGTAACTGGAGGAAAATATTAAATAAGTAAATAAATAATTGAGAACAGAATCCAGACCTCCTAATTCTTACCATTAGAGCAGGCTACCTGCATGTGACTTACCTTTCCTTTAAAACTGCCAGATTTTAACTCAGGACTTGCTGATTCCAAGTCCAATATACAGCTCCTGTACCACCAAGACTATTAAAGGGGTCCATGATACAAAAAATTTAGAACTCCTGGACTTAAGAATCTTTAAGTTCCTTCCTATCTCTTCCATGTTTTGTCCTATGGCCCTTCAAAGCTCAGCTGACCTTTGTTCTAAAGTTCCTTCTACCACTAACATTCTATGTTCTAAGATCCCTTGCAATTCTAACATATTCATAGATTCTAAGACTCCTGCTTGCATTTGTCAACCTGTGTATCTGGAATGCATTCTTAGAAGATTGGGCTTTATCTTGAGACTACCATGATAGTGTCTCCTTGAAAAATAAGGCTGTAAACTTATGGAATATATTTATGGAAATATACTGACAATAACATTTTTCAAAGGTAAGTGCAAATGTGTCCCTCAAATAATATTTTGTCTACCACCAGCTTGTTTTTCTTCATGATAACAAACCCCCAAATAATATTTTGTCCAACAAATTGGTCAGTTCCACCCTTTCTTGGTTCTCTCAACTGAAGAAGTGCTCCCTCCCAAACTACCTCATATTTAACTATTTTGCAAATATTTGTATTTATTCACTTCCCATTTCTGTTATGTTTGTTTTAAATGTGTTTATTGTCTCACCATTAGGTGTAGGCATTGCTCTTTGTGAGCAGGGATTACCTCATTCTTTGTACTTTGATGCCCAATACCTAGGACAATGACAGGATATATTAGGTGCTTAATAAATACATTTTGAATGATTCTATCTCTGGCATTCTATGTCCTAAGTTCCCTTCTATCTCTAATTGCTATTCTTTTGGATTTAAAAGCCCTTTAAAATCTAACCCTCCCCCGCTACTTTCCCAGTCTTTTTTTTTATTTGAATAGTATTTTTCCAATACGTGCAAAGATAGTTTTCAACATTCACCTTTGAAAAACCTTATATTCCAAATTTTTCTCCCTCTCCTTCCCTTCCCCAAGACAGCAAGAAATTTGATGTGGATTAAACACATGCAATTCTTCTAAACATATTTTCATATTCATCATGCCTTGTTGAAAAAAAATCAAATCAAAAGAAAAGAACATGAGAAAGGAAAAAAGCAAACAACAACAAAAGGTGAAAATATTATGCTTTGATCCTCATTCAGTCTCCATAGTTCTCTCTCTGGATGCAGATGGCACTTTCCATCCCAAGTCTATTGGAATTTAGTTGAATCACCTCATTGCTGAAAAGAGCCAAATCCATCATGATTGATCAACACATAATCTTGTTGGTGCCATGTACAATGTTCTTTTGGTTCATTTCACTTAACATCAGTTCATGTAAGTCTTTTTAGGCTTTTCTGAAATCAACCTGCTCATCATTTCTTATAGAAAAAAAAGAATATATATATGCTGAGGCAATTGGGGTGAAGTGGCTTGCCCAGGGTCACACAGCCAGGAAGTGTTAAGTGTCTAAGGCCAGATTTGAATTCAGGTCCTCCTGACTTCAGGGTTGGTGCTCTATCCACTGCACCATCTAACTGCCCCTAGAACAATAATATAACATTACATTCATATACCACAACTTATCCAGCCATTTCCCAAACTGAAGAGCAGCCACTCAATTTGCAGTTAGTTCCTTGCCACTACAAAAAGAACTGCTACAAACATTTTTGCGTATGTGGGTCCTTTCCCCTCTCTTATGATCTTTTTGTGATTTTTATGACATTTTATGATCTCTTTGGGATACAGACCCAGTAGAGACTCTGCTGGATCAAAGGGTCTGCACAGTTTGATAGCCCTTTGTGCATAGTTCCAAATTGCTCTTTAGAATGGCTAGATCCATTCACAACTCCACCAACAATGCATTAGTGTTCCATCCCCTCCAACATTCATCATTATCTTTTCCTGTCATCTTACTCAATCTGAGAAGTATAAAGTGGTATCTCGGGGTTGTCTTAATTTGCATTTCTCTAATCAATGAAAATATAGAGCATTTTTTCATATGACTAAAAACGCCTTGAATTTCATCATCTGAAAATTGTCTGTTCATATCTTTTGATCATTTATCAATCACTTCCCAGTCTTCTTACAGGTTCTACATCTTTTGTCTCCATTCTTACCTAACTTTTAATTAGTGAGTGGATGTTGCCTCAGACAAGACCTAGCTTGAAAAAGCCAGGGTCTCCCATTTCATCTGAAGCCATTGCCATCCATCCTGATTTGTGATTTGCCACTGGGCTCCAATGACTCAGGAGGAAAGCGTGAGGATCATGACTCTGCATAACTCTGCCCCACTCACATACAATTCACTTGCAAGTCAAGACATCGCCCTCCTGATGTCATTGGTCCTCAAATCTTACATCCTACCAGGTACTCTTTGATCTAATGACACAAGCATCCTGGTTGATCCCAGAACAAGGTACTATCTCATAGTATCTGAGCATCTTCTCTGGATACTTCCCTGTGTTTAGAATGTTATCCTTCCTCAAGTCCCTTGGCTTAGAGTGAATGTAATAGCACTTGTTTCTGTTTTGATAGAAACCCTGATAGTCTTCCTCTCCCAGATAATTAGATAAAAGAGCCATTCTCTGCCTCATTTCTTACCTACTCTTAATCACTGATTGGCCATTGCTTCGGAAAACTGAGACCTATTAAAGACTTAAAAAGGCTAGGATTCCCCACTGCATCTTTCACCATCTCCAGCCTTCTGATCTCGCTTTGGCTCCTGGATCCTGGTGGCTCTGGGGGAGAAAGTGAAGTTGATGACTTGGAACTCCTGGCTGAAACCCAACTCACCTGTACCACCTTCCTGATATCATGGTCCTCTTCAACAACAACAATGTCCCGCCTTTTATAGGAAGTCTTACCCAGACTTAATTCTAGTTCCTTCTGTCTGTGACATTACTATTTATCCACTGTATGCCTTATTTGTACATAGTTGTTTGCATGCTGTATCCCATTAGATTGAGGGACTGGCTTTTACCTTTTTTTGTATCCTTAGTGCTTAGCACAGTACATAACTTAATGCTTGTTGACTAAATGACTATATCTTACAATCCATGTCATAACAGACATTTTGTTTTGTTTCCTTCCCTTTTTAACACTGTATGCTCTAGGATTCCCTTCAGTTCTAATATTCTATGTTCTGTGTTCCAAATCCTTTGCAACTCAGATATCCTATAATCCAAATTTCCTTTCTCTTTAAACATTCTATGTTCTAAGATCCCTTTTAGCTCTAAGATCCTATATTTTATGTTCTAAGGTCTCTTCCATGTTTCTAGCTCTATTTCTTAGATAGTCTCAGTGCTATCGAGCTTTTGGGAATCACTGGCAATTGTCAGGAAGAAGCTGTTTTCCAAAACCATTCTCTCCACCTCTTCCCCCATTACACACACACACACACACACACACACACACACACACACACACTACACTACACTACATATCACCCTTCCAAGAAGAGATTGGAAAGCTCCTCTCTTCTTTAGCATCTGAGTCCTTTATTTTTTTTCTCTCTCTCATCCTCCTTTCCAAATTTGTATAATTAAATCCTACACTGCTTGGAAACTGTGACCAGAAGGCTCCAGATTGGATGGAAGAGGAAAGGGATTAGTTAGAGTGGCTCATTTCAGTGATAAGACTAATGAAGGAACAGCGGTAAGGTGTTTGTTTCTCTGGAGAAGAGTTTAACCTTGGGAAGGATTTCATCCAGAAGGCTTGGCTGATGGGAGCTTGTCTCCTCTGGGCACATATCCATGCTCGCTGGCTCCGGATTTCACCCACTAAGATGGCAGATAGCTAAGTAAGCATTAAGTGAGGGACATTGGCACTGGTCCCTAGGAAGCTGCTGAGGGCACATGTCTAGGAGATCTAGGACAAGTGCCAGGGTCAAGAGGGAGGGGGCTCAGAAATACCCGAGTCATGTGCCCTCAGGAAACTGCTGCTGGCATGGGACCTTCCCAACTGATGCTCTGAGCCAGCTTGCCTGCCTCTTAACAGAGCTGAAATGGAGTGCATGGAGTCGCACCCCAAGCACATCTGCTGCCTTAAGGTCTAAAACAGCAGATTCAGAAACACCAGACTATTTTTCAAGCCACCTTGATGATAGGAGGAAACTGCTAATGGACACATTGCTCTGCTGGTCGAATTAATGAGTTTTCTTCATGCTCATAATTTAGACTTTTGCGGTTCAGTCATTTTTCACCTCCATGACTCCATTTTGGGGTTTTCTTGCCGGAGATACTGGAGTGGTTTGCCATTGCCTTCTCCAGCTCAATTTACAGATGAGGAAACTGAGGCAAGCAGGGTTAAGTGACATGCCCAGGGTCACACAGCCAGTAATTGTCTCCAACTGGATTAAAACTCAGGACTTCCTAACGCCAGGCCTGGTGCTCTCTAAACTGCACCCCTTAACTGTTTAGGCTGCATGGAACAAAACCTTAAAAGTTTCATTCATGTTACTCGGTGTGTTAAATAATTGCCTTCTGCATCCCTAAACCTGCCAGCCTAAGGCCCAAAAGTCATACAGAGCATACTCTACCTTTATGATGAATGGCAGTCAACTAAACCATAGAAAAGAAACAAATTAGTCTTAAAACACAAAAACTACCAGAAAGGCATATCCTGTTTCAGTGACTCGGTACACAGTACCTAGTACACAGTAGGTGCTAAATAAATGTTTACTGACTGAGGGACTAGCCTGAATCTCTATATGGCATGATGTCCCAATGACATACACCAAAGTCAGTCATGAGGGCATAGAATAAAAGTACTGCCACCAATATCAGCTTCTGAGTCAGCCAAAGGATCAAATACCCAGCAGGCTTAGGAGTGAGTGGCTGCTAAATTATAGGGCAAGAAACACTTAGGGTGATGAGAAGGAGAAGAGCAGGGGAAGCAAACTAATAGCTGGCAAGCATATTTCTTTAAAAAGTGCATTACCCAAACAAGCAGCAGGTCCTTTAATCCCTCCCACTCCTGCCTGAATATACACTAATTGAAAATTAAGTTTTCAATTTAAAGCCATTTTCTAATTCTATCTCATTCAGGAGCAGTTAGAGCCCTGGTGTTTTGATGAATTCCCAATGTGTTTTTCATCCACTCCTTCAGGAAACCAACAAAGAAGCCTTGTCAACTCGCTAGTGACAGCCGGCGGGAAGGTTTGTGCAAGGGGACAGTTGTCATGGGAGCCAAAGAAAATAGGGACAGGACAGGGCTAAAGTTTCAGCTGAACCCCAATGTCAGGCCGAAAGCTTTTCCTCTTCCTATTCCTTCCCTTTCATTTTCCTTCCATTCAATTCTATTCAATGAACGCTACTTTTTTAGTTTTTTTTTTTCTTTTTCCTAGGCTGTCTAGCTAAGGACAACAGGGATGTCTCATTCTTTTGTGCATCACTCTCCTATTATTTCCTGACTTAAAGGCGGCCTGAATGAATCAATCAATCAATAGGCAATTAATAAGCATTTACTATGTATGAGGCTCTGTGCTAAATGCTAAGGATATGAAATATAATAATAGACTAGCCAATGAAGGCCAGCCTTTGAACCATACATAGACACTACCTGCCTGATTTTAGTCTTTGAAGCATGTTCAGACACACTCTTACTGCTCCCAATTCAACCAGAGGGAAACTTGGGGGGCCATCCATGACAATGCAAGGATCAGTAGTATATAATAAAGAAGTCTTCTGATTGGCTGAGGAGACAGAAGAAGCACTGATGATCCAAGTTGAAATTGAGCTTCCATACCTTGATTTCTTTTCCATTATGTCTTAAAATGAGGATTGCTTGGAGCTGCCAGGTGGGTTTCATCCCTCCATCCAGCTGACATGTATCCCATGTTTCCTCTGCTTCTTTTGTGATTATTCTTTCTTGATCTTAGGTTAATGAGTATTTTGAGGAAATGCCCTCAAGAGATCCAAAAGTCCTACCAAAGGTCCTTCAGTAAGACTCCACCAGAGATAGGAACAATAGTCACAGATATCAGAAAATGACCTATCAATACCTAAAGAGTCCCCTACAATGAACTTGTAGGTACTGCAAGAACTGGAGAGATTTCAGGATGACCTAGGAACAGTCCAGCAACAATGTGATTTGTCAAGAGAAAACACTACATTCTTTGAAGAACCCCTAGTTAAGCCATCCCTTCGTTGTGCCCTTTAAGAAGTTAGCCTAGTTAACCAATTGGGCCACTTGTTCATCACCAGTGAAATGAATTTTATGAGGAAAGGCTTTCCAGGTGTAGGAGCTAAAAGGAGTCTTTTTACCACATCTGTTCTCTGTACATGTGCCCCACTAGTATTTTTTTTTGGCTGAGGCAATTGGGGTTAAGTGACTTGCCCAGGGTCACACAGCTAGGAAGTATCAAGTGTCTGAGACCAGATTTGAACTCAGGTCATCCTGACTTCAGGGCTGGTGCTCTATCCACTGAGCCACCTAGCTGCCCTATGCCCCACTAGTATTGCACTATTAGTTTGATCCCATTTTCTCCCCATACAAGGGGAGGGTGAATTTCCTGATTTGGGGGGACGCTTTATAACAACATTTCTTACTCTGCTGTCTTAATAAATGCCCTTTTCTAAAAACTCTGAAGTCAATTGGTTGATTGATAGTGGGGAACAGACCAGCTGTGGCTGTGGCTCAAGAATTGTCCCTAAAACACTGAGGGGGCAAGTAGCAAACACCCACTAAAGATCCTGAGCCATGCATGGAAATTGGGGGAGTGAAGAGGAAGAGTGGGGGACAGTGATAAAAGGCAAAAGAGGCCCTAAACTCAGACAAAATACTTTCTGATGAGAAAGCAGCATATACATATCTATAAGCTGAGAGACATTGCTTAGGAAGTCACAGAGCAGGGACCTGAGTCAGAGTGCTGGATTTTGGGGTTTTTAGATATTGGATGGATATTGGATATTTTTAGACAGAAGCCATTCCAAAGAGTCAGATGTTCAACATTGTGGAGGTGCTACAATCTGAGCAGGAAGATGACAGTCTCAGTACCAATGACACCTGTAGTCCATTCTCTAAAACCCTGCTGAAATAAAGGGGGTTCTTCATGGGACCCTGTCTAGTGAAAAAGCAGCCAATGGCAGGGTCCAGAAGTGCCATTCAGAAGTATCAGGTATGGATGAGAATATATATATGCAATATAATGTAATATAATATGACAACATAACATAATATAACATAGTATAACATAGTATAACATAGTATAATATAATATAATATAATGTAATGTAATGTAATGTAAT
>JAJPUD010000118.1:0-21959 GCA_023553655.1 Myrmecobius fasciatus | reverse complement strand
TAATATAATATAATATAATATAATATGTAACATAATAACTGCTGCAATTGACTATCAGAATTTGGGGCCATCATTCTTTCAGGGTCAAGAAACTGGTTCTTTACATACTCAAGAAATGTATACAACTAGCAGGAGCCCACTAGAGAAACACAAATGAAATGACAATTCTGTTCCCTGAACCATCCTTTTGTGTACTGGACCATCACCATTCTTTGTACGACTTATGTCTTGCTACTGGACTTCAATGACTGGAAGAGAGGGTGAGATGATAACTTTGCAAAGTTCTGTCTCCTTTAAATCCAATTCACGTGCTGGTCATGAGACTTTCATATTCCGCAGAGTGATTTTCACGACTTTCACATTCACCAGAGTGATGTACTTGAAGGGAAAACAACAACAATAACAATCTTGTCGATGGCAGGTCTTACTCCAGCTGAGGCTGATTCATCTCTGCAGATTTCTTGGTCCACCAAGTACCACATAATGCAGTCCACTGTGATTCTGGTGGCCAGGGTCCCACACCTAACACCTTTACCTGATCTTAGCTGTGAGCCCACCCCACCGGTACAGCAACATCTCTCTAGTTTTTATGTGAAGCACAAAAAGCTGCTGGCCAAGTGGAAGAAACACGAACCTGTCTTTGAGAGGATGTGGTTCCATTTTCTGAAGCACAAATGCTGTCTGTCTCTCTAAAAATCTCATGTTCATCTTCATACATGATTTCATCATGGACCAGCCTTCCTTGGTTTCATGCTTATGGTTTGATTTCCTCACCAGTGCTGATTGCTATTGCTGGTACCATAAGTCTCTCAGCCTTAAATGGACTCACTAACCTGATTTAAGAGCATAATCTGGAAGACCCTGAATGCCATCAGAAGTTCTACAATGTGAATCCATCTCTTTTGCATTTGAAGTACTGAACCCCCCTTTTCCATATAGCAGACCTGATCTTATTTACACTCACTTGCTTATTAAATACATGCAATATCGTTTGTCCTTCGTTCTCAAGGAGAACCAATGACATCAGGATGTCCTGATATAATACAAAGTAAATGGAAGGGTCAGCTAGATGGTCCAGTGGATAAAACACTGGAACTGGAGTCAGGAAGTCTCATCTTCATGAATTCCTAGCTCTGTGACCTTGGACAAGCAACTTCACCCTGTTTGCTTCAGTTCCTCACCTGCAAAATGATCTGGAGAAGGCGATGGCAAACCACTCCAGTATCTTTTCTAAGGAAACCTCAAACGGGGATATGAAGAGACAGACACAATTCAAATGGCCAAATAACTAGAAAGAATACGAAAAATACACCAGGATTTCTTAAACTTTTTCCACTCATGACCCCTTTTCACCTAAGAATGTATGTAAAATGAGTATGTAAAATGGGTGTAGGAATCAGACATTTACTGATAATAAATCATAATTTCACAACCCTCTCTATTCAGAATCATGAGCCACAATTTTTTTATTAAAGCTTTTTATTTGCAAAACATATGCATGGGTAATTTTTCTACACTGACCCTTGCAAAACTTTCTGTTCCATATTTTTCTCTCCTTTCCCCCCACTCCCTCCCCTAGATGGCAGATAGTCTAATACATGTTAATTATGTTAAAATATATGATGAATCGAATATATGTATACATATTTATACATTTATCTTGTTGTACAAAAAAAATCGGATCTACAAGAAAAAAAACCTGAAAAGGAAAACAAAATGTAAGCAAACATCAATAGAAAGCGTGAAAATGCTATGTTGTGGTCCACACTCAGATCCCACAGGCCTCTCTCTGGGTGTATATGGCTTTCTTCATCACTAAACAATTGGAACTTGTTTGAAACATCTCATTGTTGAAGAGAGCCATGTCCATCAGAATTGATCATCATATAGCCACAATTTAAGAAACTTTCAATACTTTAAGGAAAGGGAATTGTCTCATAGATATAGTATACTTTCTGACCCAAAATAAGTACCCAATATTTGTTTATTCAAGGAATAGAATGGTTTATTTAATGAATAGGTTTCCATAACTATTGGTTGGTTGGATGACTGGTTGGATTATTGGAAAGGAAGTCCAGTTGAATATTTAGTTAGAATTTTAAATAATAAAAGCTTTCTTGTGCAGTGCAGTGCAGAAAGAGCCACAGGCCCTGGACTTCCAATCTTAGATCCACTATGTAACTTTACATAAATCATGTCAACTTTGGGGGCCTCAGTTCCCTCAATTATAGATGAGAGGTTTGAACTAAACGAACTCCAAGCTCTCTTTCACATATAAGGTCTAGGAAAACTTAAAAGCTAGGATCCTTCCAACTCTAATGTTTTTATAATTGTATTCCCTACTTATAG
Organism: Myrmecobius fasciatus; assembly: GCA_023553655.1. NCBI lineage: Eukaryota > Metazoa > Chordata > Mammalia > Dasyuromorphia > Myrmecobiidae > Myrmecobius > Myrmecobius fasciatus. The sequence goes on along the minus strand of JAJPUD010000118.1, from coordinate 19,610 downwards.
AATCACAGAAACTGATTTGGAACACAATCCAGATCCAGTCCTACCCATACATGACCGATAATTTCAGCACCACCAATAATCAGTCACTCAGCTTGCACTTGAAAACCTTCCAGAAAGGAACATCTACTACTTCTCATGCAGCTCATTCATTTTTCCAAAATTCTTGTTATTAGGATTTTTGTCCTTCCTAATTTGAAATTTATTACAGAGAATCTGATGAATGATCTTCTACCTTGTCTTCATTACTATGTTTCTTATCATTGCAGAATAATAATAATAATGATCATTATAATAGCTAATAAAATGACAGGAAAAGATAATGACAAAGGTTGGAGAGGATTGGGAAACCTGGGACACTAATACATTGCTGGTGTAGTTGTGAACTGATCCAACCATTCTGGAGAGCAATTTGGAACTATGTCCAAATGATTATCAAACTATGCATACCCTTTGACCCAGCAGTGTTTCTATTGGGCTTATATCCCAAAGAAATCATAAAAGAAGGAAAGGGCCCCACATGTGCAAGAATGTTTGTGGCAGCCCTTTTTGTAGTGGCTAGAAACTGGAAACTGAATGGATGCCCTTCAATTGGAGAATGGCTGAATAAATTATGATATATGAATGTTATGGAATATTATTGTTCTGTAAGAAACGACCAGCAGGACGATTTCAGAGAGGCCTGGAGAGACTTGCATGAACTGATGCTGAGTGAAATCAGCAGAACCAGGAGATCAATATACATGTCAACAACAAGACTATACGATGAACAATTCTTATGGACATGGCACTCTTCAACAATGAGATGTTTCAAACCAGTTCCAATTATTCAGTGATGAAGAGACTCATCTATACTCAGAGAGAGGCCTGTGGGAACTGAGTGTGGACCACAACATAGCATTTTCACTCTTTTTGTTGTTGTTTGTTTGCATTTTGTTTTCTTTCTCATTTTTTTTCCTTTTTGATCTGATTTTTCTTGTGCAGCAAAATAATTGTATTAATATGTATACCTATATTGGATCTGACATATATTTTAACATGTTTAACATATATTGGATTACTTGCCACTTGAGGGAAAGGGGAGAGAGAAGGGGGAATTTGGAACACAAGGTTTTGCAGGGGTCAGTGTTGAAAAATTATCCATGCATATGTTTTGAAATAAAAAGTTTTAATTAAAATAATAATAGCTAACATTTGTATTATGCCTACTATGTGCTAGGTACTATGATAAATTCTTTACAATTATCTCATCAAATCCTCACAATAACTATAGGAGGTACATGCTATTATTATCCTCATTTTACAACTGGGAAAACAAAAGCCAATAAAGTGACTTGTCCATAGAAATACACACATACATGTATGTATGTATATATCTATGAACATATAAATATACATATATATATTCATTATCACTATTATATACACAGTTTATCTTAAATCTTAATGCCTATGATTGTCTGTGCTTGTTATAGCGGCAAAGGAGAATATTGTGTATATCTGGTATTTACTTAGTTATTTCTGTCTCATCTTCCCCATTAGACTGTGATATCCTTGATTGGATACCTGACAAGATGGAGCAGAACTCTGTTGCTAAAATCAGGTAGATCTAAAAGGAAGAGTTTAAAACCATTTCCAAGATTGATGGCAGAAATGGCCAGCAACAAATAAGGAAAGTTTACTACTTGAGACTTTTTCAGACAACTTCATCACAAAAGTGTTTCAGTGTGTGTGTGTGTGTGTGTGTGTGTGTGTGTGTGTAGCAAAGGTAAAAGAGATGAAGAAGAGGAGGGAGGAAAATTCTTAGAGATTAAAAAAAGATAAATGGCAATACTAATAAAAAGCACCAAGAGTAAAGAATAAAATCAACAGATTAATTTCATCATGGCAATTAAAGTCATTTGAGAAACTGTCTATCCTCTCATATTAACATTTATTGTTAATTATTCTGGTAATGTTGATGATGATGACTATGACAATGGGGATGAAGATGGAGATAAAAAGGAGAAAGAAGAGGAAGAAGGAGAAGGAGAAGATGAGGAGAAAGAAGAGGAAAAGAAGAAGAGGAAGAAGAAAAGAAGAAAGAGGAAGAGGGGAAGGAAAATGAAAGAACATTGTGGAATAGTGCAAAAAGGGTTGGATTTCCAGTCAAGGAATCCCCTGTGCTGTTTACTCCTGGTACTCTTATTATTTACTTTCTGACAATAGAACAGTTACCCTATCTCTCTAACTCTTAGTTTCTCCATTTGTAAAATGGAAAGAGGCTGCAGAGAGAGTATATAAAATCTTTTAAGTCCCTATCAACTCTAACTTGTGAACTATATACGTGCAAGAACAAATGAGCTAGTATATTTGTTTATATATAATATACATGTGTGTATACCTATATGCATATTTGTAAATATGTATATATGTATGTGTATGTATGCAGGTATATACATTTACATACATTTGCTTATATAAATGTATAAAACTGCTCATAATCCAGAAATGTTATTTTTCCCCAAGTCACAAATCATGAAATTAGAAGGAAACTCAGTGATGATCTGGTGCTATTGACACCTAAATAAAGAATTCCTTTACCATTCTCTTAAATAAATGTTTTGAGACTTTCAGAAAAAGAAAAAGAAGGGAACAATAGCACTTGTATTAGACTTTAGAGTCAACACCTGAATTTTAATTCTGGCTTTAATAGTTATCCAACTCTTGAGTCTCAAGTTTCCCCATTTCCAAAATAAGGACGACATATTGGTCTGCCTGGATCCTCAGAGAACTAACTACTACTTCAAGTAGAAAGTATTTATTGAGCTGAGCTTTGAAGGAAATAAGGGACTGTGAAGAGTTAGTTTATTCCAGCCATGAAAGACAGCCAGTATATAGACCTGGAGATGGAAGGTAAAATGTCCTATGTGAGCAACAGCAAAAAGGCCAGTTTGGCTAGCAGATAAACTAGGAAAAGTGAGTAATGTACAATAAGGCTGGAAAGTTAGATGGGAATTAGGTTACAATGGCCTCGAGTGCTAGATGGAGGAGTTTGTATTCAATCTTAGAGATAATAGGAAGCCACTGGAGTTTATTCAGTGGGTGACTGATGTGATGAGATCTGTGATTTAGGAAAGTCACTTTGCTGGTATTATACATATTAGTTTGGAGAGATAAGTGATTGAATAAATGTCATTGTTAAAAACTAATTAAAGGGCAGCTAAGTGGCCCAATGGTTAGAGCACTAGCCCTAAAGTCAGGAGGTCCTGAGTTCAAATCTAGTCTCAGATGCTTCACATTCCCTAGCTGTATGATCCTGGGCAAGTCACTTAACCCCAATTGCCTCAGCAAAAAGCAAAAAAATAAAATAAAAGCTAATTAAGTATATTGACTGATTGTTAGTAAATACACGGGTGGGGGCTAATGATCAACAATATTAGAAGCATTTACTCAAAGACCTATACTTTTTAGTTGATCATAAAAAACTGAATTTCATATTAGCTAGTTATGACTTTCTGAGCCAGATATGATCTCTATGAATTCCCAAAGCTCAATGTTGTCAGCCATCATCTAGAAATGGAAAAGTATCCCTCTGGAATACTCCCCCAACTCTCCCACTTCCAGTTTGGGTCCACAGAAGATAAACTCAGGATCTAGGGATAATCCTTTAATATTAAATGCCTAATACACTTTCTCACAAGCCCCCACAAGTGTGATTAGCACTAACAATCAGCCAGTAGATTGATTAACTTTTAACAAAGGCATTTGCCAAGATATTATAATAAAAACTCTAGGTATAAAATATTCCCCCAAAAAAGCCTAGAGCACAGTTATCTACAATAATCCACAGTATCCAGGGGAAGAGTGAGTTTAAAATTAGAGTTATATGGTACTGATACAAGTGTGTGGATAATACAATTCCCGGTATTGGAAGTCTTTTCTCTCTTTGTAGAATCATCACAAAAGTTCCCTGGTGATTCAGCTTTCTCCTAATGTGTTTCTTAATTGACCTCACAAAATCTGCTCCTTTCTTGAATCAATGACTGGCCCTTCTCTTTGCCACTAGAAGTCAAAATCTCTTCATCTTGGTGACTGACTTTCCATAATCATCTAAGTATAATGTATGTCTGTGCTTCTAACTGAATACATTATCTTCTATTAGTCAAGTCTCTCTGGTGCCATGATCAGAGGAAGGTGAGAAGGAAAGTCTCCTTTTTTCTCAAAGTGATTCCCTCACAATAGCCTGCTTTTTCCTCCACTTAGGGCTCCAACTCCAACAAATACAAAAGTAAAATTTTTATTATAAACTCCCAAACTTACTTGATATTTTTACACATAGAACGTTTGATTCTTTCAACCAGTCATATGATGCTATGTTTACTGTGTAATTTCTGCTGCTTTTAATCCACTGGCCAAAGCCCTATAATCCTCTGGAATTGATTAAGAACTTATTCATATATCTCAGGCTAAGGAAAATTCCTTAGAAACTTTGTGATGACATTCTGGGCCTGATGATTGATTGATTGCTTTTTGACTATGTCAGCTTATGCAGGGAATGAAATTTCCTTTCTTATACTGATTACATTCTGGGCCTTCTGAGACATTACATTAATTGGGGGGGGGGGGCCTAAGGTTGAAATCTCCTTCCCTTATACTTGTTACTTGGTTTACATATAACTGACTTTAGAAGCTAAAATTTTCATTTAACCCAATCATGTCTGCAGTGCTCCTTCTAAGGCAGACCTGAGGGAAGTTCTTTTTTGATAAAACCATGAAAATGATTAGCAGAGATCAGTCCTTGAAAAGATGGGGAAATCAATGAGAAAAACTTCTGACCTGAATTCTTTCCAACAAGGAGTAACAAGTTGCTAAAGTGGGGATAACAAGAAGATTGGAAGAGAATGGACAGAATATCACAAAATCTATGATTAAAAAAAAAAGAATTAAAAACAATTAAAGAGGCAGCTAGATGAAGCACCAGCCCTGAAGTCAAAAGGACCTGAGTTCAAATATGGCCTCAGACACTTAACTAGCTATGTGAGCCAAGGCAAAAGTCACAATCTCAACTGCCTTGCAAAAAAAACAATTTTTTAAAATAATTTGTGATGGAGGAAAAGAAATCCAGGCACAGATTTTTCTGAAAACAGATTAAAAAATTCACGAAAAAGTCCAGGAAAGCTAAAAAATTCTCAAGATAGAAATTTTGAAAATACAAAGAAATTGAAGAGAAGATTGTCATCCAGGTATAAGGTGGACAAAATAGCCTCTGAGATCACTTCCAACTGTGAGATTCTGTAGCTCCATCTTTCATGTGACTGCTAAAAGATTATTCCCAAACACAGCTCTGATCAGATCTTCTCCCTACTCAAAGAGCGATCTCCTATTTCCTCTACAATAAATTACAGGCCCCTCAGATCAGTATTTGAAGCCCTCCATGGCCTAGATCCAATTTATCTGTCCAGCCTTATTTCATATTCTCCTTCATGAGTCCTGTGTTCAGATCAAAGCAGACTACATATATATCCCCTGTTTTCAATAGCCGTCCCACAGGCATGGGATATAGAACTTTTGGGGGCGTCTCCAAATCTTTAACTTCTTTCAAAGCTTAATTTAGGGATCACCTGTTCTAAGATGCCTTTCTTCATCATCCCAGTTATTAATGTTCTCTACAACTTCAAATATATCTTGTATTTATCTAAAAGGCAGCTAAATGGCACAGTAGATATAAATGCTAGCTACTATTAATCTTTATTTAAATGAAGTCAAAGACTTCATTTTTTTTTTTTTTTTTTTTTGCTTTTTGCTGAGGCAATTGAGGTTAAGTGACTTGCCCAGGGTCACACAGCTAGGGAATGTTAAGTGTCTGAGACCAGATTTGAACCCAGGTCCTCCTGACTTCAGGGCTGGTGCTCTATCCACTGCGCCACCTAGCTGCCCCAAGACTTCATTTTTTGATTTGGGATTTGGGGGGATTTTTTTGGCTAGTACAATGTCTTTCAAATAATTGGTCCTTAGTAATAATAACAGCTAGCATTTATATAGAGTTTTAAAGTTTGTAAAGCACTTAAATATATATATGTGTGTGATTTTGTCTTCACAACAATCCTGGGAGGTAGGTGCTATTATTATCCCTATTTTACAACAATCTTCTGAGATAGATACAGTTATTATCCCCAATTTATAGATAAAATCAGTTCAGGCTAAGTGACTTGTTCAGTGTGAAAGGGAGAATTTTGACTTCAGGTCTATTCTTCTACCACCTCTTATTGTTGTTGTTCAGTTGTTCCAGTCATGTTCGACTCTTCTTAACCCCATTTGGGGTTTTCTTGGCCAAGATACTGGAATGGTTTGCTATTTCCTTCTCCAGCTCATTTTATAGATGAGGAAACTGAGGCAATAGTTAAGGACACACAACTAGTAAGAATCTGAGAGCAGATTTGAACTCTAGTTTATCCTGACTCCAAGTCTCCATTGTACCACTTAGAAGCCTGACAAATATTTACTGACCCTTGATAAATATTTATTGACCTGAATTGAATACATCTCAGCTGAAATGTTTAGCCTAGAGGGGAAAAAATGGCAAGCTATACATAACAGCCATCTTCAAGTGATTGAAGAACTGCCTTATAGAAGAGTGATTAGATGTATTCTGTGTGGTGCTGAGGGCTGAACCAAGAGCAGTGGATAGATTCGAGAAAAATTATCATTTCAAAATTTTGGAGTGCGAAGACATCTTAGAAATCATCTAAGTCAACCCCCTTATTTTACAGAGAAGGAAACTAAGACCCAGATAAATTAAGTGCCTTCCTCAACAATATCTGAGATAGGATCCAAATCCAGGTCTTCCTAACTGCAGATGTGTTACTCTAACCTTTCATTCCATCCACCCACCCAAAGGAGAATGAACTACCTCAGAAGGCAGACTGGCCCTCAATGGAGGTCCTTTGATCAAAAACTGGATTAATACTTGTTAAGTTTGTTATTATGGGGGGGAGGGGAGGTTTTTGTTGAATCAGATGTTTGCTAAGGTCCCTCCAAACTCTAAAATTCTATGATTTTTAACTTAAGATCCCAAAATTCAATCTGGAAAAGACCTCAGAGATCACCTACTCCAACCCTTTCATTTTATAGATGAAGGTACTAAATGAGGTTTGGAGAAGTGGTGAGAACTTTGCTGAATGGATAAGTAATAATTAGAAGAAGGATTTGAAATCAAATCTTCTCACTTCAAATTCAGAATATGTTCCATTGTTCATAATGTTTCTGACTGCTTTCTAACCAAGTCTCCTCAAAATCCCTTCCACAAACACACTGATCCAAAGGAAAAGATTTGAGTAGTTCCCAATGATTTCACTTGAAGCTCAATGAATCCCATTATACCTACCTCCCCAAACTATTTGAAAAGAACAGGATGGGGGAGGGGGAGGGAAGTTCTTTCTTGTTGGGATTTTTTGTTGTAGCTTGGGTTTGGGGATTTTATTTTGATTTGAAGAGTTTTTGTTCACAAAGACGAATGATGAATCTTTACCTCCACCTGCTGGTTAAGGAGAGCAGTTCCTTAAGATATCTAAAAAAAAAAAAACTGCTTCTTAGATTCCATATCTTAGATATGGAAAATATTTTATTTTTTTTTAAGTTTTATTGATTTTTTTTTTATTTTTTTCATCATCACAGTTTCCCCTAATGTCTTCCCTTCCCCTCTCCCAGAAGGCCATCCCCTATAATAAATAATATCTTAAAAAAAAAAAAAAAGGAAAGGAATTAACTGATCAATACATCAAAATAAGACTAAAAATACTATCAACTTGCAACACTTCTAAGATTTGTGCTACCTCCCACCTCTGTATATTTCTTCTTGCAAACCACTCTTGTGAAATGATCAAGACTGATTCCAGGGGCTGCTAGATGATACAGTGGATAGAGCACCAGCCCTGGAATTAGGAGGACCTGAATTCAAATGTGACTTCAGATACTTAACACTTAGTATATGTGTGACCTTGCACAAGTCACTTAATCCCAATTGCCTCACCAAAAAAAAAAAAAGAGAGAGAGAGAGAGAGATTGATTCTGTATCTTTTTTATTCATCCTATTTATAATTGATTTTGTCCTGTTAGTGCTTAAGTCAAGGTTTTTTGGTCTCTGAACTTAATTCAGAAATTCAGAAGGCCTACAATGAGTTAAATGCAGTTCTCCTGTTAATCATTATTCTGTTCCTGCCTCAAGGAATTCTGCAATCCTTTGGGGATATGGGTGGATACCAAAGAACAAGATCTAGTATCTTTCCCATCAAGCCATCCTTCAAGGTTGTCAGATTTGCTATCCAGAGAGATCCGGTCCACTATCTTTTAACCCTAGAGGTAGACTCAAACAGCAAATATTTATTTTTTTTTTATTAAAAGCTTTTTATTTACAAAACATATGAGTGATTTATCTACATTGACCTTTACAAAACTTTTTTTGTTTCAAGTTTTTCCCCTCCTTCCCCCCACCCCCACCCCTAGATGACAGGTAATCTAATACATGCTAAATATGATAAATTATATGACAAATCCAATATATGTATACACATCTATATAGTTATCTTACTGCACAAGAAACATCAGATCTAGAAAGAGAGGAAAAAAACAACCTAAGAAGGAAAACAAAATGCAGGGAAATATTCACAGAAAGCGTTAAAATGCTGCATTGTGGTTCACATTCAGTTCCCTCAGGCCTCTCTCTGGATGTATATGACTATCTTCCTTGCTGAACAATAGGAACTGGTTTAAATCACATCATTGTTGAAGAGAGCCATGTCCATCAAAATTGATCATCGGATAGTCTTGTTGCTGCCGTGTACAATGATCTCCTGGTTCTGCTCATTTCACTCAGCATCAGTTCATGCAAGTCTCTCCAGGCCTCTCTGACATAATCCTGTTGATCGTTTCTTACAGAACAATAATATTCCATAACATTCATATACCGTAATTTATTCAGCCACTCTCCAATTGATGGGCATTCTTTCAATTTCCAGTTTCTTGCCACCACAAAAAGGGCTGCCACAAACATTCTTGCACATGTGGGGCCCTTTCCCTTTTTTAAGATCTCTTTGGGATATAGGCCCAATAGAAACACTACTGGGTCAAAGGGTAACAGCAAACATTTCTTAAGTCATAGGAGGGAAGGGGTTATTGCTAGCTCCTTGATTCCCAAATTCCAATCAATCATATTATTTCCATGCTTCAACTATATAATCAAACATTTTGTCCTCCACCCCATGAGGTCACCTACCCTGTTCTGTTCATTGTTCTGAACTCCTCAGAATCTACAAAAGGAAACTCCCCTTCATTTAGGGTCTTAGCTTACCAGGGAAGTTGAAATCCTGTTCAGTGTTAAGTTCACATTTTACTAATAAATTAATCATTCTTTGAATCTTGCACATCAGTTTTTTTTTCTTTTAGTTTACCTTATTTTAACTATTACATCTGTCCTTTATAATTTTGCAATATTCATTTTTGATTTATGTGTAGTTACTCTGTCCATTGACATATTGTTTTTTTGTCTTTGTTTACTTCATTTAATATGATTTTAATGGAGATTTTTCCAAGCCTGGAAGCAGTGATGTGTTGGGGAAAACTAAGGGGCCAACTGCTTCACACATTTGTTGTGAAGGCACTCTTGAATCAATCCAATCCAATAAGCATTTATTAAGTACCTACTGGTGTGATCTATAGCCATTGTGAATCCTTCCCATGATCAAACCACAACTTTTGGTGTCCCGCCATCATTTGGTGACAAACCCAGAACACATCACCTACTATGTGCCAAGTACTATGTCAGGCCCTAGGGAGATAAAGACAAAATGTAAAACTTTCCTATCCTTAGAGGCTGCCTCCTAATATAAATGACCCAGGTACATTCTGAGAATCTCTCACATCCTTGGTTTGTTGCCTTCACCCAGATTGAGCCTGGAAATGTCACCATTTGGAATTTCCTCAAATTTAGTCATCAGTTAACTAGGTTCAAAATATATGGCCATGCACTGATTAAGCACCTACTTTATGTCAGGCCCTACCTTGGGATGGGACAACAGGTACAAAAAATGAAAAAAATCTCTCTAGGATAAGAATAAACTCCTCCAGTTAGCTTTTAGAGCCATACATGCATTTCCAACCTATGTTCCCAGCCTCATTAATCATGATATCCTATACTCTTGAGATGCAGTCAAACCAAACTTCTCTATTTCAAAGACAAGAAGCCCATGTTCCACTGGGAAAGACAAGAAGTATATATATATACATATACATATCAAGCTCAATAAGGCTGAAAACATAGGTTGGAGATTCATGTTTCATTCTAAAAGCCAACGGGAGGGAGTTTATTTTTTATCTTAGAAGCAAAAAGGAACCATCAGAGTTGGAACATGGGAGTCACATGATCATCTCTGTTCTCAAGGAAAACTATTTTGGCAGTGGTGTGTAGGATGAGCTGGAGTAGGAGGAGATGAGTCAGGAAAATGAATTAGGAAGCTATTGCAAGACTCTAAGTAAAGACCTGAACGAAGGTGAGTGGAAAGAAGGGGACAAATGTGAGAGATCTTGTGAAGATGGAAATAGCAGAAAGTGAAGAAAATACAACTGAGCCCACCAAGGGACAAAGTAAAAATAAATAATAAGTACGAAAAATTCACATCCAAGCCTTAGTCTTCACCCCAAAGTAACCCAGAATCATAGAATTACAAAATTTAAGAGTTGGGAGAGACCTTAATAGCCATGTAGCCCCAGCAAAACACCAAAGGAATTCCTGCTATAACATATTAGCAAATGTCAGTCTTCAAGTAAAGAGAGTCCTAGACTTGGAACCAGAAGATTTGGATTGGAAGACTTCTTCCAATGTAAGTACAATGCTCAGCAAGTTTTATGATTTCTCTAAACCTCATCGGTAAAATGAGAGGGTTGGAACCTAAAATTCTTCTAGTTCTACATTTATGATATTATGAGAAGTCACTATCCAGTCTCTGCTAAAAGATCTCCAAGGAGTGAGAATCCAGTAGATCTCTTCCTAGAGACCTTCATGTTATCTAAGATTTAGTACACAGTAGGCGCTTCATAAATGCTTGTCAACTTGACTTGATTTTACTGCCCTAGTTAAGCCTCCAGTAGGGGAGGAATTGGGAGTTGCTCTTCCACATCAGTACTCCCCTCCAGGGTACCTTTGTCTATACCCCATTGCTCTTTCCCTAGCAAATCTCACCTTACAAGCCTCAATTACCGTTCACAGCAACTTTGCTTTCTGTAAAACATTCCATCTCTCTGCTTCAGCATTTTTCCTGACTGTCTCCCATGCTTGTCCCCCATGTTCTCCACGTTCTGACTTCCCTGGCTTCTTTTAAGTCCCAACTAAGATCCTATATTTCACAGCAAGTCTTTCCCAAGCCCTCTTAATTCTAGTCCTTTTCTTCTGTTAATTGTTTCCTATTTATTCTGTAGGAGTGTAGGAGATGTTAAGGAAGGACCAGCACCCGCAATGAGAGGATTTTCGGGCTGCTCATCCATCTTCGGTGTCCACTTGTCACCCAGCTCTCACCTATGGCTTCAAGAAGCCAAAGTGTGTGCAATGGCCACACCTGGTAAACCAAGTTGAAGGTGACTGACAAGTCTCAGATCCAATAATGAGTGAGGAGGATGTCTACCCCCACCCCAGCAGGGGAAGACTGCCCCTAGTGGAATGAGTATATGAGAATAATTTCTTCCAATAATTTGTTCCAATAAGAAAGTGACTGAAGCTTAGAATCCAGTCAGACATTGAACACATCCAGGTCATCCACTGCATCCTGGGCCACCACTAGTCATTTAACTTTTGTCTTGCTAGTGTACTTCAATGACTCCAGAAGAAATCTTAAGGCTGACAATTGTGCACAAATCTGCCTCACTTCAATCCATTCCTCTCACTAGTCAAAACAATCCCCATCTTTGAAAATGAAGGACAAAAATTTATCCTTTACATAATTTGCTTTATATATATATATATTTGTTCAAAAGCTGTCTTCCCCCATTTGATTGTAAGTTCCTGGAGGGAAGGGACTATCTTTTGCCTTATTTTGTATCTGTAGCACTTAGTACTGTGGCTAGCACATAGGTGCTAAATCATTGATTGATTAATTGATTGGTTCTGGAGCCATCTTCTTAGCTGACTTCTGTAGTTTTGCTACTCTCCAGCAGATGGTGATCATCACCTTTCTCAGAAAATAGCTCTCGGGAACAACCAGTCCCAACTACCTATGTTTGATTTAAACTCACCTGTAAGCCACAATACCTCCATTCTTTTGAAATCTGATTTTGTGCACTTATATCTCATAATCTCTACCCTTTGACCAAAGATTTATCATGGTATTGTATATAGGAAAATCACCTATTTGCACTATTCAGACAAATACCTAGTCACTTTAGGGGTAATCAGTCCTGTTTGCCCACTCTTGATCTCAATATCCAATGTGTTTCTCCCTTACTCAAGTCAACATTTCCCAATGACAGCAGTGCTAAACTAGAGAGACCTGGAATTCAGTGATAAATGTCCTGTCCCCTTGTTCCTTGCCTTGCCATTCTTCTACCTTTCTCTTGGAAAGTGAGACAGGTTAATCAATGAAGCAGGGGCTAGTTTTTAAAATACCTTAAAAAGGGAAGGACCAAATTCTTGGCAATGGTCCTGTCTCAGAAACAGTCTTTGCTAGGTAAAGAAAGTCCTTCCTAAATTGTAAAGCACTAAACAAATAGGAACTATTTCCATTAGCATCAATACCTTAAGATGTCAGAAAAAAAATCTATGTTAGAAAAATCAAAATTTTATACCTGAAAGGAACTTTGATTAGTCATATATAGGGTGGAGCTACTGGTGTTTTGAACTAGGGTGCTAAAGTTTAAAAGATTGTGATAGCACTTTTACTTCACTAAGAATTAAAAAAAAAACTCATCTTGCACTTATTTAGGAAAAATCATTAAAAAAGGAAGTTGTCTCTTCCATTTGTCATCTCAGTCAATAGCCCAATGTCAATACCACAATTATCTTCTACCACAACTGCACCCCAGGTGAGTTGCTCCCCAGCTCAACTCAAACTTGTCCTGCTCCCTCCCTAAATAGAAAGAGTTTCTTCAACAATGATCTCAGGTAGATCTGAGCTTTTTCCCTAAATCTTACTCCTTCAATAACTCCCACACAATTGAATTTGTCTTAAAAAGTTGATGTGAAGGCATTCTTCATACTGATTGTTCTCAGGTACATTTTGTTTTGATTTTCCCAGGCACCAGAATTGCTGATTATAACTCTAGCTTTGAGAAATAAAATCACAGATGGAAAAAATCAGGAAAGCTGAATTCAAGTCCCAGCCCTAGGTTATTAGGAATGTCCTTCAACCTCTCTGAACCTCAAATTCTTCTTCTCTGAGTCTCATTTTTTTCCTCTGTACAATGAGGGCAATGGAATTAGGTAATCTCCATTTCCTTTGAGTTTTAAATCCTATGATGTTTTGAGTTCACCCACTTCACTCATCATTTAGTTTAACCCTTTCAATACAAACTACTCAAGTTGTTTCTCTCTTCAGTGTCCTTCCTGCTCTTCCAAGACTCATATGATGCTGAATATTGAGGGCAGTGTCACACTGGGCAGACGTATAAACCTCCAACATCATTGTAGGGAAGAGAAGAATACAGTTCCTAAGGCAAAGATGCACATCCAGTCCCATCATGGTATATTTCCTTGTTTATTCTCTGCTTCCATCACCACCATCACTTCCTCCCCATTTTCCAAAGCTAGAAGATCTACCCAAGAAACAAAAGATCCTTGTTCCTGCAGAAAAGAAAGGATTTGTACATGATTCTCCATCCCAAGCTGTGGCCACTCCTTAAACCCTATTGTTCATCACTGCATGGCCAAATGAAAGTCCTACACAAGGGAATAAGAATAGTTCAAATCCCAATGATGCTATTTAACACTAGTAAGACTTTGGGCTAATTACTTAGATGCCATGAGTTTTACTTTCCTGCACAATCCCTTTGAGCTCTAAATCTAGGATTGTATGATCCCATAAACTACGAATCCCAACACAGGGAAGGCTGAATCCTTTAAAATATAGAAGAGAAAGTGCTAGATCTAGGTTAGAGACTTGGGTTCTACTCCCAGCTTGGTTTCTTATACAACCGGACAAATCCCACCATTTCTTGAAATCTGACTTTCCACATCTGTCTGACTCCGAGTCCAGAGACCTAAATTTGCACTCTACCTCTAGGACAAGCTAGTTGCATGACCAGGGATATTCTTCCATTTTAATCCTCAATTTTTCAACTCTGTAAAATGAGGGAGTTGTGTGGAATTATATATTCTTTGACTCAATCAATCACCATTGAACCTAAACCTCAAAGAGATCAAAGGATTTGAATTCAAGTTTTTTCTGAAGCCAAGTCCAGCACTTTATCCACTGGACCACCTATACTTAGATTAAATATGATGATCACTCTTGGTTCTGGAGAACAGATGAAGCACACTTCCCTCCTCTCGGTAAAGTGGTGGGATACAACAGCTTCTCACTATCAGATGCCTTCATTGCACCAGTCATTTGATTTAACTCTTTGCTACAGATATAGGATTTAGTGAAAAAGAGTATATTGGGAAGCAATTGTGGGATGCATTTAAAAAGCCATCAATAACACTTTTTAAATATAATAAAAAATTAAATGGGAGCCTTGATCTAGATGGATTCAACTAGCTTCTAAGGTCCAATGCCTTTCAATAATACCAATGCTGATATTGTGGGTTTCAAACGGTACTCAACTTCCAGATCTATCACTTACTTTCTAGCTATATGAACTTGGGTAAGATATTTAGCCTCCCTGATCCTCAACTTTCCCTTTATGAAAATGAGGAAATTGGAAGCCACCTTCATAGCTAAGGCTAGGGAGAGAATTACTAATCAAATAAAAGATAGAGGTGATTAAAAGATAAAATAAATCATTTCAATTACATAAAATGGAAAAACTTTTTCACCTACAGAATCAATGTAACCAAAATAAGAAAGGAAGTTGCCAAATGAAGAAGGTGAAAATCTTTTATACATTATTTTTGACAAGAGCCTAATATAAAAGATATGTAGGGAGATAAGAAAAACATTTGATTAGGACATTCTCCAATGAATAAATGGTTAAAGTATGTAAGCAGACAGTTCTCAAAAGAATTGTAAATGTTAACAATCATATGAAAGATTGTCCTAAATCACTAATAATGACAGAAATGCAAATCAAAACAATCCTGAGGTTTTATCCCAAATCCAGCAAATTGGCAAGAGATGAAAGCAGCCAAGTGGAAAATCAGGTATGATGATCCATTGTTAGTAGAGCTGCAAATTGGTCTGACTATACTACAAAGCAATTTGGAAATATGCTTTAAAAATTATTAAAATGTTTAATACACTTTGACCCAGAATCCCATGACTAAGTATGTACACTAAGGAGGTAACAGACAGAAAGATAGGTCCTATATTCACTATTCTATAGCAGCTTTTTGTGATAGTAGAGACCTAGATAAATGCCCATTGATTAGGGAAGGGCTAAGCTGAGTGATCTTTTGATGATTTATCAATATCAATGTCTTTCTTGTACTGTTATTGTGCCATAAAAAATGATGAATGTGAAATCAGAGAAACCTGGAAGGATTTACATAACTGATGAGAACTGAAATAAGCAGAACCAGGAAAATTATAGTCACAATGATTGCAACATTGTAAAGGGAAGAACAACAATAAAAAGAACGTTTGTAGTATAATGGTTAATCTTGTCCTCGTTGAAGAGATAAGAAAATTCACAGCCTTTTCTTCATTGAAGATAATGTGGAACCTCCCATGAACTATCAGACTCATTTGATTTGTTGGTTAATTTGTGATTGCTTTTTATTTTTTAATGAGTGTGTTTTGAGGGAAAAGATAAAATACGAATTCAAAAAAAAAATTATCAATGAGAGAGACTGAGAAAAACAGAGAAAAGGGGAGAGGGAAAATTAGAATAAATGATCTTTTCAACCCCTTTACAGGTTTAAAACTATGATATATAGATAACAGGACTTACCCAGAATTACTTTTATGGACTCCTACAGCAAGTTCTCAATTTTTTCATTTGTGAAATGAAGGGGGGGATTAGATGATCTCTAAGTCCCTTCTTTAACATTTTTTGACTCTGAGTAATGTTCTTACACCATCCCCTCCAAGCCAACCCAGCCCAAACACCAGCACACTCTGGGACTCCAACGTAGCCTTTTTTAGAGACAGTAGTCATACCTTGGGTTTTAACCTCGGGAGTGGGGATTAAAATATTGAAATTGCACCTGTCCCCAAGTACCAAGCTTGGTATCTCCTATATGACAAGAGTAGTTTTCATTACTACAAAATCTCTATCATGAATAAGAAGATTTCTTGTAGATGCAGCATTGGGTAGAAGAAAGGTCTCTGGACCTATAGAGAAGGGGGTCCAGTTCTGTCTGGAGTCGGTTATAGGAGAGGACGCACCTGTCTCCAAATCTCAAAGTTTGTCATGGGTAAAGTGGACCTTTTGTGGAGGATTTTACAAACCTCAAAACTCTATAAATATGACGTGTTAGTTATTCATTCACATGTTCATATTTTTAGCCAACCCTCATCAGGAAAATCTTCCACTGCCATCTGTTGTACACTATGAAGAGCAGGGCATGTCAGACAGTGGGAGTAAAGATGGCAAAGCAATTCTTCAGGAGAACACAGGCACTCTCCATTAAGGTTCTTATCATTTCTGTTCAGAGACCAACTAACTGCCCATCTTGGTCAAACAGATTTCATAGTTTTTTTTTTAAAATGGTCTCTTGGGAAATGACATTCCAGCTGAAATGGGGAGGGAGGGAGTGTCAGGGAGTGAAGCCAGTTGGGAGAGCAAAGGACCTGAGTTCAAATCCATCTCTGATCCTTTTGAGCTGGATAAGCATGGGCAAGTTACAAGCCTCAGTTTCCTCCTCTGACCCAGGTTAGGAAAACAAGCTTCCTTGTCAATTAGTATTGGGATGGAGCCTGTGAATGGTGACAGCACTTCTAATCTGGATGAGAGAGGGAGACATAGACTCAAAAATAAAAGAAAATACATGATTTAAAAAGCAATATACAAAACCTCCTATATCTAAAACAGAAGCCACCAACAGTTTGAAATTGAAAATAAAATGACTCTGCTTATCTTCTTATCTCAAAAGGAATCTGGCTTCAAACATTATTCTCATCCTCCCTTTATTGTATTGTCATAGGAAGCTAAGTGTCAAAGTAGATAGAGCACTGGGCCTAGAATCAGCAAGACTGGTTCAGATCCCATCTCACATCCTTAGTAGCTATATGATGTTGAGCAAACCATTTGTCTTCCCTTTGTCTATCTCAGCTTCCTTCTCTGTAAAATATAATATAATATATTATAATATTATAACATAATATTATAATAACACACTTCTCAGCTTCCTTGTCTGTAAAATATAATATATTATAATATTATATATATTATACATGTAACATATATAATATTATAATATAATATTATAATAACACACACTTCCCAAAGCTGTTGTGAGAATAAAATGAGATAGTATTTGTAAAATTATTGTTATTATTTCTTGGTATTGCTAAATATGTGGTTTGAATCCCCTGATCAGATTGTACTAGCAAATCCAGTTTGGATTTATAAAACCTCAACAATTTAAATTTATAACCAGAGTCAATATCCCCATGCATTGAAGGTAGCAGAAGCAGCATATATAATAATAGGTCAGCTAACTTTAGAAAAGCACTGATAATACAGCAAAGAATACTATGAAGGGGCCCCAGACTTGATCATACAAGGTGTCACTGACCCTGACCTTGGGAAGGGGCTTGTGGGTAGGAGAATGTGGAACCCAGACCAGATAGAAATCTGGAGAAGGGAAAGTGAACAGGATAGAAGAGGCAATACCTAGGAGCCATTACCAGGACCAGCAGCTGAAAGATCCCCTCTGAGGGCTTTACTGATTCAGTGCTGTGACCAAGTACCGCTGAGGAGAGGAACATGGGGGGTCCATCACCCCAGAGAGAAAGAGCCTGGGAGCCAGGTATTCCATAGTGGGCCTAACACAGGCCAATCTCCTAGTAGTTTGGCTCAATATTGGAACAAAATGAGACACTTCTAGAACTAAAGGAGATTTATGTAACCACAGCTGGAATACATTCAACAAGGATGCCTTGAGTTGGATTCAGCTGAGCCAAGTGATCAGCTAGCCAAGCATCAGAAAGCCTCTTCAGGTTCTCCTTGTTCTCAGGCAATGGGGAAATAACATCAAGGATCTCATTCCTTTGTCCCAAAGCCCACCAATTCTCCAGAAATCTCCCAATACTTTTAAAGGAAAAACTCTCCTAACTTGTATAGGGGGGAGGGGTGGGGAACATTAGTGTTCCTAGGGTTACAGGGATAGCCCTGTCACCTTCTAGCAAAGCCATTTGTCTTTTTTCAGGTTAGATGGGTATACAAGCCTATTTGTTCTTTTTCAATTACTTTCAATTTAGACTTTATTTGTCTTCCACAAAACCCTGTTAGTTATCAGAAATGCTAAGCTGAGTGTTAATTTTATTTAATGCTTACAAATAAAAGATAAAAGAAAATTCCCAGCATTGGAAAGAAGAAATATTTGGTTAGGATATATGGCTAACTGGAGTTAGAGATGGAATCATTAGCAAAGCGGAGGGATGGGTAAGGAACAAGGAAAAAACCAAGACATCTATCCCAAGTTTATAAATTATCAATAACCACCGATTGTGAATGGGCAAAAAGTAAACATTCATTTTCCTTCCTCCCCTTTCTTTTCCAGGTGGCAGACACTGGGTTCCCAAGGGTAAGCCAGAGTCAGTTCTAACCAGCCTGCGGTAAGAGTGTTTGTAACTCAGAAACTGGCAAATACTACAAATCAAGGTCTGATTTATTGTTCTGTTTACTTCCACACTTAAAAAAGTGATAAAGAAAATGTTAATAACATACACAAAATTTAAGTGTTATCTTGCACCAATTTTCCCCCCAGTAATTCAGCTGTTAAACATTTACAAACACAGCCCTGTCTGTAACCTTCCCACTAACATCACAATGTATTTTTAACTTGTCTATTGCACTTATCATATAGTCTTGTACATTAGGATTATATACGATGAGATATTATTTCCCTGTTTTTCAGTGGGTTCCTTGGAGACTGAGACTTTATCTAATCCAAACTCAGCTCTCCTTGAGCATTGAGCATAGAGGTAAGAATTCTATAGTGTCTGATGAATGTCAGTGCTATTGTCATGAAGCATGCTGCTTTGCAGGTTTAGAAAAAAGTAGACATGAAAGTTCTATTCCAAAGCAAACAGAGAAGAATCATTGTAGGCAAGATGGCAAGGGCGTTAGAACAAGGACATTGGCAGGCTGAGATCTGGAAGGAAGTGGGGGACGAGAGACAGAAACACAGAGACAGAATAAGAGAAGAGAAACAGTGACAGAGAGAGACACAGAGACACAGGAGAAACAGAGAGAGAGAGACAGACAGATTAAGACAGAGACAGAATCAGAAACAAAGAAGAGACAGACAGAGAAAGAGGTCCAGA
>JAJPUD010000117.1:970856-985189 GCA_023553655.1 Myrmecobius fasciatus | reverse complement strand
TTTTTTTTCTTGTAGATAGGATTTTTCTTGCATAACTTCTCAAGAATTTCAACATTATTAATATGTAGTGGACTTCCTGCAATCTAGGGGAGGGGAGGGAACTGGGGGTAAAATTTGTAGTGGAAAGCTTTGTAAAGATCAATGTTAGGGAACTACCCATACATATGTTGTACAAATAAAAAGCTTTAATAAAAAAAAAGAGTTTATCCTTTTTTGAGTTCAGTATGATTTTCCTTTCATGTTTACTTTTCTGTATTTCTCTTGAGTTTTGTAGTAAAAGTCAAATTTTGTATCTAGCTCTAGTCTATTCATCAGCTTAGAAATCCTCTGTATCATTAAATATCTATTTTACCCCTGGAAGGATTACATTCATTTCTGCTAGGTAGGTGATTCTTTATTGTAATTCTAGCTCTTTTGATTTCTGGAATGTTTTTCAAATCATCTGATCCTTTAAGGCAGTAGCAGATAAATTTTGTGTGATCCTGATTGTGGCTTTTTGATATTTGAATAGATTCTTTTTGACTATATGAAGTATTTTCTCTTTGACCTAGGAGCTCAGAAATTTGGCTTTAAAATTTCCGGAAGATTTCATTTTTGGAATCTCTTTCAAGCGATGATTAGTGGATTATTTCAATTTCCATTTTGCCCTTTCATTATAGGATACTTCTTGATAATTTCTTGAAATATGATACTTAAGCTCTTTCTTTGATCATGGCCTTCAGTTAGGCTACTCTGCCATCTTGGTTCTTCCTCTTCATACTGTTATTGTTGATGTATACATGGTTATTCTGGGCATTCTTTATCAGTTAATAAAATTGCCTATTTTAAACAACTATAATTAAAATTGTTCATTTTATAGAATTGATGTTAAAGCTCCCTGTTGATTTTTTTCTTGTAGTCATAGCTTTATTAAATTTAGATAATGTCTTTTAAAAGGGGAACTAACAAAAACACAATTAACTCTAGGGTTTAACCTTTTTTTGTGTCATACCTTCCTTTGGTAATTTGGTGAAGTCTATGGACCCCTTCTCAGAAAAAAATGTTTTTTAAATAAATGAAATGAAATGTATGGTATTACAAAAAACACCATTACTTTAAAATACAATTGTCTCTCTCAACATATACACACATATGTAAATAAAACATTAAAAAATCTTCAGTTAAAGGCTTACTAGGAATTATTCAAAAGAATATGAGGCAAATTTTACATGCTAAAGAGCAATCTTTTCCCTGGGGATTTTTGGAGAACTGATATCATACAGACATAGTAATTTGTAGAGTCATATAGCCTTAGTTTTGGAAAGGTTCTCTTAGAGTCATTTACATTATTTAATAGAAAAATGTGGAATCAGAACAGCTGAGTTCAAATTCAGATTCTGCCAATTAATTTCTGTGTGATTTGGGCAAGTCTCTTTCAAAGACCTTTTCAAGGACCTGGTTTCATCAATTGCAAAATAAGATTATTGAACTAGAGGATCTATGATATTATGATCCCTCTTATTTTACAGATAAAGGAGTCTGAAATCACAAAAGCATTAAGTGGCAGAGTAAGGATTTAAATTTAGTTTCAGCACTCTTTTCATGAAACCAGAGGGGATGATTAGTCTAAAATTCATTAACATGAAATACCCCTCACATATCCCATTAACTATTAAAAGTTCCAACTATGACCTCTGTATATAGCTCTCAAATTTTTATCTCTACCCTGACATCTCTTTTGAGCTCTATATTTGAAACTCCAACTGCCTTCTGGATATCTCCATCTATATTGTCCTATCAGTTCCTCAAACAAACTCAAAATATACAAAAAGAAGTTTATTATTTTTCTTTCCAAATGTGCTTTTCTTTCTGACTTTACTATTTCTCTTGATGACATCAAGTCTTGGTTTTTCAAACCTTAGGATAATTCTATCATTCTTCTCTAATACCCAGCCATCGTCTTATCATTTCTACCATCATAATAGCATTTGTATTCATTCTTTCTGTCTAGTTTCACTATCATACTAGTTTATGCCCTAATTACTAATTACCTAGTCAACCTTAAAAGCCTTCTAAGAAATTAAATCTTCACCCTGCCTGTTTCTCTTTTCTTTTGTTATCAATATATCCCCTCTTGAGCCTAGATTTAATCATATAACTTTTGCTCAAAAATGTTCCTTCACTCTTTTTATTCACCAATGACATTTCAAACCTATTTATGTCATTCAAAATCTGGCATAATCTGATACAATTCTAACATTTTGTCATGCTATCTGTTATACACTAATCACCAGCCAAATTTGTTCAATATTAATTCATCTTTGCACAATTTTTCTTATTTCTTTGTAGATGACATCTGACTTCTTCCAGGTCTACCTATGAGATCCTATACTCTAATTTTTATGCTAGATTAATTTAGTCATGAAAGATCAATATTATAGTTTCTTATTCTTGTTGAGTTATCGTAATTTTAAGAGTAATTCACCTTCCTTGTTTATCTTTTGTCTACTTTTATTGCTGTCTTGTCAGAGAATGACTGCTACTCCTGATTTTTTTTTTAGTTCACCTGAAATATAATATATTCTACTGTAGGCCATTATTTTAAGTCAATGTGAATTTTTATGTTTCAATTATTTTTTAAATAAATAATATATTTTTGGATAATTCTTTCTAATCCATCTCCTATCCTTTTCTCTTTTACAAGTGAATTTGTTCCATCTACATTTATACTTATAATTTTTTAATTATGCATTTCTCTTCATTCTATCTTCTTGTATCTTTTCTTCTCTTTGTCCTATGTTTCTGTCTTTAGAAAAAAGAAGCAGGTGGTGAGAGAGAAATGTGTTCAAAATTTGCCAGTTATGTTTAATATATGTTTCTGTTCCCCAGTCTCTCTTTTTTGTGATTGCTGAGACCATACAAGACAAACAAGCCAAGATAACTGAAGAATCAAGGTACCTGAAGGAAGAAAGAGAAGGCAGCATATTCCAGGGCGCTAAACCAGTACTATCATTGTGACAACACACCATGCTAATGACAGCTCAGTACTTGAGTCCCAAAATATTAAAAATAGCAGTCCCACAAATCAATAAATCTGCTTCCAAGATCCTATTGCCTCTGGTGAGGTGAGAGATTATTGTGGAGAAGGGAACTGTCTTCTTCAATCACTAGCAGTGGCAACTGTTGATCAGCTGCCGCCAATAAGCATAAAGGGACAAGAGTCTTGGAAATAGCAACATACCCAAATGGGTAAACTAGCTTAGCAGAAGCAGAAAGGCACTCTGAGGAAAAAAAACAAGAACTAATATTTACCAGGCAAGTCAGATTATCATTATCACCTTGACTGCTATCTTCTGTAAAGCAGATAGCACAAGATCCTGAACTAATCCCTTGGAATTATTGTTGCCTCTAGCCCAGTGCCCTTAGCCACCATCATGGGAAACAACCTCTGTGGAGAAGAAGCTTTGTTGCTGTTCCCATAAGTTTTGTAGTCACAGTTTGCAAAGAGCCCAAAAGGAAAGGTTTTGCCACCAAAATCCTCGGCACCATCAAATGATTCAACTTCAGAAACTGATATGATTTTATCAAAGAAGATGACATTAAAAGAAGCATTAGGATCTACTTTGATTTTATTCTTGAAGGTAGTTTTTGAAGAGTAATATAAACATATGATATAGCTCTTTTCTCTTTCAATTCCATGCTAAATGGGTTTCCTGGCCTTTTGGATATGTCATATCCAAAAATGATATTGTATAGTTTTGATGCATATCATTTAGTTTATAACACATATATATATTTGCCAAATGCAAGTAACTTTAGTGAAAGAAATTGAAGGATTTTATCCAAAAGAAAGCTATCATTCAACATAAAATAATTATGACAATGGGAAAAACTCAGTCATGATATTTTATTTCACCACTCAGATATGTTGTGCTACATATAAGATACAATAAATAAAATTGCACTGAATACATATAAAATACTGGGGATCCAGACTTTTCTCTTTCTATGTGTATTTGTTAGGAATTAGAAAAATGAATTGTATAAAATATTGAAACATGGACAAAGTTCACCTTATAGAATAGCCTTTTGTAGGGAGGATGGTCATTCTACAAGAAAGCAGACAAGAAATTGACTACATGAGAAGTAAGACATGGTCTCCAGATATGAGGACTATAATAGAAAGAGTCATGTAACTGCAGATGAACAAAGAGTAAAGTAGTAACATTGACAGAGAAATGCTTATAATTAATTCAACATCTATAAGTTGGAGCTGCTCTGTAGGCTTTAGCACAGTGCCTAGCACACAGTAGGTACTTAACAAATGCTTATTGAATTAATAAATGATAGCTCCTGGGTATCTTTAGGCTCAATGAGACCACTGAGAACAGCAAAAACAATATGAATAGAAATTGCATATTGTATAATTTATGGGTAGGCTTGATTCCAAATGTGAGATGAGAGAAGCTTCTTTACAAAGATGGGAGATCATGAATGTGAAACATTGCATATATTGTAAACTTGATTGATTATTGCTTAATTTTGCTGAAACATTTTCCACTCATCTTTCCTCACCACTTTTATTCTTTACATGGGAGTTTTTTGTGGTAGGTAGAAAGAAAAATGAAATGAAAAGAAATGAAAATAATGGGAAAACAAAAAAAAACATTTAAATATCTTCCTTAGGTTGGGTGAGGGGAGAAGAAAGCGGTTTTAAGAAAAATTGGGTTGAAACAAAGTATGTGAGGAAGAGGAGGAGGTTCGTAGTCATAATAGAAACAGCTAGGTGTTGAAGTAGTTAGGATAGTGAACTTTGAGTCAAAAAGGCCTAAGTTTTATTTCTACCTTAAACACTTATGTGATTCTGGGCAAGTCATTTATTTGTCTCAGCTTAGCTTTCTCCTCTGTTAAATGGGGATAATAATAGTATCCATCTCACAGGGTTGCTATAAGACTCCAATGAAATACTATTTAAAATACTTTGTAAATCTTAAAGCCTTTTAGAAATACTAATGATGATGATTATGATGATATATTCAATTTCCCTGATGGATAGGAAAAGAAATCTATATAAGAGAGCAAAAGAGAGGCAGTGGAGATCTCAGTGCATGGCATAAATCCAAAAGGACTTGAATTTTAATTAGCTTATTAAACCTGAGCAAGTCACTTAATTTTTCTGAATCTCAGTTTTCTTTTCTATAAAATAAGGATAATAAGACCACCTAACTCACAAGAATAAGCTATTATTATTATTATTATTCAAGAGGTAAGATGATAAGTACAGCTAAGTGGCACCATAGTGTGTAGAGCACTGCACCTGAAATCAGGAAGAATCATCTTTCTGAATTCAAATCTGGCTTCCAACACTTACTAATTGTGTGATCCTAGATAAGTCACTCAATCCTGTTTGCTTCAATTCCTCATCTGTAAAATGAACTGAAGAAGGAAATGTGAAACAATCCAGTATCTCTTCCAAGAAAATCCCAAATGAAATCATGAATAATCAGACATGACTGAACAACAAACATAACAACAAGATGAGGAATGCCTTAAGAATGTGGAGAGAAGTGGCTAGAATAATAATGGCACAATACATTAAATAATAGTGTTTATAACCATAATGCAGGGAGAACTTCACTTTTCTAGTTTGAAAACATTTATTCATTTGGATTTCAGGTACTATTTAGGGCAGCTTGTTGACATAGAGAATGAACTTAGAATAGAAGCAAAGGAGAATAGCTATGATATAATTGAATCCAATCCCATTTTACAGTTGAGGAAAATGATGCACAAATATTTGAGTTACTTGCTCAAAGTCAAAGTAATTAAACCAGTGGCCATAATCAGGCTGACTAAGGTAAGAAAAAGTAGCAAGATTGTCCCTTCCAGCCCTGCTTCCCTCTTTTCTCAGAGAACAGGTAAGAACAAAGATCTATGTCAAGAGTCTCACTTCCTCCTACAGCTTGTCTGAAAATGGGATTACCAGATAAAAACACACCACCTACTTAAGAATTCAAGGCCTGGGCAACCCCAAAGACTTTCTGAAATCAAATTGGAACATCTATTCACATAGAAGCATTGTGCCACAAATATACACAAGCCTTCCATGAAGACTAAAGTAATCAAAAGAAGCCTCCACTCAATGACATCTCTTATCCTTTCTTTCTTGGTTGTGGTACATTTTAGACATAAATCTTTCTTCTTCACCATTACTCCAGTAGGTTTGTGATCTCATGTAGGTGAGCCATTCTTTTTATGAAAGAAGCTCATAAACTACCTGCATATGTTTATTCCAAGATGTTTGTCTTTATAATTCCCTAAGTTTTTTCCAAAGTGGATTGCTTATCTTACAAGAGGTTAGGGTCTTTCTAAGGTTCTCTTGATCTAAGGATGCCAGTGAAGTCAGTGGTTTATCCACAGTTGCTCTCTTCCTTTGTTATGTGTCTATAAAGTCTTCTTATTCAACCATATGCCCATTATATCTCACTTTCTTCATTTGAAATTATGATATTCTCTTCATGCCCAGAATGTATCATCTCTCAATTGCCTTTTAGATTATCCCCAACTCTAATTCTTTAAAAATTGTAATGTTCCATGATGTGCTACCATGTGCTAACTCCAAGAGAATATTAATATTAAGATAGATCTTTGTTTTTAGAGAAACAATTAAGATTATTAAGAGAACTTTAGCGTTTTCCAAATGTAATACTGCCATCTCTCCTATTGCTCTGGACTCAGTTCACTGTTTTTCTGCTTACTGATAAATAAACACCATCAAGTTAAGCATTCAACTTCATTTTGTTGTTCATTTCAGTTGTGTCCAACTCTTTATGACCCCATTTGAAGATTTCTTGATAAAGATACTGGTTTTTTTTCATTTTTCCCCAGTTCATTTTACAGATGAAATAAGTGAGGCACACAGGGTTAAGTGACTTGCCCAGACTCAGACATCAAATGTTTGAGATCAAATTTAAATTCGGGAAGATGACTTTTCCTTACTCTAGCTCCCCCAATCTATGCACTGTGCCCTCTAGCTAATATATTCAATTTCACATCCTAGTCTAAATAACAGATATTCTTTATCCACTTAGCTTTTCATGTGTAAATATTTAGCTCAACTTCTTTTGAAAAAACTTGGACTACATTTATATTACATGCTTCTTCAAAGTTCTGGATCTTGACACAATCAGCGCAATGTCATTTATAGACAGGAACATTTGGAGGACCTCATAATATATAGTAAAATTCTCTATGACTTTAGTTCTCTGCTGGATTTTCTCCATGAGTCAAACCAATGAGCATTCAATATGTGCCAACTACTATGCTAAAAACTGGAGATAAGAGAAAAATGCAATGTATTTGTGTGTATAGATAAATAGATAGCTCTCACAAGATCATCACTGTCCTATCTTTTCAGGATTTGAATTCAGCAAACATTTATTAAGCAGAGACTATATGCTAGATACCTGTTCTCAGAGATATAATATAAAGATCAATTAAAGGACACTATCTCTGCCCTAAGAAACTTGTAACTTAGTGATAGCTTTATTTTATTTTAGTTGAGAAGAAAATAATAAGAATTTAATCTGAGTGATTAGTTTGTAGTGCCCAAGTCTGTGATCAAATTTAACCACTACCTAAAAAATTTTAGAGCTGTAAATAACATAGTTCAGTAGTATATTTTGCAGATGAGCAACTAAAGGCTAATGAAGGAAATTTAGTTATTCCTATTTCAAGTATGGTGCTGTTTTTATTGGGTATTTGCAATAACTATACTGACAAATTCTCATCTGTTTTGGTCTAAATGGGTACACCCAATTTTTTTTTTGTCTCCCTTTATTGTAGAACTTTTTGATTTTCTATATAAAGGTAGCCTACTGTTTTTATGACCTTTGATGTATTTCTCAATATGACATAACTAAAAGCTGGATCAAGTAAATGATTTTGAAGTACAACAACCAGTTTATTTTATGTGCTATAGCATGAGAAAATAACTTTCCTAAAGATAAATGAATATCACATTATTTAATAATTCCAAATCATAAAAAATCAACAAGCAATAATCTAAAATCAGTATTACATAATAAATGACCAATAGTCGATTGATCATGTATTGTCAATAAATGTAATTTATTGGTCAATTAATGAATGACCATAAATGATTGTTAATACTTGATCATCAATTATTCACAACTAATAGTTACGGAAAAAAATAATCCAAAATTAAGACCCAATGATCTTTCTGTTGATTATATGTGTAATTCTACAGTTCATATAAGCTTGTAAGGCATTAGTTGGGTGACTAGGTAGTTATTTAGGGTTTTTAGATAAATGATATTACAAATGTCATAGGGTTGAGGAAGAAATTTTTTTACCGTAGTATGCTTCATTTATTTTTCCATTTCTTCATAATTATTATTGTTATAATTATAACAAGTTATCAATCACATTCCTAGAGAAAATAGATGGAAATCAGGTGTTCCAAAAAGAATAAATTACAGTAAAAATAGAACTAAGACAAGTTTAAAAAAAAAAAAAAACCTTCCTGCATTCATATAAAATTAGGCTATTTTCCCCCCTCTCTAATAAACTGTGCCAAATTATGTATAATACCATATTAAACAAAAGTAAAAATACAATTTTTTCAATGAGTATATTCTCCATATAGTGTTATTCAATACAATTCATACTCAAATTAAATAGTATTTCTTAAATGTAAATGGAACATTCTTAAACTCACATATAGGAGGGAAATTTTAACAGTTATCGAGGTGCCAACTAAGACACATATAAGAACTGTATGAATACAATTGCAAAATACTTTTCACAAAAATAAAGACAAATCTAAATGATTGGAGGAAATATTAATTGCTCATAGATAGGATGAGCCAGTAAAATTAAAATGCTATGTAACAAAATAAGCTGAAAATAGGGATTTGATTTAGTGATATCATTAGCAAATTAGTGGAACATTGAAGAAATTCAGATTTACAAATCAGGAAAGAAATCATGGCTAAACAAAAGATAGAGAAGTTCACAGAGGATAAAATGGACAATTTTGATTACCTAAAATTAGTTTGATTACATAAAAAACGTTTTTGTACAAATAAATGCAAAACAGCCAAAATTAGAAGAAAAGCAGGAAATTGGAAAGCAAGGGTTTTTTTAGATGAAAGTCTTATTTCTCAAATATAGAGGGAAATAAACAAATGCATAAAAATAAAAGTCACTCCCAAATTGATTAATAGTCAAGGGTTATGAACAGTTTTCAAAACTATCATTAATCATCTGAAAAAGTACTCAATCTTTAATAATTAGAAAAACTTTAAAACAATTCTGAGATACTGCTTCACATCCAAATGATTGTCTAAGATGACACAAATGGAAAATGATAAATACTGAAGATGATATGGGAAAATGAGTGCATTAATGTATTGTTTATGAAGTTCTGAATTAGTGCAATCATTCTGGAGAGGACCTTAAAACTCTACCCAAAAAATCTTATAAAACTGTGCTTATTATTTGACCAAGCAAGATAATTACTAGGTCTCTATCTCAAAGAGATCAAAAAAATTAAAAGGACCCATATATACAAAATATTTTTATAGCAAATCTTTCTGTGGGGTTAAAAAATGGAATCTGAGGAAACTTTCATTAATTGGATAATAATTAAACAAGTTATGGCATATGAATATGATGAGATATGATGTAAGAAATGAATGAAGGGAATGATTTTAGAAAAACTTGGAGGATTTAGATAAACTAACACAAAGTAAAGTTAGCAGAGCCAGAGCAATTTACAATAACAGAAACATTATAATGATAATTAACTGCTAAAGACTTAGCAACTCTGATTAATACAATGATCCACTATAATCTAAAAGTAATTATGATAAAAAATACTATCTATTTCCAAATATAGAATGTATGGGCAGCTTGAAACATATTTTGCTCTTTTTCCTTTTCTTCTATTTTCAAAACATACTTAATGTGGAAATGTTTTTCATAACTTCATATGTATGATGATTATTGAATTTCTTGCCTTCCCAATAAATGATGGAGGGAGAGAATTTGAAAGTGAAAATAAAATATAATTTAAAAATAACCATATTCTCATAAAATTAACAATTTTGTTAAATTGTTATATTTTAATATTCATGGTTATAACTTTATATATGAGGACAGTAGAGTTGAGCAGAAACTAAAGTTATAGCCATCAATAATTAAATACAGGTTTTGGAGTAAGTAAATTTTTTAAAAAATTATAATTTACCATTGGAGATTTCAGCAATTGGAATATTGAGTAAATAAACTTTTGGTTTTATTTCTTGGATTGTGCTTAGTTACACAGAACAATTTCTCTCATAGCATTGATTCTACTTTAAATTTTCCCATTTTGATAGACCAATTGTACACTACTTTGAATTCACTATGTTTTTCACATTATAGTCTGATTTTCAAATAGTTAAGTCAAATAGTCAAACCAATAAATAATAACTGGCATTTGCCTAGTGCTTTAAGGGTTTTCAAAACATTCGCAACACATTAGCTCATTTCATCCTCACAATCTTATGAGCTAGGTCCAAATGTGTTTCCTATTTTTCAAATGAGAAAGCTGAAACTGAGAGAGTTTAAGTAATTAAATCAGTGTCACATATATGTATGATTATGTACCTGGAATTTTGCCTTAAATTCTCCTGAAGTTCAGATCTACCATGCTTACTATTAGTGAAAATTGAGGAAAAGGAAGAGAAATAGTACACAACTCTAAAAGTATCAAAATACAATCATTTGAAGAGGTCTTAATAATAGGGTTCTGATTTCTAAGGAACAAATTAAATAATAAAACAAATTATTTATGTATTATTTATGCAAGTTCCTCATATTTACATTCTCAGTTTCATATCATTCAGCTATGTTATTCTCTAAATGACCAATGGTTAGCTTCTGTACAGAGAAATGTATGTCTTCTTGGCTTAAACCCCAAGGCCAAAGATAGATTAGACTAGATTAGGATGTTTGTACCCCACCCCCTGAAACAATAAATTCAAGCCCATTTTATAAACTCAGTATGACTATGTGATTTCTAAATATGATAACTATTTATTTATAATAGCAATATTATAAGACCCTTTCTCTTATAGAGACATCCTTCTTTATGAGTCAACTGATGCTTTTTATTGGCTTAACTTGTTAACTATGGATGAAATAGTCTTTCATTGACTCATACTGTGAATTATAAACAGTAGGTTTTTCCATTACATACAAACACATATGCTTTATCTTGGCACATACATTCTTCATCTTTTCCCCCTTGATATTGAAGGGCAATATGTGCACAAATATTCTTTTCTTTTTTAATTTATGGAATTAAACAAACATTTTCATTATGTGCCATAAAGATGACTAGTATATGAAAATGCAAATTTACTATGTTCAACTTGCTATTCCTTTCAAATATCATGGAAATAGTGGTTTTTTTCTGTTTTTCTTCCCTCCTTATATCTGTAGATATAGATACTTATATCTATCTTCATTTATGTGTATATGCATATATATGTGTGTATATGTATGTATGTGTATATATATATATGTAAATATATATATAATATGTATATATATAAAATATATATATATAAAATATATATGTAAAATTATGCTTCTGAATGCAGATACAATGTCTCTTCTTTTATAGTTAATTTGGGTATTTATAATAGAAAAAATAACTTATTCATTTAAACTCATATATACACCTAACACAATGGCTTTTTTTTGACTGCTCAGGAAGATAATAAAAAAAGTAAATTGGCAAATCATGGGGAACCTCTCACATATATTTTGGTATCATTTCCTCCTAGCAGATTTGGTTGAGATGTGTTATTTAAAATAGTCTTCAAACACAAAGAGATAATATTTACTTGTAAAGCCCTAGATAACAAACTTCTTTTCCTTTAGAGGGGATTTTTCTCTCTCTTGCCTACTATTTCCCCAATTTCTCAGTGTCTTCTATATGGAGACACAAGCATTGTGATTATCCTCATCAGAAATTTCTTAGCCTCATACTGTGCTGAATCTTGTATTTCTAGTTATCTTTGAGGAAGTAGTCTCTACCTATCCAACCAGATTCTAAGTTTCTTTGGGGCAATGAACATAATCTTTGTCAATTTCAAGTACTTTTCAGAAGGGGTTCAAATAATTGAGTGGTTCTGCTCCTTTCATAAGAGTATTTCTTGGAGGCTTTTGTTTTGCTTTTTAGTCCAGATCTGTGATCTCAGATGAATGAATGAATAAATAAATAATAATGAACAATGAATAATAATAGAACATTAAGTGATGATAAATACTAATACTACTACTAATTTCTAGGATATAAATTTCCCTTTAAGATTTTCAAAGCACTTTACAAATATTGGTTCATTTTAAACTCATAGCAGGCTTGGGAATAAGCACCATAATTATTCCCATTTTACAGAAAAGGAGATAGGCAGGAAGAGTTGAGGGCAGTCAAATGGCAAAGTGGATAGAGTGCTGGGCCTGGAGTAAGGAACTTATCTTCATTAGTTCAAATGTGACCTTAAATACTTACTAGCTATGTGATCCTGTGCAAGCTACTTAAACCTGTTGCCTCAGTTCCTCATCTATAAAATGAACTGATGAAGAAAATGACAATCCCCTTTATTAATATCTTTGTCAAGAAAAATCTCAAATGGTGTGAGGAAGCTTATATACCTACAGATAAACAGCAGGATCTTTAGTTGTTAATTGTCTATATGACTGTTTAATGCTTCTCTTAGTTGTGAGCCCAAGAAGATGGACTAAATATTCACCTTAATGCAAGTATGAACACTCTGACAAAATGAAGTTTTGTTCCAATCAATCAGTCAATTAATAAGTAGTTATTAAATACTTTGCACCAAGCACTGTGCAATGCATTGGTGATAAAAGAAAAAAAAAAGTAAATTTGCCCATGACCTCAAGTGCCTTGCATTCTAAGTAGAGAGACCATATATATCCAAAGCAAAGTATATGGACATGTCTAGATTCATGGAAGCCAGAATCTTAATGTCATAAAATCTAGAATTTTAGAGAGATAGAATCTTAGAGTAATGGAATCAAAAATCTTAGAGTCATAGAATCTCATAGTGATAGAATCTAGAATTTTAGAGAGAAAGAATCTTAGTCATAGAATCTAGAATCTTAAAGAGATAGAATCTAGAATTTTAGAGAGATAGAATCTTAGAGTCATAGAATCTAGAATCTTAGAGTTTAAAAAAAGACTTCCTTATTTGACAAGTGAAGAAACTGAGACTGAGAGGTTAAGTGACTTACACTAAGTCATATAAGAAATAAATAGCAAAACTGGAACCAGAGTTCAGGCCTCCTGGACTTTTAGTCCACTGTTATTTTCATAATATAAAGATCTCATGAATTTCTGCTTCACCAAATAATTTCTTTGCCCAGATTTTGATTAGTTCCAGAGGAAAGAGAAAATAAAATTATCAATTACATTAAATAAAGCTGACCTGTTAAGGCTAATTTTCATGAGGACATGGTACCAATATAGATGAGTACAAGAATGGGTGCTTACTAAATAGAGCATATAGGGTTTGCTTTGCTAGATCTTTGAGTAACTAATGATGATACCTTAAGACTCCCAGGTGTGGTTCAAGGGCTTTTGTATCATCCCAAATGTGTGCTTTGGGATTAGAATAATCTGTTAATTTTTTTTCTATCTATAATGACCTATGTTGTTCAATTGTGTCTGACTCTTTGTGGCCCCCATTTGATTTTTTTTTTGGTGTTATTATATGTGTTGTTATTGCTGTACGTGTTGTTTTGGCAGAAATATTATAGTTTTTGCCATTTACTTCTCTAGCTTATTTTGCAGTTGAAGAAACTGAGGCAAACAAGTTAAGTGACTTGCCCAGGAGAGCACACACCTTCTAAGAGTCTGAAACCAGATTTGAACTGAGGAAGATGAGTCTTTCTCATTCCAGGCTTGGAAATCTATACACTATGCCACCGAACTGCTCCTGTTCTTGGTGTAGGATAACACTAAGTCAGAAATACAGTCCTATTAGTCACCTGTGGTTACTTCCTACAGCAAGCAAGCAAAAAAAATGTCTTGGTACATTTTCTTTTTTTTTCCTTTTTCTTTTTTTTTATTAAAGCTCTTTATTTGTATAACATATTTATGGGTAGTTCCCCAACATTGATCTTTACAAAGCTTTCCATTACAAATTTTACCCCCAGTTCCCTCCCCTCCCCTAGATTGCAGGAAGTCCACTACATATTAATAATGTTGAAATTCTTGAGAAGTTATGCAAGAAAAATCCTATCTACAAGAAAAAAAA
>JAJPUD010000117.1:943194-965856 GCA_023553655.1 Myrmecobius fasciatus | reverse complement strand
GGATAGGTTATTCTTGGTTGTAATCCAAGTTCCTTTGCCCTTCAGAATATCTGGTTCCAGGCCCTTCGATCCTTCAGTGTGGAGGCTGACAGATTCTAATTAATGATCCTCGGTATTTGAATTGTTTCTTTCTAGCTGCTAGCAGAATCTGTTCCTTGGTGCTATAGTTCTGAAATTTAGCCATGACATTCCTTGGGGTCTTAATTTTGGGGTCTCTTTCAGGAGGTGATCGATGAATTCTTTCCATGGTGATGTTGCCCTTTGATTCTACAATCTCAGGGCAGTTTTCTTTCAGGATTGCCTGGAAGATAGTGTTTGGATTCTTTTTTTATCATGGTTTTCAGGAAGTCCAATAATCCTTAGATTGTGTCTCCTAGATCTATTTTCCAAGTCAGTTGCTTTTCCTAGGAGATATTTCATATTTTCTTCTAATTTTTCATTTTTTTGTTTTTGTTTGACTGATTCTTGAATTCTTATTGAGTCATTCACTTGCATATGTTCAATTCTTATTTTTAAAGTGTTGTTTTCTTCAGTTACCTTTTTAAGCTCCTTTTGTAACTGGTCAATTTGTTCATTGCACTCTTTTTCCACTTCACTAATTTTATTTTTCAATAAATTGGTGTCTTTTTCATATCTCTTTTGCAGGGCATCATATCCTTCTTGCAAGATATTGTATCCTTCTTGCCCTGATTTCAGTTTATTTTCCCATTTATCCTCCAGCTCTCTTTTGAGGTTCTTTATGCAATCTTCCAGAAAGGCCTTTTGAAAAGGGGACCAGGGATGGTCCTTGCTGATTTTCTCTTGAGTTTTGTCTAAAGGAACCTTTGGATCTGGGGTGATCATCACTACTTTCTCTTTATAAAAGCTGTCTATGGTGAGAGCTCTCTTTTGCTTCTTCATTTTTTTTTAGACAGCGTGGATATCTCTTTAAGGTAGGGAAGAAAAACAGCGGGTGAAAAAGCTTTGCCCTGGGGCACTTTGGTGAGTTGACTTAAGGTGCTGGGCAGGTAGGGGCTAGGACTAAGTCCGAATTCCTCCTTAAACAAGGCAAGTCTGCCAGAACACCTGCCCCCAATCAGGGCAGAGTGTCCCGAGTGCCTCAGATAAACTCCAGGTGTTTGAAATTTGGAGTTTGGAGTTTGGAATTTCTGCCATGATGAGCTGAACTGAGTCCCACCCTCACTTCCGGCCTACACAGGAGTCGTCTATTTATCCCTCTGTCCGAGTCAGACCAGCCTGATATGAAGTTATCCAGAGAGCAGTGTCCAAATATATCTGAGTTCGTTGACTTGAAGATCAGTTCAGAGGCTTATTTTATTATTGATTTGAGAGAAGATTGGAGGAGAGGCAGAAAGTCCCCTTTTCACTCCACCATCTTGGCCCCGCCCCCTCGGTACATTTTCAAACTACAGTGAGGGAATGAAGCTTGTGAGCTGACAAATCAGGTTCTCATTGAGGATGCTTCCCTTGCAGGAGTTCTTAATCTGAGGTCCATGGAGAATGTGTACATAGATTTCAGGGGGTCTGTGAATTTGTTTTTAATAAGTACATTTCATTATAATTGGTTTTCTACATTTATTTTATGTATTTGTTACATAATTTACTGGCTGCATTTTTTCAGGTCCAACACAGACATAGACATACAGACACACAGAGACAGACAGGCACAGACAGACAGACAGTCAGACACACACACACACACACACACACACACACTAACCTGAATGTATTGAGGACCCTTTTTTTCTTTGCCATTGTCCCACCTATGTACTGACCATTTTAAGGATACTTTACTAATATCCCTGTTCTATTTATCCACTTAACATCAGCTTACCATTTAAAAAGGGATATTATCTGTAGTGTAAAATGATATCAACTGTATTTATTTTGTAAGACTGCTTTGCACAATACATGTACAGCTCTTGGCAAATCCTAAGGCTATATTATATTAATTAACATAATTGACAATTTACTGGCTGCACTTTTTCAGGTCCAACACAGACATAGACATACAGACACACAGACAGATAGACAGACACAGACACACACACACTAACCTGTATATATTGAGGAGACCTTTTTTTTCTTTGCCATTGTCCCATCTATGTTCTGCCCATTTTAAGGACATATTACTAGTACCTCAGTTCTATTTATCCATTTAACATTAATTTACCATTTAAAAAGGGATATTATCTGTAGTGTAAAATGATATTGATTGTATTTATTTTACAAGACTGCTTTTCACAATACATGTAGAGCTCTTGGCAAATCCTGAAGCTATATTATATAAATTATACAAACATCAATTATTATCATTAACTGGTGGGAAACATTTTACTCTTCTCTCTTTTTTTGGAGCTGTGGTTTATTAGTGACTCCATTTGTCTTGCCATATTCAGACCATAAGGCAAGTTTTCAGCACCTTGGGTGGTGTAAGACAGGGAGGAAGTGTTACAAGATAAAATGAGTAACAAAATTATTTATAAATTCTGTATTACTTTGAAATAGGCTGTGTTTAATTTTGGACCTAGTTTGAAACAGAGTGTACTCTTTACTCAACTCTTCTTTATCTGAGTTAGAAGAGACCAAAATAACTATGCCATCCAATCCTCCTTATGTTTTTTTTTTTTTTTTGGGTCTTATTTAGGGACCAGGAAGTTCATAGATATGCAGATGACTACAATACAAATGAAGAAATACACATTTCTTGCTTTTCTTGCTAATGAGACCAAGGATGAAGCACGAATGCAACAGCTATGTTTGACACATGGCCATAAAACCACACTTTCAATATCAGCCCATCACCTTGCAAGCAGGTTGCATTAGTCATGAGGAGGACCAGGTACAATTGGGGCTCCCAGAGCACACAGTAGGCATCATTATTAAAAAAGTCTTAAAGCAGATGGGTAACAACCTAAGTTTTTACTGTTAAGGTAGGACAATCATCACAATCATCAGTCAATGATAGTTCATTACATTTATAATATATAGCAATATGTACGTAATTATTTGAACTCATAACAATCTTGTGAGATGGGTAATACAAGTCTGATTATTCTCAGTTTATAGAAGTTTATTAGTCAAGTAAATTACTGGCAAAAGGTCACATGGATACTGTATGACTTAGGCAAAGATCAAATCCACTTCCTACCCAGTGACCTTTGCTTCACACTGGTCTTCTCCTCATCCCACTCCAATCAGAACCCAAGTTTTCATAGCATCTTAGGATAGTACACTTAAAGTTGGAAGGTATAGGATCTTAAAGGTCACATATGAGAAAGAGAGCCCTAAATAATTTTAGTGATTCCCTCAAGGTCACTAATTTATATTGTATACATTTTGTTTGTATATAGTTGTTTGAGTGTTGTCTTCCTCACTCAACTGTGAACTTCTTTGATTGCATGAATTGCCTCTATTTGTATTCCCAGTACTTAGCCCAGAGCCTGGCACACAGCAGGTGCTTAATAAATGCTTATTGATTGACTGAGTAAATAGTAGAGTCAACATTACATTATAGATCTTTTGTATCTTGGCCAATACTTAGCACTTTTCCTAAAAATAGTTTTTATTATTGAAATTTATTCTCACAAAAAGAAAATGATTTTTAAAAAATCTTGTCACGAAAAGAGGCATATAAAACTTTGAGCCTGAACATGGCAGACAGTTGAGAAAACGGGACAAAGGCCTGAGAAAAAAGACTCTATCCATTGCACCACTTGCATTTATTTTGTAGATATCTTAAATAGACTTGTTTGTATAGATGTTCCCAGACTGGGTCCCAGTCATCTCTGACTGTTACCTCCACACATTCTCCCTGATAATTTGGACTCTATTCAGTGTATTTCAGTTCTGATAGATCAGTTTTTGCCTTAACTTATCTGTGTCTGAGACTCTACAATAAACTGATGCACACTTGTCATGGTTTCCATCCTCCTATCACCCCCTCCCCCCCAATTCCCTTTTATGTGCTGTCTTCTTTCCTTAGCCCAAAGTCTCTCTCTCTCTCTCTCTCTCTCTCTCTCTCTCTCTCTCTCTCTCTTCATCCCTCCTTCTCTCCCTCCCTCCTTTTCTCCCTCCCTCTCTCTCTCTTTCTCTCTCCTTTTTTCCCTCCATCAGTCTGTCTCTTCATCTCTGTCTCTGTCTGTTCTCCACATCCTACCCCTTCCCAATAGAATGTCAGCTGCTCAAGAGCAGGAAATGTTTTAATTTTGTCTTTGCATGTTTACAGCAGTGTCTGATACTTAATAAATGTTTACTGACCAATTGGTTCATTGTGCCCAATCCAATAAACCTATTAATCAGTTATTAATCCCTTCCTACAGTGCCAGTGCTAGATAATGAGGTTACAAATACAAAATTGAGACTATCTTTTCTCAAGTATGGAAAGATGAAAATGTTTTCTCAATATTACATAAGTAATAAGTGGCAAATTCATAAGTCAAATCAACCCCAGATCCTCTTTCCCCAGATCTAGCTCTTTTTCCACTACACCATATGATCTCTACCATTTTTGTAACATACTGGAATTCCAAGGTACCCAGCCATGTGGCAAAAGTACATGCTTAGAGATGGCAAATAAGTCATAACTATAATCCAAGGTGGGATGTGAAAGAAATAAAAGACTATCTATAAAGTCTTGAAAAAAATTTAGGATTCTTTTCCCAAATTACTTCTTGTTTCAAATGTAGTGCTGGCCAGCATTTAAAGGATTCAGACTGTGATAAATGTTATATGCAAGATGATGCCCAAACTGGAAAAGAGGACTTTCAAGAAGAATAGGCTGCAGCTATCTTTTTGATCATAATAACTTTTTCCTTCCAAATTTAATGTTTTTTCTCTGAGGCAACATTTTCATTCGAAAGCTACAAACTTTAGAACAAATCTCTCTTGCTAGCAAATTAAATTTTTTCTGGCTCAGACCATTTTATTTTCCTTGCTCCTAAAATGTTAATTATGTCTTGAACTCTGTCAGTAGTATAGGACTATAGCTGTTAAAGCATAAGTACAGAAATAACATGCACACACATGCACACATGTGTATATGAACACATGTGTGAGAATGTAGGTGTACATATGAATATACACACATACACACGTGTGTATGTACATGTTTGTATATGTGTTTTAAATATTTAATAATATATACATACATAAATGTGTATATATATATATATATATATATATATATATATATGAAAAAAAAAACAAGAAGAATGCTAAATTCCCAATGGGAAAAATATGTAAGATTTGTGTAAACTATCTAGGTCCAATTTTCTCTTGTATATATTTATGAATAAGTAAATAAGTATAGATAAGTGCATGGATAAATGTATGGACCTATATACATGTGTATACATATATACACACATCTATATCTATACCTACCTCTAGATATATAGATATATATGTATATGTATGTGGGTTTTGACCTGGAATTTAGATGAATTGACTGCATGACTTTCAGCAAGTTACTTCAAATCTCTATGATTCAGTTTC
Organism: Myrmecobius fasciatus; assembly: GCA_023553655.1. Lineage (NCBI taxonomy): Eukaryota > Metazoa > Chordata > Mammalia > Dasyuromorphia > Myrmecobiidae > Myrmecobius > Myrmecobius fasciatus. The sequence goes on along the minus strand of JAJPUD010000117.1, from coordinate 960,360 downwards.
CCAACCTTGAGGGAATAGGAAATCATTCAGAGAAATTAACATGCATTTTTAAAAAACTATTCTCCAGGTACTGAGTTAAGCAATGGGAATATAAAGACAAAAATGCAACAGTCTCTACCCTCAAATAGTTTACATTCTAATAGAAAGAAAACACTACTTACCAGCTGAGTGATCCTGACAGAATCATTTAAACTCTACTCTGTTTCTTTATCGCTAAAAAAGAGAATGATAATAGCACTTTCCTCTAAACGTTGTATAAAGATCAAATGAGATAATATTTATAAAGTGTATTGAAAACTTTAAAACATTGTATAAATGCTAGCTGCTGTTGTTGTTACTGGTGGTAATGGTAGTGATAGTAATTATTATACTGAAGGAAGGTAAGGTAATTTAATTAAGATGTATACCAACAGTTAGGAGAGTTAGGAATGATTTCCTGTAGAAGATGATGATTCAGAGGAGAATTAAAAGAAATTAGGCTTTCCAAGAAGCAGAGATGAGGAGAAAGGTCATTTCATCCAATGGTGGCAGTCCCAGTGCATCATCATAGACAGAAGATCAAATGTCTCACATGCAGAACTTGAGAGAATAATATTTGTATTTATATAGCATGTATAATATAATTTATAATACAAAAATAATAACATGTGTACAAATCTTTAAAGTTGACAAAGTGCTTTATATATGCTCTTTGGATAAATGAGATTTATTTATTTATTCATTATTATGTCATTCATAACTCATCAAATAGTTATTGAGTGACTTAAATGTATAGGGAAGGTTATTTTGGGTTTATTGGAATACACAACATGGGTCCTGTCTTCCACTAATTTACAAACTAGTAATGGAAATACTTATAAGGATACTATTATCTCGTATTTCAATTAATCACTAAACATTCATTAAGTGGCTACTTAATAAATGACTTTATGTTTAAAAGCTGAGGATATAAAAAGGAACAAAAAAAAAATAGCCCCTGCCCTCAAGGAGCTTACAATCCAATAAAAGAGACAATCTGGAAATGAATATACAGAAAACAAGTTGTACACAGTATAAAAAGGAAAAAAAAAGAGTAGGGAGTGTTGTCAAGAAGAGCATTGAATGCTGTCACCATCTAGGACCAAAATCTGTTGACTTTGATTCCTAATCCACTAGATTAGCTACCAGGGGTTAATGTTTATTATTATTCTTATTTTGGAGTAGGGTTGGCACCCAATCTGTACCAGATATGGGAAAGTGATGGATATAAGATAACTTTCCTGATCTCATATTCCAATATACCTATTGAGTCAGCTCATCCCATAGAGTAAGAGGCTGTTTTTTTTTTTGTTCAAAGAGGTCACAGGAATTATGACGACAGCAAAAGGGGGGTCACTGAGCCCAATTAGTATAAGTCATTGTTGTGTTCACAGAATCATTGATTTGGAGCTGCAAGAGAACTTTTTGCCAAAACCCCTCATTTTATGTCTAAGGAAACTGAGGTCAAAAGAGGCTAAGGAATTTGTTCAAAACAACACAAGCACTATGATAGCACCTTGAGGACTTGAATCTAGGACCGCTGACTACAAATTAGACTCCCTTTCTATTGTACCATCTTCCCAGAGCAAGAAGTAAAATCAGGCAAAGGAGGTTATTGCTGGCAAAATTGGCCAGAGCAAAAGATGATTGGTTTTAGTTCTTGCTAGATTTAATAAAGAAAATAATAAAGGATAAGACTGGACAGGTAGATTACAATCAGATTTGGAAGAGTTAAATGCCAAACAGAGAAGTTTGTATTTGGTACTAAAGGTAGTAAGGAGCTAGTGGAATTTATTGAACAGAGGAAGGACATAATCAGATTTAGGCGTTCAGAAAATCTCTTTCTCAGTTATAATAAGAATAGATTGTAGTAGATTTTCACATATTCAAAAAAGAATTTAATTTGGACTCAGAAAACCTGCATTTTAATCTTAAAGTCTATGTCTTGCCACTTTGGGAATGTTCAGTAAATCATAACATTCCTTTGGGCTTCCTGATCTTTGAAATGACAGCATTATTGTACATGATCCCTGAGGTCTTCTCTGTCTCTAAATTCTACAGTTCTAGGAAGTACAGACACAGTATCTGAGTAATAGAACATAAGAAAAGAAATGGGCATAAGGGAGAAATATGAGATGTGTAGGGAAGAGGCAGGAGAAATCAAATATAAATATAAAAGAACAAGGGGTTAAATAGGTGAGGGAAAAATGTGGGGGAAGACCATTGTATGAAGAGAACAATAAAAATAAATAAGGGTTATGAAAAAAAGATGTAGTTTGTTGTCCCAATAAGCTCACTTGTCATTTTAAAAAATATTTATGTAAATGAAAACAGAAATCCTTTATGTAGCAATTAACCTATGCCATTTTCAAAGATGAAAGTAGCTAGTTCATGCGTCACATCATGATATAATTCTTCTTAAAATCCCAAAGAGATATAGGTGGCAGAAACAAATTACTGTGTCAGCCCATGTCACCTCTTCATGACTATGTTTGTATCCACCTCTCCCAGTTTTTTTGCTCTTCATTGAAAATTCAATTATTGTCTCTCTTCCCAGCTGGGGGATTCCTCCAATACTTTTAATAGTGTGGAATTTTCTCAGCCATAATGAATGAGATTTTCTTTCCTACATATTTGCTCCAAAATGAAGCAATTTCTGGGACAAATGGGGAATAGTCAGAGAATTGCAATCGAATCTTGACTACACAATGTGACAGACATTTGTATCAATAGCAAAACTTAATGCAAGCTAATTCTAAGACAAAAAAGATTTGGAGGAAGGCTAGAGTGAAGTGCCCCCTTGAAGAATATTCCTTTCACATGAATGGTTATCTAACCACAAGCTTGCTATCTGCGAAGCTCTTGTAGACTGTGCCTTCCCACTTGGAAGATATGATGATGTAACATGTCATCTCCCCCATCTCTTTGTGACAACCACTTAATATTTCTTGCTTATATTCCTCCCTCTGTGATAAAAATGTTCAAACCAAGTTAAATTTAGAAACATTTTGAACTAAAGATTGAGTCTGAGGATGTACTTGAAGTCATAGCCTTGAAGATTGCCACTTGAAGAATCAGTATCAAAACTTCGAGAGACACAAAACATTTAAAAAGGGTTGAATTGAAGATAATATATATGATAGAAATTATGACCTAAGGGAGACAGAATGAAGAACATACATGGTCAGCTATCTTAAATCCCTTCCCAGTCATGCTCAGGAGAGCCACTCAATTAACTTATTCTTGGCCAATTTAGATCTCTCTCTACCAAAAGTTTACTGAACAAAAGGCAATTGTGAATAATGAACAAACATATTTATTAAAGCAAACATTAAACTGTTAATTCAGGAAGACATAGAAAAGTTTAGGAAATAAAACACATGATATGAGTCAGGGGCTCTAGAACCCAGAAGTGAGATAACATATCAATTAGATATCAGCAAGCCCTAGAACGGGCTGAAGTTGGGAGGCAGCCCCAGCCACAAAAACTTTCATATTCATGTAGTGATCTGCAGGAGGAGTAGCAGAAGATTGAAGGACATTCCACTGGAGAGGAACACCCAAACCAACTTTGCAGACCAGATGCATCTTAGGCTACCACTGTGGGAGAGAAGGAGCTACTATACACTTTGAGAGAGCAGTAGCAGAGAGACAGGGGATCCTGCAGACGGGGTGAGGGGGGCATCATCAGAAGAGCAAAGTCGCTGGTTTCAGTTTTTGGGAAAAGAGAGGATAATTGTGGCTGGCAGCCATCAGAGGTACTGCAGAGGGGAGTAAGCTCTATTGCAAGATAGTGTGACTGGAACCCTAGTCTTGATTTAGAAGTGACGAGGAGAATCCAAGATTGACCCCCTAGGACAGACCACAGAAAATAATAGGGTGAAGGACCTGAGGCTTGGAACATTATCTCCTATACCCTGGGATTAGAACTTCATCAAACTAATAGCTGCTAAAAATAAAATAAAAATAAAAATGAACAAGAAAAGGAGAAAGAACATAACCATAGATTGTTACCATGAAGAAAGAAAAGATCATGGTTCATATTCAGAGGAAGATAATGGAGGTAAAACAGCCACTCCTTTTAATAAAATAAAAATAAAAGGGAGTAGGTAAAGGAAAAAGAACACAATAATATATCACTACTTTGAGGATAGAGAAGATTAAGGTTCATATTCAGAGGAAGATAATAAAGCCACTCTCTTTTCAATGAGGAATGTCAAATAGACCCAGGCATATAAAGATTTCTTAGGAAAACTTAAAAAGAACTTTAAAAATAAAAAAAGAGAGACATTAAAGAAAAATTAGAAGAAAAAATAAGAGCAGTCCAAGAAAAATCAAGCTTATGAAAAGAAAATCAAACAACTTGAAATAGAGAACTAAACCCTTAAGAAAATAATCTCTTGAAAACTAGAATTGTATAAAGAAAAACTAAGTGTGAAATACAAAGAAATAATATAACGAAATCAAAAGAATGAAAAATACAAGAGAATGTAAAACATCTCATCAGAAAAAAAAACTGATTTGGAGAACAGATTTAGGAGAAATAATTTAAGAATAATTAGACTGCCTGAAAATTAGGACAAAAAAGAATCTTAATATAATATTACAAAGAATTATCTTTATTGCTTACAAGAAATTATCAAGGAAAATTTCCCTGAAGTTCTAGAATAAGAAGGCCAAGCAGAACTAGAAAAAGCCAATGATCAGTGGAAAGAGATGTAAGGAGAAAAACTTAAAAGAATATCATAGCCAATTTTAAAAGCTCCTAGATTAAGAGGAGAATACTGGAAACAACAAGAAAAAGAAAGTTGAAAATCACTGAGTGATTATAAGGATTACTCAAGACCTAAAACTACTTAAGACCTACATATATATTATGTTGAAGGGATGAAAATCTTGGAATATTGTGTTTCATATAGCAAAAAAAGTTAAAATGACAAACTTACAATTACTTACCCAGCAAAGCTAAGTATAATTCTGAATGATAAAAAAAGGATATTTAACAAACTGAAAGACTTTCAGATATTTGTGACAAAACCAGAAGAATTTAAGGGAAAATTTGATATATAACAACCAGGAGAAATATAAAGTAAATATTAAAACCAATTATAAAGTGCTCAATAAAGTCAAATAATTTACTTCTTATATATAAAAATATCAGTTTTTTATGATTGTCATTTTTATTTGGGTAGTGTGGGAAACATGATTAGACTGAACTGAGTATGTTGGGGTGAATCTACACACAAATCCACATACACACACTGTATAGGGAGAGATAAAAAGGAGTAAGTAGGCATACAAATGAAAATAAATACAAAAGAAATTGGAAGGAAGGAGGGCAGTTTTGAACTCTTATTCTCATAAAGAATAGGTTACAGAGGGAAGAAAACTGATTGAAGATTAATTGTGATTGCAAAACCTACACCAGCTTGATGGTATTCTCCATCATTGTAGCTGCTCCAGAAAATGCATCTCCAATTCCAACTTTAGTAAGCTGGCCTTCATTTGCCATACTTGTTTCATGTAGGGCTGCTATTTGGGTATGATACCTGCTGAATTATCCTGCAACAAGAGCTGTTTGTCTTTCAAGTCCAATGGATTTCATATTGTCTATAAGTATGTGCACATTCTGTGTACTGATGGTGAGTAGAATCACCCTAACAGAAATTTTTGTACATTTTTTTTCCATTTCAACCACAAGGTAGGATCCCCACCTGCTGTAGTAATCAAGCCAGGTTTGGGTAAGCAAACAATTTCTGGGGCATCTCTTCTAGCCCTTCTTCACACCAGGAGATGAGCACTGTAATCCTTAAAAGATTCCTCGGATAACTGTATAGATATGTATACATGTATTGTATTTGTCATATAATTTATCTTATCTAGCATGTATTAGATTACCCGTCATCTAGGGGTGGGGGGTGGGAAGAAGGAAAGGAAAAGCTTGGGGAAAAAAAAGTTTTTTTGCAAAGGTCAATGTTGAAAGGTCACTCATATGTTTTGTAAATAAAAAGCTTTATAAAAAAAAAGATTCCTCAGATACCCAAGGTGCTGCTGAATCCCACTGCTCCTTCCAGAAAGAAGACAGCCTTGGGTTGCCTGTGTACAGGGTTGTGACTACAGCTCCCAGTGTATCTGTACTTGCTGCTTCTTCACTCAATTGCCACAGGAATTTCAGATAGATAGAAATGGTAAATAATATGGGAGGTGTCTTTTGAGTAGTGCATAAATTGCATTTAAGTGTAGTATAGTTGCACAAAGTTGCTGGCCCCACTCTCACTTCAGAACCATCACAGTGGCAGGACAGAGTCAAGATGACTGGTGATGGCTTGTGATTGGAAAAGAATGGCATCTTTGATGTTTAACCAAGCTAAAAGCACTCCACAGCACCTAGTTGCTTTTGTGGTCATTGTAACAAATTGTTCTCATTCTCCCATTCTACCAGGCTTCACATGCTTGGAGTAGATAACTTCCTGACTCACCAACAGATCTGTAGTTACTTTCAGTCTGGTTTAGCCCATCTGCCAAATGTTTTATTGGGGTACAGTCAATAGAGCTTGCTTCTTGAAACTACAGGTGAGAGCTAGATGCATCAGGTGAATGCCAAAATTGAAATCAGCCCTCACACCAGATGAATTGTTCTTTCCTGAGCATACCCTACACCCCTTGTGTACTTGAATAAAACACATTGTGTGTTTGTGTATAATGTATTAAATATATGTGTGTGTATGTGTGTATGTTTGTGTGTGTACACACATACATGTATACACACAGAGGGAGGGAGAAGAGAGAGAGACAGAGATAGAGATAGACAGAGACAGAGAGATGTCAACCATAATTAGTGAAGAAAGTCCTCAACTGGGAGATTTTAATACCAATATTGGTATTGGTATTAACTATATTCATATAGGTATTTATAATGATTTATACAGATTATTTATACAGATTTTTATTTTTTATAGATATAATTTATATAGATATCTATAATGTCTTTTATTTTGTTTACATTTCTCCACATCAGCCTTATCCCATGCATGTACACTTCTTCCCATTAATCTTTTCTTCTAGAAAATATAAGTTCTTCTTTTGGGTAGGAATTGTCTTTTTGCTTGTATTTGTATACTTAGGACTTAGCAATGTCTGACATATAGTAAGCACTTAATATGCCCTCCTTCTTCTTTGTCTCTCTCTGTATCGGTCTCTCTGTCTCTCTCCCTCTGCACACATGTAAGTGTGATAAAACCAATTTATTATGTGTTCACATTTCTATTTTTGTTGCTTTGATACTTCTAAGCACACTTTCTTGTAATCTTGGAAGACATGTTAAAGCCTGATGATAATACTAAACTAAGAAGCTGTTAATTAACAAGCCACTTATGTAGATGTGTGCAATAGACTGTATGTCCTAGAGAGCCAATGCCAAGAGCAATTAGAGTGTTAAAGTGAGTTCTCTATCACCACCACCATAACTCCTCAAAGTGTAAAGACATTTCATGATTAGTGAGAAGCACACAATGGGATTTCTTTGAGTGCTACTTCCTTTCTTCAGCTCACTTTAGTCCTGGAAATTTCTGCCTCAGAAATAGGGTTAGAGAATCAAAAGGAAAGTATACTGACCAAATATTCAAGAACGCAGCTGAAGAGAAATGGGAGCTTATTTGTCTGAGGGAACATGGAGAAAAAAAAAGATTTTATTCAGTTAACCAGCTTAGAGAAAATGCCCCAAACTATTTCTCCTGACACTGGAGACTTCAAAATAAACCACTGTGGAATAGAGTAGAAGGAGAGGGAGAATGAATGGGGATGGGGATCATTTCGAGATTAGTTTTACTCCAAACTGATATTATAACAGTTAAAATTTGTTGAGAAAGGAAACTCTCAGCAACTTCAGTAGCTTATTTCCTTGTAAAAAAGCTTACTCTAAAGAATCATCTGCTGTGATAATTTTAATGTAGTAAGTGATTTTTAAAAAATAAAAGGTTGGAAATCTATATTTTTAAGTCAGTAGGATAAATGGAAAGTGACAACTTTATTGCATGTCAGGAAAAGCATTTATCTTTTTTTTATCTGTAAAATGGTGATTAAAAAGATCTGTAGCATTTACCTAACAGGGTTTTTATGAGGAACATAAAAAAATTATATTAGGCAGCTTTGCAAATACTTTAATGTTACATAAATGTCAATTCATTATTAGTGTTATAGTTATTGTTGTTATTTTTAAAAGCAACATGTTACCATGAATAGAAAAAAAAACTACTTTGAGTCCAGAAATCTTGGGGTCGAGTTCCATATCTGACACATCCTGGCTGTGTGACAAATCAAGGCAGGTAATCACTCAATACTTCAGGCAACACTCCATGCTATCTATGTTTGCTATACCTCTGCATTCCTGGAGGAAATTTCCCCACTGGGAATTCCTTATACTAAGGAAATCAGAAGTCTGGATACACATATGTACACATAATTATTTTTTAGGGGCATCTAAGTGGTACAGTGTCTAGAATCAGAAATAACTGAATTCCAATCTAGTCTCACAAGCTTGTTAGCTGTGTGACACTGGGCAAGTATGTTTGTCTTAGTTTATAAAATGGAGATAATAAAGCACCTATCTCCTAAGCTGCTGGGAGGTTGAAATGAAATAATTATTTTAGTGCTTAGCATAGTGCCTGTCACATAGCAAGCAGTGTATAAACATTAGCTATATATTCACACATATATACACACACGTGCATGTTTGTGTATGGGTATGTGATAATGCCACACAATCATGGAATCTAAAGTGAAAACTGAAAGAGTCTTCAGAAGCTATGTAGTTCAACTTCCTCCTCTTGAATATGAGAAAACACAGAGGACTTGGCTGTCCAGATAGTAAATAATATAGGTAGTAAATAATAAAGGTAGAATTTGGTCCTCTGTGCCTAAAGTCAGTAATCTTTCTACTGTATCATGCTGTAGTATACATACATACATACATACAGATACAAGCTCAAAGACACATATACATGTATATATGTATTTAAATTAGTTATTGTTATCATTACACATTTCCTCTTGGATTTTGGAAGTTCACAAAAACTCCCATCACCTGAATGCAGGGACAGTAATAAGGGCAAGAATCCAGCTCTATTTGATGAAATAGCAAAATGTAGTTCATAATAATAATAACTTTTGGTACTAAAAGACTTGTGGACCCCATACTGAGCAGATAGAACTCATTTACCATTCACTACAGAATGGAGCATAAAAAGAAGAATCAAAACATCTTGGAAACAACCATTTCCACTAATGTCTATCATTTTTGTTTTGAAAAATGGAATAAATCAAGTCAAACTATAAAACAAAATTTTGTAATTCTCTATGAAAATATTTCTTAGATCAGGAATGCTAAATTTTAGCCAGAGGATATGGGTTTGAATATTTATTCTAGTCTTGAACAAGTCATTTCACCCAAGGAGTCTTAATATCTTCATTTGCATAATGAGGGAATTGGACTAAATGATCTCTAAGATTCGTTCCAGATCTAAATCATAACATTCTAATGGCTGGCTGGCTATATGGCTATATGGCTATATGGCTATATATGTATATACACACACACATACATATATACATATATATATATATATATATACATATATGCATATATATGTGAATAAGTGGATAGGTGGATGGAAAAGTTTTTAGTAAGGGCTTGCTTTTTGTCAGGCCTTGGCTAAATACTTGGAATACAGATCCAAAAATGAGACAGTTCTTGCCTACTAGAACCTTATAATCTATTGGGGATTGGGGGAAGCAAAACAAAAAGGAGAACAATGGCCAGGAAATTATTCTGGGGGCTGAGAAAAATGCTGAATCTTCTGGTAGTCAGTGGATATACCCTTTTATAGAAGCATTGGTAATAGTAATTTGATTACCATACCCAGAGCAAGAAGTGAATGGGGGTGAGGGGAACAGTGAATTACAGTGGCAGGGCTTATGGCTAACTGGCCTGGGTGAGACAGGTAGATACAATATGTAGTGGTCTGGCCTGAGATCAAATAGATAAAATGGGTTAAGTGAGTTTACATTCATTCAACAATCAAAATAACTGTTCCCCAAAGTTCAGATGTTCCAAAGCTGAATAGATTAACTCCTCCAGAACTGAAGGACATAATAGTTTCTAGAGGTTTAGTCCAGTCTTGGAGGTGCTACATTATTTCCAGAGGTAGAAGTTTTGATTCACAGCTGTTTCAATAAATTTGATTTAACTACTTACTATGTGACTACTATGAAAAAGTATTTGTGTATTAGTCCTAAAGATAAAAAAAATATTTACCAAAAAAATTAATACAAAGTAGGATGAAATAAGAGCAAAAAAGAGGGGTAGACAAAGTAATGTGGGATTCAGATGAAAGGGATCACTTGGAGGTGTTATTAGGAAGGAAGAAATGAAGGAAGGAAGGAAGGAAGGAAGGAAGGAAGGAAGGAAGGAAGGAAGGAAGGAAGGAAGGAAGGAGGAAAGGAAAGATGCAAACATCTAAGTCCATCCAAATATTGGGGGGGTTGTCATATTTTCATAAATGATAGTTTTCTTCAAAGTCTCCCAATCTAACCAAACCTTATACTTGCCACCCTGGAAATATTTGAATAATTAAAAAAACAACAACAGAGAAATACCCGTAAGCTATCTTTTTTTGCCATCCCTCCTTCTCCTGAAATGTAAGAGATACTAACACTATCTCCAAATGTAATTCCTAAATCCAGATGTGGAAAGAATCTTGGACAACACTGATTTCAATCACCTACCCAAAACAAAACAAAAGTACTATTCTATAAGAATCTCAAATTCTTGATGCATAACTCCAGTGATGAAGAGCTCACTACTTAACAAAGTAGCCTATTATGTCATTGGAAAATCTTAATTATTAGAATGTTCTCTCTTAACCTTTTAATTCTTACATATCAATGCAGGTTTTATTATCTGGGGCAATATGGAAAAAAGAAAAATTCCTTCCACTTAGAAACTCAAATCTTTAATCTATAGATGAAAAATTTTATTGTGTATGCTTTAAGATAACTAGGCTTTTCTTGAAATGCCACAACAATTTCAAGGATTTTAGGAATGTCTTATTCTAGGTTTTTTATTCAGCAGGGGAAATCCCCTGTTGCTTTCTCACTTTTATCTTAACAAGTATGGCTTATAGGAAAATAATGCCTTTCTCTAGACCATCCCCATCTTTAAATCCTTAAAGATCATAGATGATTCAATAGCTTTGAAGGGACTTTCCACTTTATTGTTTGCTGTGATTGCTTAATTCAAATGTTTCTCTCTCTCTCTCTCTCTCTCTCTCTCTCTCTCTCTCTCTCTCTCTCTTTCTCTCCTCATGATCATCTTCCTCCCCTTCCTCCTCCTTCTCCTTTTCCATTTCTTCTTCTCTCCTCTTCTCCTCTTCCCCTCACTTTTCCCTCCTCCTCTATCTTTCTTTCCATTTTTTTCTTTTCTTCCTTCCTTTAAGCTCAGACTATTGGGTATTCTGTTTCTAAGCACAGCTGCCACTCACAATCGTAACACTAAGGCATAACCAAGGAAGCTTTAACAAGGTTCTCTATTTTGACTGAGGCTTTGGCTTTCTCTGGTTTTGAGGGCCAGTTCATCTCTAATTAGACAGCCTAATGACCATCTGCTTCCTTCAGGTTACCAGATTGCTTCTACATTTAATATGGATCCCTGGTCAATGTTAGCCCTAATAAAGTTCAGAACTTTCAAATTCAAGTGATCCACCAGTCTTCCCGATAGCAGATTACAATTGTGCACCATCAAGCAAAAACTGCAATATTTTTTTTGAATCCTTCGACTCTCAAAGCAAGTTTCTTAAAATATATTTGAGGATGTTATAAAATTTATTTTGTTTTTGTTACACCCAAATGTCTTAAAATGACATAATTCAAATACTCAAGTGTATGTGTCATATCATTGATTTAAATGCTCTCTCTAATGATGTAGATGGCAAGCAATCAATTCTTGACTAATCTGTACATCTTGATTATGCAGAAGGCAGTGTGACACAGTAGAAAGAGCCATGACCCTGGGGTTGAAGGAGCTGTATTTAAATTTTGCCTCTGATGCTTACTACTGGTATAACCTTACAAAAGTCACTTCATCTCTCTGGGCCTCAATTTCTTTATCTGTAAAACATGGTGGCTGAACCCTGAGGTCCCTTCCAGCTCTTACCTCTACATAACATTTTTGGGTTATTGTTTGTTTTATTTTTACTCTAAATAGACTATGAGGTTCTTGTAATTAATAATAGGAGTTAATAGAAGAATAAATAGAGAAAATTCTCTACAAATGGTAATGGTTAAAGAGTGCCTTGTTCTGAAAAATCACCTATTCTGATTTGATAAATAATTATTATTTTCTAATATGTGTTCTAATTGTTTTTTGAAAAAATATATTTACCATAGTGATGATTCTTCTTGGTTGGCTCAGTAGACACAAAAGGGTCTCAGTGTCTCATCAGCTAGATGGCATAGTGGGAAGAGAGCCAGTCCTGGAGTCAGGAAAAATTCATCTTCCTGAGTTTAAATGTGGTTCAGACACTTACTAGCTGTGTGACCCCAGGAAAGTGCCTTAAGCATGTTTTCCTCAGTTTCCTCATCTGTAAAATGACAAACTACTCCAGTATCTTTTATAGAAAAAGGAAAGTCATGAAGAGTTGGACACAACTGAAAAATAACTGACCAGCAACAAGAACTGGAATAGTAGCAAGATTTGTAGCTGAGATTTTAGTTTTGGGCTCAACTCATATTCATTATCTATGTAATATAATGATAAACAAACAAATGATTTTTGATTTCCTGGGTTTCAGTCTTCTCATCTATGAAATAGAGATTTTCTCTAAGACCTCTTCCAACTTGTGAAAGCTAGATAGAGATATTCAATGTGTATTTATGCAGGAGTGGAGAGAATTCTCTGCCTTCCTACCATCTCCAATATGTACAATGGTATATGGGGTACTGAATAGGAGATATGGAAAAGCTCTCTTCTAACATTCACAGGTTATTAGATGGTGCAGCAGAAAAGAGTGCCAGGTCCGAAGTCAGGAAAACCTGAGTTCAAATCTGGCCTTCAACATTTACTATTTGTATGATCTTGGACATCTTATTTAATCCCTGTCTCCCTTTATTTCTGCATCTATAAAATGGGGATAATGATGGCACTTACCTTAGGGTTGTTATGAAGTTCAAATGACATAATTATAAAGGATTTTACAAACCTTAAAGATTTATATAAATGAGAGCTATTATTCTCTCATACTATAAATGGCACTGGGGACAGCTATTTTTGAACATTCCCTAAAATACAAGAGCAGCAGAGAGCAGTTCTTTCTACCCCCACACCTGGAAAAACATTCTATTGCTTAGCAGAACCTGAAAGGTGAGTTACTCATGTATTTGTTACAGTATGTCTTAATTGACAGCTTTTTACAAAGTCTCTTTCAGACCTTCTCTGTCCCATACTTGCCTGATTGCTTCTTTGTTCATTCTCCTGTGCTGGTCCATGTATGGGATTCCCTACCATCCACAAGAGTGAAAGTATCCTCCAATCGACATTTCCTGATACTTCTTAGATGGCTCAGAACACATCATTCTGATTCATTTCAGTAAAATGTCTAGATATTTTTCACTCTGAGGGTGAGTTCTTTCTTCAGATGCCTAAGCTATAAAACATACTATCATCTCTAAGCTAGTAGAGACTTTCATTAAACCACAGTGTAGATTAAAGACTTTTAAAACCCTAAAGACTTAGAAAAATAATCATTATTAATATGTAAATAAATAGTAGTATCCTAACTACATTTACTGAAACAAATTAGAATATATGAGCATTTCTCTGGCAAAGTTTTGTGAAAAGTTGAAATGGTTCTTGCAACCATAGGATATGTAGTTGGAGCAAATAACACTTCTAATAGAATCAAGTTAATAGATCAATCTAGTAGAATAAAAAGTAGGGGCCTTTGGATAGTTTGCTGTATTAGAAAGGGTGATGGATTTGAAATTTGAATCCACTTGGATTTAAATCTCACATCCCATAATAACTAAAAGTTTTTAGTGTTTTTGCATTTCAGTTTTTATCTATTAAATGGAGAAAATACAGCTTGCAGCACCCATTTCACAAGAATGAAATTTTTCACAAGGAAAGCATTCTGTAAACTGAAAAGAACTATATAATTGTGAGTTTTTTTTTCTTTTAATACTATTCACTTTAAGGTTTCTTCAAGCTCTAATATATTTCCTCTTAAAGTGGTATTCTTTCCGGTTCTGAGGGTATATGACATGGTTTGTTAAAATACAAAGGTATACATAGTAATCATGTGTGAATTACCCCCTATAAATAGATAAGAGGCATATTAAGACTATAAGTTATGTAGGGCAAATGATGGAACAATGTTACCAATGTTTCTAAATGCTACAGTGTACTTAGCACATTGAAAGATCCTATAAGAGCTTATTCTCAGAAGCTTGTAGACATCATTATATCTTTGAATATTGAATGGAAAGATGCTATAAACCACATTAATGAATGAAAAGTGGCAGGATAAACTACTTCCTTAATATCAAAAAATATAAATAGAAATGCAAGAAAGAAAAAAAACAACAACCAGAAATCCTCAAAAATAATTGAAAAACTATCCCAAGGAAAAAATGCAGAAATAGGGATGAGGATGGGGGAAACAACCAAGGTCTCAGTTCAATTAGTTAATACTTTAAAAATAATATTAAGTGCTTACTATGTGCCAATCTCTGTGTCAATACTGTGGCTAAAAAATGAGAGTGCCTACTTTCAAGAAGGTTACATTGTATTGGGGAAAATCATGTACATTTATAAGTAAGAAAAACTAATATGTATAGTTTAACATGTTTAACATATATTAGATTATTTGCCATCTTGGGAAGGGGGTGGAAAAAAGGGAAGGAAGGGAGAAAAGTTTGGAACATGGGGTTTTGCAAAGGTGAATGTTGAAAATTATTTGTATATGTGTTTTGAAAAATAAAAAGCTTTAATTATAAAAAAGAACAAACAAGATACTCCCCCCAAAAAAAGAATTGATAAATAGAAGTATACATGGAGTGATTTTACACACACACACACACACATATTTGTGTCTAATAGTAACCATCTCTAGGTAAGGGAATGGGAAATGGAATAAAGAAAAGGAAAAAATTAAAAGTAAATTTTATTACATATATTTAAAAGGAATAGCAAATTGTATTTAATAGATATGCAGTTTCATGTGCATTCTTCTTTTTTATTTTATGGAAATTTTATGGAAAAGCTTGCTTTATTTCATAAATGAAAAATTTTAAAATAAATAAGTATGAAATATACATAAAAAGTAATTAATTTTGCAGATAACATGAATTTTGTGTATTAAAATAAAACAATCACTATCATAATGGAAAAGATAGCATGGATTATGATAAGGAAAGACAAAAATTCAAAAAGAAAAATGTACAGAGAAAACATTGGTAACTATAAAAACAAAAGAAGACTTTTCTTGAAAAACAAGATGAATAATAAGCACTCAATAAGAGAAGAATAAAATACAATTAACAAAAAAGAGAGCAACAGGGAAGAGAAAAGTAAAACTAATTTAATAAATCTCGTAAAAGATGAGGGTTAGATCCAACAGTTTAGAAATATTTATAAGGAATATAAATAAGACAATGTGCTAAAGAAATATAGAATTATTTTATTCAAGGATAGAATACTAGAAGGAATAGAAAAAGCAGTGAAGAAAATGAAAATTCTAAAAGTGAAAAGAAAAGATTTGGAAGAAATGCAGAAAAAATGTATTTTCAAAACAAGCCAAGCTGAAAAAATTGCATTTTCAAGTTTATATTAGAATATCATATAAGAAAAATTCTAACAATATTGAAAATAGAGGGACAGGCAATAAGAAGTGTGCCTGTGATTTTACTGATATAGGATATTCTCAGATAAGAAAAATCTTTAAACAAAATAAAATTGGTAACTTTTCTAAAACTTAGGTTATTAAAAAGACACCCTGTATACCAAGGGATTAATTGATTTTCCAAGAGTCAAACAAGCAGTAGATTCAGAAGTGGTATTTGAAGCCAGATCTTCCTGACTCTGAGACCAGCTCTCTCTTTTGTAAACGTATCAAAATTACAGGATGCAAACAGGGAAAAGAAAAACAAAGATTTGCTCAGATCTATCATTTTTGAGCTTCAAGATCACTATGACAATGAGATGATCCAAAAATGTCTAGGAAAAAAGGCATGAAAACAACAATAATTTGAGTATTTGACTATATTTTAAAAAGATGAATAAGTGACAATATAAACTAGATTATGACATGTAGAAATTTAAATTAATCCAAAAATTAGTTTTTTTTGACAAAGATACATATTCCTTTTTTTTTGAAACATTGGATATTAAAAATTCAAGGGATGAATCAAGCTTCAAAGCTGCTTATGCTTTGTCAAATAATAAAGACACTTAAGATCTATGATGAGTTTCGAGGCTAGAAAATCAAAGGGAAGATTATCTAGTTGGTTAGTGATATTTTAAAAATCAATTATATGTATTTGTATAGCTAACCACAGAATGACAATTAAGTGAGAAGGGGTAAAAGAATGAGGAGAAGGCAAGAGTAAAATAATTAGTGGATTATAGAAGTAAAAAACTGGAGGACAGGAAAATAATGGTAAAGGTGGTAAACCTGGCATAAAAAGAAAATAAATATTAAACACCTCTGTATTCTAATAATTTCTTCTCTTTTTTCTTTTAATAAAGCTTTTTATTTACAAAACATATGAATGATTTTTCTACATTGACCTTTGCAAAAACTTTTTTCCCAAGCTTTTCCCCTCCTTCCCCCACCCCTCATCCCCAGATGACAGGTAATCTAATACATGCTAAATAGGATAAATTATATGACAAATACAATACATGTATACATATCTATACAGTTATCTTACTGCACAAGAAGCATCAGATATAGAAAGAGAAGAAGAAAAAAAAACAACCTAAGAATGAAAACAAAATGCATGGAAATATTCATAGAAAGCGTTAAAATGCTGTGTTGTGGTTCACACTCAGTTCCCACAGGCCTCTCTCTGGATGTATATGACTTTCTTCATCGC
>JAJPUD010000117.1:910685-938194 GCA_023553655.1 Myrmecobius fasciatus | reverse complement strand
TTTTTTTCATTAATTCCCTTGAAATTCTTGACCTTTTGTTTTTCCAGATGAATTTTGTTGTTATTTTTTTCTAGGTCAGTTAAATAATCTAATAATTTCTTCAATGATTTGATGAAATTGTGACCTAAAAAAGAAAAGGAAAAAAAGAATAGGAGAAAAGAGTTAACAATGAACTAAAAAGAAATTAGTATTACAGATCATAATACACAGGTATATGCTAGTAAAATGAGGTAAAAAGAAATAGATCAATATTTCTAAAAATTCTAGACATCTAAATTAATGTCAGAACACTGAGGGATCCTGACTTGGTTACTTACTGGCTAGTTCACTTTGGATTACTCACATAACATATTTTGGCCTTTATTGCATTATTTATATGTGTATATATATAAAGTGAGATTGTGAGAGTAAAAGACCTTTAAGGATCTATGCTCTAAATCTATGATCTTATGAATATAACTATACCAATTGCAAAAGGAGTAATTAAATAGGACATTAATGAACTGTCATATAAAAAGTTACCCAAGAGCACATGAATTAACAAAAGTCCTTCATGTACATTCTACCTTGAACTAATGATCTTATGATTGCATATCTTGTTAACCAAATTATGGAAGAGAAAAATTCTTAACCATTGAAGAAATATAATAAAGCATATGAAGCAAAATTATGGGACGGATTATATGAAAGTGAGGATTTTTCTGTAATAAAATGATTATAAAGAATGCAAAGAGATATAGAAAAGTAGATGGAGTGATGTAATGTAAGAAGCAAAGACAAAACAGATAGATAGATAGATAGATAGATAGATAGATAGATAGATAGATAGATAATATGAATAAAAATAATGCAACAGAAAAAAAACCTTGAAAAAATAGAGAAGATGGAATCATTGAAGTGAATAGGGTATTTTAAAATTTGGTAATTATTTTTTTAACGGACAATTGGCTCGGTGTTGAGTCTAGAGTCAGCAAGACATGAGTCTGAATTCAGTGTCAGCCACTTGCTCTCTGGGTGACTTGGACAAGTCATTTAATCTAATTTTAATCATTTGTCTACTAGTATCTACCTCTCATAGCTATTGTGAGGAGAATAACTGTAAAGCTCTTTGCACAGTGCCTGATATATTGTAGACACTATATACGTGTTAGCTGTGATTATTATTGAAGCTATATAATATCCCACAAGTCTTAGTGCAACTTCAAATTATTAAATTTGAATTAAATAAATTAAATTATTAAAGTGTTAAAATATTAAAACTTAAAACTTCCCTAAGATTTTTGGAATATTGTGTGTATGTCTCTCTCCGTGTGTATTTGTATATGTGTATATACACATATATTTTGTCTGGACCTATGACTTCATCTGTCTGGGGAACTCCCTCTATGCAGGTTGGCAACTGTTTTATAATTTATAATCTTAGATAATTGTCTATGGCACTGATTTATTCTGGGTTACACAGCTAGTAGGAATCTAAGGAAAGACAAACTCCAAGGTGAGTCAAACTTAATAGATACTTAAAAAAACAAAATTGCAAATAATCTGGAATTTATACTTTTATGAGGCTTCTATCTTACATGTTTGTCAAATGTTTGTTTTTTCTTGATGGTTAATAAGTTTAAAATTTAAATTAATAAGAACAAAAAAAAGCCTAAAAGAAACAACTATAATTATCGGAGAAAGACTCAGTAATAAGACTAGACTTGCCAAACCATGGAGAAGAGTATGAGCAACTTTTTCCTATCACCCAAAAAAGGGAATAGGTTTCACTGAGATATGGTACATGCATGTCTCAGGCTGACATTCCTGGTTTTTCCCCAAGCCATTTGAAAAGATTGCTTTCAGTGTCCTCACATACAGGATGGAGAGATGTGGACTAGACGATATTATTAAATTCATTCAGAACTTTTTGAATGTCCTGACACAGGGAGTGATTATGAATGGATGAATGGACTGATGCCAACCTAAAGAAAATTCTATAGCATAGTGCTGCAGGGCTCTGTCCTTGAACTTATACTGTCCAATACTGAGTCATAGGATTTAGAGATGAAAGGGAACCTCTAAAATCATTTAATCCAAGCTTAATGAGGAAATTAAATCCCAGGAATGTTAAGCTCATATAAAGAATGAATATCAGAATTGGATCTTAAACTACTTCTGCATAGTGATCAACTTCAATATATTGAATAAAAGCCTAGATGGAATAGGTATCAGATTTTCAGATGATGCAAAAACTGGAAGGAATAGATATAATACGTTAGATAGCACTACATAGTAACAGCTTGAAATGATGGACCATAAGATGAAATAATAAAATTATATTAGAAATTCAGCCCCTAGATTCAAAATAACAAGTATAGGGTAGTGGAGATGTAATATGTCATCAGTTCATATGATCCATATTTTTATGTTTACTTCAAGCTCAATGAGTCATTAATGTAATATAGCCATTAAATATATATATATATATATACATATGTATATGTATATATACATATACGGCATGTGTGTGAGAGAGAAACAAAATTACCATTAAATTTGAAAGAGGGAGGGAGATAGATAACTTTATTCTGTTGTATTCTTCCCCATTCATATCTTATTTATTTATTTTTGGTGAGGCAATCAAGTGTAAGTAACTTGCCCAGCATCACACATCTAGTAAGTGTTAAGTGTTTGTGGCCAAATTTGAATTCAAGTCCTCCTGACTTCAGAACTGGTGTTCTATCTGCTATATTACTTAACTGTTTCCTCTCACCATTTATATTTTATCTGGAATATACACATTTCCTGGGGTACAATATTTTAGAAATAATATTAACAAGTTGGGGCACAACCAGTGAAGGACAACCACCAAAGTCAGGGAACTGATATCATGCCTTCCAAAGATCAATTGAAGGAAAGAGATCTGTTTAGTTATGAGGAAGCTTGGGAATTGGTGGGTGTTAGGTATGGAGCAGCTAAATGGTGCTGTGGATAGACACCAGGCCTGCAGTCAGGAGCACCTGAGTTCAAATCCAGCCTCAGATATGTGATGTTGAACAAGTCATTTAAACCTGTTTGTCTTCGTTTTCTCATATGTAAAATAAAATGGAGAAGGAAATGGCAAACAACTTCAGTCTCTATCCCAAGATAACTTCAAATAAGGTCATGAAGAGTTGGACATGACTGAAAATTACGGAGCAACAACAAAGTATATTGGAGTAAAGAGGGGAACCAAGATACTTATCTTAAAGTATTTGGAGGGTTTTCATATGGAAGACAGATTAAATTTGACTTATTCTTCTTTGTTCTTATATAAAAGTAGAAGAAATCTAGAGAAATTACAGAAAAAGCTTATTGATCTAATGAAAAAAACAAACATAACAAAACAATAACATTCTAATGATCGGAAGTAACCCAAAGTAGAATAAGTTGTCTAGAGGAGCTGTGAAGTTTCCATCACTGAAAATCTTCAAGGAAAAGTTGGGTGATTACTTGTTGGGCATGTTGTGTAGGCATTCAAACTGTTGGTTAGATTACATGCCGAGGATTCTTCGCAAAGTGGGATCCAATATTGCCATGAAGATACTTACCAATGTTTCCTAATAAGATGCATATTCAGGCCATCAATTACTTGAATATTGGAATATTCTACTTCTCTAACATCCTAATGCTTTCTGTGTTTGGTTATATAAATGATCAGTTGGTTATAGAGTTTTGTCATTATTATCTTTTACTTTTTACCTCCAATTTTTACTTGGTTCCTTTCAACTTTTGTTTCCGTTCCACAGAGACACTGAATTAAAGGAAATCTTCCTCAGGAAATCTACTTCTCCTGGAATCCTATTCACACATACTGATAGATGCTGAAGCTACAAAGGTTATAGAGTTTTCCAAGGAGGCATGGTAAGTTAGGCTTAGGTCTGATAGGCAGTGTTTTGGGAGTTCTTAGGACATGTTTGTTTGATAAACACCTATTAAGTTCTTGTTGTATCCATAATACTGTGTTTGGTACTAGGAAAGCTCCAAAGTTCAATTAAGATCCAAATAGAAAAATATAATGGACAAAAACACATGAGAAACATATTAGAAAATTGCAAAATAATAGACCAAATGAGATGCAAGAGTGGAATGAATTACTAACTGAAGGGTTTGTGATTCTAAAGAATGGGTAGGAATTAAACAAATAAAGAGAAAGAAGAAGTATTTTTGTGTCATGGGGAATAGTATGATCAAAGATATGGAGGCAGGAAAGCAGACAGCAGGTTTGCAGGACAGAGAACAGTCGCTTTTGATTGAAATATAAAATGTGATATGAAGAGTAATAGAGAAACTGAGAAGGCCAGATCATGTGCAGTTGGGAATATGTTTTACCTCCGTGTCTCAGAGGATAAAAGACAAAAGCAAAGGGAATAATTTAGAAATATACTTCCCATATATTTAGAAGAATTGATTGTACAGGTTTAACTTATATTGGATTACTTGCTGTTTAGGGGAGGGGGGGGGGGGAAGAGAGGAATAACACTTTGGAACACAAGATTTTGCAAGACTGTTAAAACTATCTTTGCATGTACTTCAAAAAATAAAAAGCTATTATTACAAAAATAATTTTTAATTAAAAAAAGAAACTATATATTTTTATTCAACAAGGAGAATGGTGAATTGTCCATGGAGTGAAGGAATCCAACATTCCACAGGAGCCCTGAGTTTTAGGTTTCTCTGGCATTGATCAATCCCTCTTTGACTGGTCTGTCAACAATGGCTAAGATATGTCGAGTCACAGTCTACTTTCTTTTTTCATCAGATAATTGTCAGGATCCTCAAATATCCTCTAACAATATTACCCTCTGATTTACCTCTAACAGAGATGGGCTCCCTTCTGCCTGCCTTCTGTAAGTTAAACCTTTGATAAAAATGTTTAATTTTCCTTCTCCCAAGAAGTCACAATTAGGCCATGTGATTTCCAGGAAATATAGAGAATACATTTTCAAAATAGCATCAGATGGAGTAGGAAATGAATCTTACTTATTCCTCTAAGTCTGCATTTCTGTCTAGCCCCCCCCTAAATGCAGCTTTCCCATCCCCTGCTAATTCACAGTTTTTTTTTTTTTTTATTACATTCCTCAAGACCCTTTCTAAAACCTGTTTGGTACAGGACAAAGTCCCCTACTTATCTATTCTTGTAAGGCAAAATGGAGAATGTTGAAGGCAGTGTCTCACTTTTGCATTTGTGCCCTCAAGATCCTAGCACATTATCTATAATACTAGAAGTACTTAATAAATGTTCATTGATTGATTGATTGGTTTTCAGTTGTGACTAAATTAAAAATCGTTTCTTTAAACTTTCCTTTGCTTTCCACCTAATTGTTTGAATTCTTCAAATTGCAATCTACTTGGAAATCTAGAACATGTATACCTGAGAGATAATTTGTAAGTTTCCAAATAATACAAATTAATGTTAATGCAGTAGCATATGTCAATGTATATACACATGCACACATATAAAAGTATGGGTACAAATGTTAATACTAATGCCATTATGTGTATATATATATATATCTCAATTATGGTATTTTATATACATGCATGTATATGTATATATATATATATATACATATATGTATATGCAATCACTGGAATATGTGTAAATGTATTATAGAGTAGTGTAGAAAATTATGTATATATCAATACAATCATATCTATAAATTTAAAGGTTTTATATATATATATATACTTACATGTATATTGTGAACATATATATGTACACATGTGCAGTTGTCTATATTAGACATCAAATACAAATTACTCATTGTCTTTCCCAATGTATTCACATGTACATACTCTTTATGGTGCTGAGTAGAGCACCTGGCTTTCCTCAGATTTTCTTAGTTTATTTATCTTGGATCTCTTATTTGGCACTCACCTGAAATTCTTTCCACATTTTTATTGTTCTCAATGTCTTCTTCTTTTGATGCATCTCATCATGGGAATGCTCTAGGTGCCCAGCTCACAGTGGTCCCCAATAAGAAGGCTTTGAGTCACCAGACAGAGCATCATGAGCCTTGCAGCAATATTCATCTGATTACTTATCACCCTGGCTTCATCTCCATTGTTTATCCTTCCTAAATAAGGTAAGTGTTGTTACACCCTGCCTGTTGCATTTTCACCAAATTAGATCATCAATGCTGATGCTGAGAATTATTTTTCTTCCCTCACAGACCAAAAGCTCATATGCCCAGTTATTATTGAAGTACTCTACAGCTATTGTATTTAGATATGGAGTACTTAGACCCTTGAACACTATCAGTTTGTGGTCATGGAACACTGTATAGCTGTGGTGATATTGTATGTCTGATTAGGGCAAAATTAAACCAGAGTCCACTTTCACCCTAAGAATTGAAAGTGAAGAGAGATACACCAAAAAGAAAGCATTTTCAACTTATCCCTTGGTTAATATATAAATTGAAAGAGAAGAGGGCTTATATAGAACTTTCTACATCCAAAGAGGGAGAAGGGAGAACTATGGAAAGAGTTAAATGAACTTCCATGTTTGGTGTTGCACCCCTTCCTTAGTAACTTTTCTTGGTCCAAATATCCATTCCTATGACCATCCATCACATAAAGTTTTATTAGGGTACAGTTGTTTACCAATCCATGAAAACACATGAAATGGTCATTGGATAGAAGAAGAAAACTTTATTATTGCCTCATCTTAGTACTGTCTCACAAGTTTAATTTTTTATCTTTTGACTTGGTTTGTCAGCATTATAATACAATAGACACAAACTGAACTCTTTATGATCCCATTTGGGGTTTTCTTGGCAAAGATACTGGAATGGTTTTCTATTTCCTTCTCCAGGTCATTTTATAGATGAGAAAACTGAGATAAATAGGGTAAAGTGACTTTTTCAGGATCAAAAAGCTAATAAGCATCTGAGGTCTGAATTTGAGCACAGGAAGATGATCTTCTTGACTCCCAGGTCTAGTATTTTATCTGCTCCTCACACACACACACACACACACACACACACACACACACACACACACACATATATATATGTGTGTATGGATCTAGGATCACAGCCTTTTAGAAACAGCTGCTAAATAGTTATCGGGTCTTATGAATACATTTCTGTAATAGGAAAAATTAATGCCTGAATGAAATGTGGCCATATCAGGCATATCAGGCTGTTTGCATTGAGCAAAATTACCAAATATTTTCAATTTTCTACAACTTCCCTAAGGATACTCCCTTTGTCTGGTATATATTGGAGATTGGATTCATGTACCGCTCTGTGAAAAGAATGAATGAGCTTTCACCTTGGCCAAGGAGTATCTGAGGAATGGTAGCTCCTTCTTAATGATCATAGGCTTTTCTGGCCAAAGCTTTTCTTTGCTTTTATAATGCCTTGAAAATGAGCCAGTTCATTTCTACAGGCTTGTGTGTATTCAAGTAGGAATGAAATGCCCATTGCATCTTCAGTTCAGTTTGTCTATTGTATTATAATGCTGACAAACCAAGATTCATTTTCTAAACATTGTGGGGATTATCATGGTGGAGTGACATATACACGGGGGCTTGGGATGTTTTTTTTACCTTTTTTCTGACCCAGGGAAGATATAAGTACTGACAGGTCTCCTCTAACTTTTTCTAGGAATCCTTATGAATTATTTAGAGGAGGGCAAATCCTAATTTTGATACAAGTGCTAAGGAATACTTATTTTACTTTTGTTCTAAACCAAACTCTTTCAAATTTTTATGTTAGTAAAGACTTGAAATGTCAATAATATCTTCCTTCTGATAATTCTGTTAGGTTTTAAAATCCATGATTCTTCACCAGATTTTTTATATATGGATTATAAGATCAGAGACTTAAAGTTTGTTTTCATTCAGTCGATTCAGTCATAAATGTCTTTGGGGGTTTTCTTGACAATGATATTGGAATATTTTACCATTTCCTTACACAGCTCATTCTACAAGATGAGGAAACTGAGGCAAACAGGGTTAAGAAACTTTAGGATTACATAGCTAGTGTGTGTTTGAAGGCAGATTTGAATTCCAGGTGTGGCACTCAATACACTATGCCACTTACCGGCCCAAAAGGAAAGCACCTTAGAGAACATCTAACCTATCCCTATCATTTTACATATGAATAAATTAGAAGTACAGAAGGTTGAGAAGTTTGTCCAATGTCCTGTAACTGGTAAGAGGCAGAACCAGTATTTAAACTCATATCCACTATGTGCACTTTCTAAAATTCAGTGGGATAAGGCATCATTACTCATTAAAAATAAAATAAAAACAAAAAAAGAACAAAGATATTAAAGTTGCTTTCTTTTCTGTATAATCCAATGCCTTTTAGAGATGGGCAAATAGGAAGTATTTAATAAATACCTTGTAGATAAATGCTTTCAAGTTCAATGTCATATAACAGCTATCCATGTTTCAATTCATTTTTCTTTTGTTGTTGTTATGTCATTTTAGTCATTTCCTAATTTCCATGACTCCATTTGGAATTTTCCTGTGAAAATCCTGAAGTGGTTTGCTACTTCCTTCTCCAGCTCATTTTACAGATAACAAAATTGATGCAAATAGGGTTGACTTGCCCAGGTCACATAACTAGTAAATGTTTGAAGCTAGATTTGAATGCAGATCCTCCTGATTCTAGCACTAGTGCTCCATCCATTGTGCCATGTTCTTTATGGATTCTAAACAGCACTGATTTGTCCTTGAACTCAATTCAAAGTTTGCTACTATAAGCCTTTGTACACCTCCAGGATGATATTTTTTTGTTAGAATATGCACTAAAATCGAATTTGAAGTTCAATCTAGTTGAAGATGTAGGCCAAAAGACACTTTGGTTAATGAATACACAACCCCCATTTATGTAAGGCAGAGAGATTCTTAAACAATAGTCCATGGTCCTCCAGTGAATCCCTAGATAATTTTTGGAGAAGGGAGATCAATAAACTTTGATGAAAAAAATTGAATTTTTACTTCAATATGATGAATTTCCTTTGTCATGATGCATAACTTCCTTTGTAATCTAAAACATTACTTTAAGAAGGAGTGCATAAAATTTCCATTTTGACAAGTGTCTATTCTTTAGAAAAAAAGTAAGAATCCTTTATTGAGGTAAGGTATCTCTTTTTATTTTCATCTCATTTCATATTTCATTTCATATCCCTTTCCAGTTATATCAATAATGATTGCATTTTTCAACTTTGTATTCCCAGTAGTCACCACATAAGAGGGGTTTAACAAATGCTTGTTGATTAGAATTGAATTGTGATTATAAAAGTATAGCCAAGTGATTCAACTAAACCAAGAATGAATATTTACCACCTCTTCTGAATTTAGGCAGCCTGGTTATGGCAGTCATAGAATTATATGCTTTTGTGATAACTTACACAATGGAGTCTGAGGCTCTTGGGCAGGAATCATCCTAATGCATGTATATGGAGTCCACAAATCCAGGAAGTAAGCAAATGAAGTTATTTTTATGATATAACTGTATCATATCTCATATAACTGATATACCTCAAAGCATGTTAAAAATAGCTAAAAATTTAGTATTTGGAACCATTCTTATGCTTTGACATTGCATAGTCACAGAAACTAATTTATAAACCTGTCTGATTTTTACCAGCACTCTGTAAATACTTGTTAGTTAAAGTGGAAAGATATTTAAGATTTTTTTGTCTTAAAAGTTTCCAAGATCTGTTTAAGAGATATCATTTGTACTCAAATTCTGAACAGCCAAGGACTTAAACCACTGGAATTTCTCAGTCTTCCTAAATCTCTGGATTAAAAAGAAATCTAGAAACAATTAGTCCAAGTAGTTTCTTAAGAATTCCCTCTATGAGCAGTCGATCAGTGGCACAGGATAGGTTATCAGGACAACCTAGGCATTAACCTTAACAATGTAGTGTTTGATAAACCCAAAGACCATAGCTTTTGGGATAAATACTCTCTATTTGGCAAAAACTGCTGGGAAAATTGGAAACTAGTGTGGAAGAAATTAGGGCTTGACCCATACCTAACACCACATACCAAGATAAGATCTAAATGGGTTCATGATCTAGATATAAAGAGGGACTTTGTAAGCAAGTTAGAGGAATGTAATATAGTTTATCTCTCAGACCTGTGGAGATGGAACAAATTTATGTCCAAAGAAGACTTGGAACTCCTAATTGAACACCAGATGGATAATTTTGACTATATTAAGTTAAAAAGTTTCTGTACAAACAAAACAAATGCAGACAAGATTAGGAGGGAAGCATCAAATTGGGAAATCATCTTTACATTTAATGGTTCTGATAAAGGCCTCATTTCTAAAATATATAGAGAATTGTCTCATACATATAAGAATTCAAGACACTCTTCAATAGATAAGTGGTCAAGGGATATGAACAGACAATTTTCAGATGATGAAATTAAAACCATCTCTAGTCATATGAAAAGTTGCTCCAAATCACTATTGATCAGAGAAATGCAAATTAAGACAACTCTGAGGTACCACTACACACCTATCAGATTGGCTAAAATGACAGGAAAAGATAACGATGAATGTTGGAGGGGATGTGGGAGGGCTGGGACACTAATACATTGTTGGTGGAACTGTGAACGGATCCAACCATTCTGGAGAGCAATTTGGAGCTATGCTCAAAAAGTTATCAAACTATGCATACCCTTTGACCCAGCAGTGTTTCTACTGGGCCTATATCCCAAAGAGATCTTAGAGGAGGGAAAGGGCCCCACATGTGCAAGAATGTTTGTGGCAGCCCTTTTTGTAGTGGCTAGAAACTAGAAACTGAAGGGATGCCCATCAATTGGAGAGTGGCTGAATAAATTATGGTATATGAATGTTATGGAATATTATTGCTCTGTAAGAAACGACCAGCAGGACGATTTCAGAGAGGCCTGGAGGGACTTGTATGAACTGGTGCTGAGTGAAATGAGCAGAACCAGGAGATCATCATGCACAGCAACAACAGTATTACATTATGATCAATTCTGATGGACATGGCTCTCTGCAATAAAGAATTGTCTCAAACCAGTTCCAATTGTTCACTGAAGAAAACCATATACACCCAGAAAGAGGGACATGAAATATGGACCACAAGGTAACATTTTCATGATCTCTATTGACATTTGCTTGCATTGTGTTGCCTTTCTCTGCTTCTTTTTTTTTTCTTGTAGATAGGATTTTTCTTGCATAACTTCTCAAGCATTTCAACATTATTAACATGTAGTGGACTTCCTGCCATCTAAGGGAGGGGAGGAGACCGAGGGTAAAATTTGTATTGGAAAGCTTTGTAAAGATCAATGTAGGGGAACTACCCATATATATGTTATACAAATAAAAAGCTTAATAATAATAAAAAAATTTAAAAAATAAAAAAATAAAAGAATTCCCTCTATGACATTTCACATAAAACTAGTCATCTGGCTGCTCCTTAAGGATCTCTAGTGAGAAGGGACATCAAAACTTCACTAGAAATAGAAGCTTTTCCCACTCTATTATCAGGAATTGTTTTCATTGTTGTTGTTTAATTATATTGAGTTATGACTACATAGACCTTAGCATATCATATTTTTCTATCCTACACTATCTCCTAAAGTCTGTCCAAGCTTATGTTCATTGCTTCCATGATTCTATCCATCTCATCTTCTGCCATGCCCTTCTCCCCTTGCCTTTCCCAATATCAGTGTGTTTTTTTTTTACACAAACTCTAAATGTGTTTTAGTTTTTTTTTCACTTTTTGCTCTTATTTCTGCCCTTTGGGTAACAGCCAAACATAGCCTTTCAAATGTTTGAAGACAGATGAAATAAGATTTTAAAATCTCCTTTCCATTAGATAAACATTGCATGTATCTTCAACTGATGGAATAATCTAAGTGCTTTCACCCTTCCGGTTGATTCCTTTTGGATATTTTTCAGTTCCTAAATGTCCTTAAAATATACTGAATAAAATACTTCATATTCATGTGATATGACCAGGTAGCATATAGTAGTACCATCAATTCCCTCATTCTAGTAACTGTTTCTAGTTTCTCCAGCTTTTAATGCCATATTCTTTAAGATGACCTTCCACTCATTCACTCTAAAACATCACCTGATTTATTGTATATATTGCAGAAATTTTAAATATTGCATACATTATATATGTATAATCTAAACAACAAATATGTTGCTTTCCCAATTAGTATGGATACTTGATTTATTGTATACATTGTATAAATTGTACATATTGTATTAACAACTAACATGTTGTTTACATGTTGTTTCCCCAAAGGGAAATGGATACTTCTAAATGTTACCCAAGATAGACCAGTTTTTTCTCTTTCACAATATATTGTTGACTATTATTGAACTTTTATTTCAACAAGATTCCCATTTCTTTTTGTATAAATTGTTCTTTGGTCATGTCTCCCTCATCTATATTTATGAAATTATCTTTTGCATCAGAGTGTAAGACTTTACATTTATTCTTAGCATTCTTTGTTCCTGACAATAAGAGTTTAACAAATGCTTAACAAATGTATTAATTGATTGATTACATTTAATCAAATTAGATACAGCCTATTGTTTTAGTCTGATAGATATTTTCGGGAAGGTGTCCCAACTCTAATGACACATCACTGGTACACTCCACCAAAGATCTCCCTCCAAATTTACCCTGTCAGTAATAATTTTTGAATCTGGTCATCTTACTAGCTCTAAATAAACCTTCCTAGGATGACTTCTTATTTTTCATCTTCCATAACCTTTGAATCAATAATACTAAATGTTGCAATCTCTCTATCTTCCCATCTACTTACTCAATTTACTTTGCTAATAATTCTTCTTTCTCTCTCTACTCCCTAAATGTTGGGTACCCTTAGAACCCTATTCTCTTTTGTCTTCTCTCCATATCTTTGAAGGAACTCAGAGTAACTAAGAAGTGAAGTTGAAGAATAGTACAGGAATGGAGGATTGTAATTATAAAGGCATAGAGACTATAGATGAAATGTCTTTTTTTTTGAGGAACTACTAGTAAGTCGTATATCTGCATTACAAATTACATGGAGGGAAGTAAGGTATTAAAAGACTATAAAGGTAGGAAAGAGTCAGGTTATGAAACTTTTAGATGCCAAACACCATTTTGTCTCCTAAATCTGCCCATTTTCCTAATTTCAATATTTGGATTGATGTCACCATTATCCTAGTCAATCAGACTCAAAATCTTGGAGTCATATTTGGTTATTCTCTTTTCCTCACTCCCATATTCAATCAACTGCTAAATTGTTTCTATTTGCAGATTGTTCTCATTCTTTTTTTCCTAATTCATACTCTTATTGATACTAATCAAATTCAGACCCTTAATAACTTTTGGCTACATGGTTATAACTTGTCTTTCATTTGTCTACCTGTCAAAATCCTTCTAATCATTAAAAGTATAGACTAGATATTAACTTCTATCCCTCTAATACACACACACACACACACATACACACACACACACACACACACATACACACACACACACACACAGAAGTGATCTTTCTTCTCTTTAATCTCTTTTGTCTTCTATCACAAAGTTATAGTTACTTGTGCCATTTTTCATGTTTATACATTCTGCACTTTGCATGAGACTTTGGACATAGTAGGATGCAATAAATGTTTGCATTGAATGTAATTATCTTTGTAGAGGAGAGCATAAATGATAAGTGCCATGGGAGGTCAAGTAGGTTGTGAAACAAGTTTGGATAGGACAGAGGAGTCACAGAATATGATGATAACTATTTGGGGAGAAAGGTAGGAAAGGGGTTCTATGGAATAAAAGGTGATTGTAACAGATTATGGGCAGCACTGAAGACAGCCTTGGTCTACTTTAATTGTTGGTTCTGCTCATGAGTTTTGTGAATGAACAGAGTTGGTCGATTCTTCAGTTCTTTCTTGAATGCACTTTTTTGAGTTGCTGTTATGTTCATAGAACTATCTGACACTAGAAAATGTCAAGAAATCAGATATTTAGATTCTCAGTTTTTGATGATTCTGAAGTCTACACAGGAACCATTAATTCATAAGATCATAGATTTATATATCTAGGAAGTGAAACTCAATTCCTTCATCCTACAGATGATAGACTTCAGGTCTGCACTAAACCCAAATCACAAATAACAAGAGGAAAGAGGAAACAAAACAACAAATGCCACTGGGAAATATATGATTATTTGTCAAATAAATGGTCTGGAAAATTAGTTCTGTTAACTGTGTTTATCGTCTTGGAAAAAGAAAAGATAGTTAAAGGATAGAGAACTTGTCTATGGGCTGAAGAGGTCAACTGAGGAGCCAAGATTTCAAATGTAACCCAAGAAACTGTTAAATCTACACTATTTTGTTAGAGGATGAACACACACACACACACGCACACGCACACACACACACAGCTCCAGTGGCTTTCATTTCCAGGCATTTAGTATTATAGTTCATTTTAATTTTTTATTACCTGTATCCAGGTCATTCTGCACTCTGGCCACATAAATGAACCAATTCATAAAAAGAATCATAACCCATATTTTTATCAGAAATCCAGCCTGTCTCCAGTCATCATCAACAATATTTTATGGAGTGCCTACTATGTGCTTCTGATGGAATAATGTGCAGAGATGAAAGAAATCCTGTGAGAAAGTCTCTTCTCCCCTGGTAAATTGGATATAAGCCCATCAAGATAGACAAAATCCTTCACAGAGCAATGGAGTTCCTTACTGGCAGAGCTCAGAAACACCTCCCTTCAAAGGAGGCCAACCGACAGATGCAATTTCTGAAACACAATTGTTCAGCTTCTTCTGGGAAAAAATACAAAAACCTACCTGTCAACACTAACAACTCTGCCAAAAACATTCTGTCTCTAACCTTTCAATTCTCAGGAAGTGAGTTGAAAAGGTATTATTAGGGTAACTCCATCAGCACCTGTACCCGATGGCTCTGTCCTTTTCTCAACTGAAAAAGAATTATATTTAACAATTCAACAAATAACTATAAAGTGCCTATATGTGAAAATGCTGCACTAGATACTGTGGGATACTGAGATGAATCAGACAAAATCCTTTTTCTTCAGGACCTTGGAGTTTTTTGCCAATCCTGAAACTGTTTCTTTTTCTTCAAATCTTGAACAGTAATCATATACATCAATGAGCATTAATTAAATACCTACTATGTGCATTGTACTAACCACATAATATTTAAAGCAACAAAGAGCCTTATAGATTATTTGGTATCAGCCTATAACTTTAAAATTCTAGTCATTGAGATTAAAAAAAGATTAGGAAATAGTGAAATAAGGATTTAAACTCAAGGATCCTGGCTCCAATCTAATGCTTTCTTGACTATACCATATTTATTTAGATACAATTCATTATTATCTTTTTTGCATTTTTAAATTTTGTGAACTTGATCCTTGGATCTAATTAGAATAAAACCTGGTCTGCCAATTAATGAATTAATCAACAAACATTTATGTATCTATTGTGTGCCAGAAACTATTAATAAGTATAAAGATCACAAAGTCAAACCTGAGCTCCTTCAGGGAGCTTCCATTATATGGAAGCAGCTAACACATACACACACAGACACACACAGACACACAGACACACAGACACACACACAAGTATATACAAAATATTTGCAAGGTAAATACAAGTGGATTTTTTGTTGCTTTTTTTAGGATGGAGAGCACTATTATCTGATAAGGAGGGGAGCCCCTGCTTCATGTGGAGTTTTCAAGGAAACAAGGGGTTTTAGACAAGGATAAGGAAAGAGTACCTTCCAGGCATGGGATAAAGCCAATGCAAAGATTTGAAAAGTGGGGATGGAATGTCATGTGTGATTAACAGTGAGAAAGTCAGTTTGTCAGGACCATATAGGGTAAAAAAGGAAGTAATATATAATAGGAATTTTTTAGTATAAAATATACAAGGCAGCTGTTGGTGCGGTGTATAGAATTCTGGGCTAGGTGTCAGAAAGAGCTGAATTTAACTCCAACCTCAAATATTTATTAGCTATGTAACCCCAGATAAGTTACTTAACTTGTATGCCTCAGTTTCCTCAATTGCAAAATGGGTAGATTTTTTTTTTGTTTTGTTTTTTGCTGAGGCAATTGAGGTTAAGTGACTTGTCCAGGGTCACACAGCTAGGGAATGTTAAGTGTCTGAGACCAGATTTGAACTCAAGTCCTGCTGACTTCAGGGCTGGTGCTCAAAATGGGTAGATTAATTGCACCTACTTTGTGAAGTTCTAATGAGATAATATTGGTATAAAGAGTATTTAGCAAAGTACCTGGCACTTAAGTGTAATATAAATATCTATTGTCTTCTTATCTCTCCTTCCCTACCACAATAAAGTTGGAAAGGAAGAATGAAGGAAAATAATTGAAATATTTTAAAAACTAAAGAGAAGAATGTATGTTTAGTCCTAATAGGAATAAAAAAAAATGATGAAAGTTTATTGAGTAAGGGAATGACATTTTGGGAAATCTTTTTGCTAAATATATGCAGAGTGGATTGAGAAGAAAGAAATCTCAGATACAACAATTATGAGGCTATTTCAACAGGAAGTCAGATGAATAAAAAAGGTGATTAATGTGAAAGTTGTCAATAAGAATTGATATAATTTATCAGCTTACTAGATATGTGGAAAAAGGGAGAGTAAAAAGTGAAGTATTACAGGAGATTGTGAGGATCATGGTGACTTGGACAGAAATTCTATACTTAGAATGCATAACTATGATCAATTTGTTAGTAGATAGGCTTAAATCAATGAATTTCAAAAGGTCAAATGCAATCATGAAAATGTATTTCCAAAAGGAAGCAGAAATCTTCTCTGGAAGGTTTTGTAAGCATAATTTTATGCCCGACTCCTTTTATTGCTCCAAGTTGTTAATAATTTATAAAATTGCTCATCATCACAATAAAAATTTTTTTGAAGAAGACATACAAAAATTTGCTGAAGAAAAAATATCTTGAAAAGTAGAATTGGCCACATGGGAAAAGAGATACAAAAGCTCACTGAAGAAAATAATTCCTTAAAAATCAGAATTGAACCAATGGAAGCTGATAACTTTATGAGACATCAAAAAGCAATAAAACAAGATTAAGAGAATGAAAAAATAGAACATGTGAAATAACTCATTAGAAAAACAACTGACCTGGAAGATATATTAAGAAGCGAGAATAGAAGAATTGTTGGTCTACTTGAAAGCCATCTTCTTTCACCAAATAATCTTGGAAAACTTCCCTGATATGCTGGAACCAGAGAACAAAATAGAAGTAAAAAGAATTCATCAATCACCATCTGAAATAAATCCTCAAAGGAAAATTTTCAGGAAAATTTTAATCAAAATCAGTAGCTCCCAGATCAAGGAGAAAATATTGCAAGCAATCAGAAAAAAATAATTCAAATCTCACAGATACGATAGGATGATACAAGATTTAACAGCTTCTACATGAAAGGATCAGAGGGCTTAGAATGTGATGTTTTGGAGGACAAAAGAGCTAATATTACAACCAAGAATCATCTACCCAACAAAACTATATAATTCTTCAGGGGGGAAGAATAAATATTCAATGAAACAAAAATCTTTCAAGAATTCCAGATGAAAAGATCAGAGCTAAGTAAAAAATTTTACTTTCAACTAGCAAGAAGAGAAGCATAAAAAGGTAGCTATGAAAGAAGAATCATAAGGAATTCAATAAGGTTAAATTATTTACATTACTACATGGGAAGATAATACTTGTAACTCATAAGAACTTTGTCATTATTAGACAATTAGAAGTAGTAGACCTAGACAGAGGGCATAGGTATGAGCTGAAAAACAAAATTAAGAGAGAAGAATGCAGTGGAAGAAGGGGAAAAGGAGAAATAGGATGGGGTAAATTATCTCACAGAAAAGAGGAATGAAAGAACTTTTATAATGGAAGCAAATGTGGAGGATGTGGGAGGATATGTAAATCTTATTCTCATCAAAATTACTCAAAGAGGGAATATCATGCACACTCAATCATACAGACTCCATCTATTTTACCCTACAAGAATGTAGGAAGGGAAGAGTATAAGAGAAGGACTAGAGCTAATAGAAAAGAAGGCAGATTGGGGGAGATGGTAGAAGCAAAACCATTTTGAAGATAGAGTAAAAGGAAAAATGGGGGAGATAGGATGGAGGGAAATACATTGTAATCATAACCACAAGAATAATTTTACAACAAGTTTCTCTGATAAAGACTTTATTTCTCAAATATATAGACAAATGAGTCAAATTTATAAAAAAATAAAAGCTATTCCTCCACTGATAAATGGTCAAAAGATATGAACAAGCAGTTTTCAGATGAAATAATCTAATCAAAGCTATCTCTAGTCATGTGAAAAACTGCTCCAAATCACTATTGATAAGAGAAATGGAAATTAATACAACTCTGAGGTACCACTCTATACCTATCAGATTAGTTAATAGGACAAAAAAGTTACAATGACAAATGCTAAAGGAAATGTGGAAAAATGAGTCACTAATGAACTGCTAGTTGAACCATGTACTGACTCAGTCATTCTATAGGGCAATATGTAATTATGCCCAAAGGACTATAAAATGAATCATATCATTTGACTCAGCAATACCACTACTAAGTCTGTATCCCCAAAGATTAAAAAGGAAAATGTCTTAAATGTATAAAAACATTATATCACATCTTTTAATGGGGGTAAAAAGGGGGGTGCCTATCAATTTGGGGTATGGTTAAATAAGTTGTGATATATGATTGTAATGAAATACTGTTATTCTATAAGATATGATGAAAACGATGCTCTCAGAAAATCCTGGAAAGACTTATATAAACTGATACAAAATGAAATGAGGAGAATGAGGAGAACATTATACACAATAATAGCAATATTATATAATGACTAAGGTATTGTTAGTCTTCACTTATCTATTCTCAACAATACAATGATCCAAGGCAATTCCAAATTATGATGAAAAATATTAACTGATACACTGGATATAGATCAAAGTATCCCTTAAAAAACCATAACCTTTTTGATATGTTTTCTTTCACATGACTAATTTGGAAATACGTTTTGCATAACTCAACATGTATAACCTATACCAAATTGCTTGCCTTCTCAAGGGGGAGGGATAAGGAAGAAGGGAGAAAATTTGGAAGTAAAATTTAAAAAAATTAAAATTTGTTTTTATATGTAATAGGGAAAATATTAAACTAAAAATTTCAAACTTAATAGCTATCAATGGAAATCCTTTCTGCCACTGTGGACTAATTTTCTAATAACAGAATAGTATAGAAGTTCACATACACAATGTAGAAACAATAACTCAAAAAATCATTCCAGAAACAAATAACAAAACTTCAATGACACTTGACAGTCACAAAAATCAATTTGTTAGATTTATAAAAGTTCCACTGGAATAGCTTATTGTCATATAGCCTAGAAAGAGTTTTTTTTTTTTTTAAGAAAAATATCTTTACTAGATCCTTACAATAGGAGAGTAGTTTGACTTATTGCTCAAAAAGATTTGATACAAAAAATCAACTCTAGATGAACTCTTAAAATGTAGGCAATGATCTCTTTGAAGTAACTACCTCTGTAGTTATGCTCAAATTCATGGTACTTTGGGGAAGCTGTCCATTTAAAGTCATAACTCCAAGCCCTCATTAATACTTTATCTCTTTACAGCGTATCAAGCCTCCCCCTCTCTTTCTTTTCCTTCCTTCCTTCCTTCCTTCCTTCCTTCCTTCCTTCCTTCCTTCCTTCCTTCCTTCCTTCCTTCCTTCCTTTCTTCCTTCCTTCCTTCTTTCCTTCCTTCCTTCCTTCCTTTTTTTCCTCCAACTCTCATGCACTATAATTATCACTACTCAGCTTAAAGTTGGATGACATTATCATGCAACAAAATACATACATAGGTTCTTGGAAAGTGTAAAATCCAACGAGAACATTACCCAGTAACTGAAACTTTCTTAGTCCTGAGCATTGTGCGAACACAAGGTTTCTTACAGCTATGTGATACTTATGACAAACATGACTAAAGCAGTTAAAGAAAATGTTGCTTTTTGTTGATGTGACACTCATTTACTCTATCATATCTCTAAACTGAAATATAATTTCTGTAAAATAAATGTAGCACAAATATGACACTCTTGTTTAAATTTTTCTTTTTAGCATATATATCTCAAGAATCTAAGAAAGAGACTCCAAAATAGTGTTTACTTTCAGTGGAAAAAATGTGTTACAAATGTCACCATCATCATAATTTAAAAATTATGCAGTTTTTACTGAGTGTGAACTATTCTATTGGGTTCTGTGGACAAAGAGGCATCCAACAAAATTCAGAACTTCAAGGAGCTTCTTATTTACTGGAAAGATGGACATAGATAGACAGGAAAAGATACCTGACAACATAAAGACTATATGATAACAAATTTTGCGGCAATTTAAAGGCAGGAAAATGTACTATTGAATAAAGTAGTTTGACAACATTTCTTAAATGAAAAGGAAATTGATCTCCTTAAATTAAATTTAGAATTCATTAAGGAAATGAAAGATAAAAGTATTGACAATAAGAGCAGAAGCAAGAATAGATAAGGTCAGAAGCAAGAATAGGTTTGTGTGGTAAAATAGAATGTGATCTGATTGAAAAAGTTGGGACAGATTATAGAAAACTCTGAATGCTGAGCTTCTAGGTTACACTGATTCTGTTTTCTCTTGTTCATCCTTTATTCTCAAAGAGGACATCGTGATGGTAATGTCTTGACTTGTGAATAAGGTTTAAGTGAAGCAGAGTTGTACAAAGTCTTCAGCCTCACTCTCTCCTCCAGAGTCCAGTGACAAGACAAGAGTCAAGATGAATAACAATGATCCAGGAACTTTATTCTATAGACAAAGGGGATTCATTAAGGATTTTTGAGTAGTGGAGTGATCTGTACAAAGCAATATTTTGGAAAGTCAATCTAAGAATAATGTTATATATAAGTTAGAGAAAAAAGATTAAAAGAAGTGAGATCAATTAGGATATTGTGATAATCAACAAAAAGTACTGAGTGTCTATTAAAAAGGTATGAACACAAAGACTGGAGAAAAAGAAAAATATATGAAAAACATTTTTGTTTTTTGTTTTCATTTTCATTTTTTTATTTTTAAAGCTTTTTATTTTCAAAACATATGCATAGTTTTTAAACATTCATTGAAAAGCCTTGTGTTCCATTTTTTCCTCCCTCTCTTCTCTCCACTCCCTCTCCTAGAAAGCAAGTAATCCAATATATGTTAAACATGTCCAGTTCTTTTATACATATTTCCATAGTTATCATATTGCACAAGACAAATCAGATCAAAAAGGAAAAAAAATGAGAAAGAAAACAAAATTCAAGAAAGCAGCAAAATAGTGAAAATACTATGTTGTGATCCACACTCAGTCCCCATAGTCCTCTTTCTGGGTGCGGATGGCTCTCTCCATCACAAAACTTGGCCTGCACTGGCCTGAATCACCTCACTGTTGAAATCAGAATTGATCATTGTATAATTTTGTTATTGATGTGTACAATATTTTCTTGGTTCTAGTTATTTCATTTAGTATCAGTTCATATATATCTCTCCAGGCCTGAAAGAAATTTTTAAAAGAATTGATGAGATCAAGAGAGCTGGGATAAGAAAAATAAAAGAGAAGAAATAGTCAAAAATGACTCCACATTTTAAAGCCCGGATAAAGAGGAGAGTAATTGTGCCAACGATTAATTAAGCCAATACAGATGAAGAGCTTCTTTTTTTTATTAAAGCTTTTTATTTGCATAACATATGTATGGGTAGTTCTTCAGGATTGATCTTTACAAAGCTTTCCATTACAAATTTTCCCCCCAATCCCCTCCCCTCCCCTAGATGGCAGGATATCCATTGCATGTGAATTATGTTAAAATACTTGAAAAGTCGAATATATGTATACATATTTCCACACATCATTGTTGTGCAAGAAAAATCATATCTACAAGAAAAAAATCAGAGAAAGGAAATACAATGCAAGCAAACATCAATAGAGAGGATGAAAATGTGGTCCACATTTCATATCCCTCTCTCTGGGTGTATATGGCTTTCTTCACTGAACAATTGGAACTGGTTTGAGACATTTTATTGTTGCAGAGAGCCATGTCCATCAGAATTGATCATTATATAGTCTTGTTGTTGCCACGTATATTGATCTCCTTGTACTGCTCGTTTCACTCAGCATCAGTCCATGCAAGTCTCTCCAGGCCTCTCTGAAATCGTCCTGCTGGTCATTTTTTACAGAGCAATGATATTACATAACATTCATATACCATAATTTATTCAGCCACTCTCGAATTGATGGGCATCCATTCAGTTGATGAAGAGCTTCTTTAAGGAAAAGATAATAAATTCAATATTAAGCAAGTTTAGTTTGAGGTGACAAAATGGTATTTTAGGTCCACATATACATTAGATCAATAAAAATTAAAGATTAAAGAAAGAGGAAGTGATTTGAATGGCATGGAGCTATGGCCATTATATTTTACTGCCGCAAAGACAGCTGAGGGATTTGGAAAGCATCTAGTCCAATGCCACAATTTCACAAATACCAAAACTGAGATCTAATTTGGATATGTGACTTGTCCAAGTTCAAATAGACAAATATGTGGTAGAGCCAGTTTTCAAATACAACTCATACTGAGTGCCCTTGAATCAACATCACGCAATCTTAATAAGCTAATTTTGTTTTCTGCAATCTAGACACCAAAACATTTCAATTTTGTTTTTTATTTTTGCTATTTCTGCACTAGGCATAGAATGATATCATCATCTTAACATCAAAAATTGTTTAATTAGAAGGGATTTGGCAATTAATTAATCCTACATCCTCATTTTACAGATGCAAGAAAAAAAAACCTGAGGTCTAGAAAGATTAATGACTTACTCAAGATCACACTGATACTCAGTAGCAGAGGTGGGATATAAATCCAGAAGTTATGATTTCAAATCAAATAATTTTTCCACTATATCAGATTGAGAGATTCCTTTGAAGAGAGCTTTTCTTTACATGTCCAAGAAGGCTATTTCTGGACTATCTGGGCCATTTCTTGTTTTTTAGATTTTGCTTCAGGAGATACCTAAGACTTCTTGCCTAACATCAAACCACAAACTTGAATTGGCTTCACCCTGCCAATACTATGAAGAGCATGGAATGGGCAAAGGAGGTGACAAATATCTTCCAAGCCTAAGGAAGCTGGGATAGAACTTTAGCCCAAGGGACTTAACAAAGATCCTCTTCTTAGGTATGTTTCTGACATCTGGGTCTCTAAATATAATAGCTGTGAAATGGTATTTATAAAAGAATGGAGTTTCGATGTTATTTGCTCCTAATATCATAGACTTAGTACTGGAAACAATCCTAAAAGGTCATTTGCCTAAAGAGTTATTAAACTGCTTATATCCTTTGACCCATCAATACTACTACTAGGTCTATCTCTCAAGATATGTGGAGAAAAAGAAAAGAGCCTATATGTTCTAATACATTTATAATAGTTCTCTTCATGGTGGCAATGAACTGGAAATTTATGGGATGTCTAGCAATTGGGGAATGGCTAATTGAGTTGTGGTACATGATTGTGATAGAATAATATTGTTCTATAAGAAATGATGAGCTCAATGATCTTAGAAAAATGTGGATAGACTTGCATGGAATAATGAAGAACAAAATGAACAGAGAAACAGGAGAATGTTGTATATGGTAATAGCAAGTTGTTTTAAGAACAATTTTTGGTAACTAAGTAATTTTGATTATTAAAAGCACCCAAATTAACTATAAAGGACATATGAAGGAAGATGTTAATTGCATCCAGAGAAAGAAATGATAAATAGAAATGTATATAGAATGGTTTTTATATAAATACATATACACATATTTGTGCTTAAAGATAGCAATCTATTGGGGGAAAGAAAAAA
The DNA here is from genome assembly GCA_023553655.1 of Myrmecobius fasciatus. NCBI lineage: Eukaryota > Metazoa > Chordata > Mammalia > Dasyuromorphia > Myrmecobiidae > Myrmecobius > Myrmecobius fasciatus. The sequence continues at coordinate 914,216 of JAJPUD010000117.1, read as the reverse complement.
GGGGGAAAAGAGTTACATTATTTTTATTGTATATTTAAATTATATATTATAATTATATGTTATATATTTAAAAGGAATAGCAACTTGTTCACAATAGATTTATAGTTTCATATATAGTCTTATTTTTTCAATTCTATGTTATAAAATATTTGTTTTATTTCTTAAACTCTAAACAAACAGAAATAAATAAACAAATAAAAATAATCTAGTCTAACCCCCTTATTTTAAAAATGAGGAAGCTGATTCCCAGAAAGAAGAAAAGTATCTCATCCAAGATGCATATGGATAATGACACTGCTGGTATTTGATCTGGTATTGAGTGACAATAAAGCAGGATACTTGGAATATTATCCAAAACTTCAAATATCCCAGATTTCTTTAGACCATTTGAATGATATTCTGATTCTTTCTTTCTATTTGTTAGTGGAACTATTCATAGTATTTGCTAGAACCATTTCCTTACATCCAATTGCTCTGCAGGAAAACCCATTCTGTGGGAGGTGAGCTCTTTACCTGAGCTGTTTCAATAGTCTGAGAATCTGGCTTCTCAAAGATGGGCAGTCAACCTGCTCAGTGCTGGGCTGGCACTGCTGAAATTCTCTCTCTCTTGCATTCCAGCGGAGCCCCCTCTGTCTGATATTTGTGAGCATTCCAGACATCTGTTAAATTTGGCTTTGGTTTCAGCCATCCTTTTGTCATGTGATTGGGGTCAGTATCTCTAAGGGCATTAATTACAAGCTGGCAACAGGGATGGTGACAGGGGAGAAGGAAAGATAATTTGTAGTTTAGTTTGGCAATAGATATAGAACTTTTTTTTTTACATTTATAAATAAATATATTACCAACAGGACTATCCAGAAAGAATTATTCTAGACTGTTCATATTCATTTATTCAATGACATCTTATTAGCTATTTTTGTCATGCATTGAAAAAACAAGTGAACTTGATAGAAAACCAAAGAATCCCTCATTTGACTGCATCCTATGATACTAAATATTTTTTTAATTTGACAGGGTGGGGATGGGTAGGAGATAAAAGGCAGCAGTACCCAAGAAGCATGCAATAATAAATAGAGCATTGGACCTGTGCATATATTCCATTTCAGGAATATTTTTGTGACATGAGTCTAATTAGGTATCTTCATTTTTAAATGAAAAGGATTAGATTTGATATTGCAGCCTGCTCCTGATCCATTGATCAATTGATAAATATTTATTAAGTACCTACTAAGGACTAGGCACTATAATAAGTCTCAGGATACCAAAGAGCCAGAAGGCATACTCTGCCTCAAGAAGTTTACAATGGGGTAAACAAAAGCAAACAGATATGTACAAATACACTATAAACAGGATAAATGGGAAACAAATAGAAGAGGGAAAAATTAGAATTAAGAGACCTTCATGATTTCTACTTTCCTTCTTGCTCTAAATTTACTATCCTATGATGTTTTTTGGCCTAAGTAGGTGACACAATGAATAGAATACCAGGCCTGGAGTCAGAAAATAAGTTCAAATATGGCCTTAGTCACTTACTAATTGTATGACCTTGGGCAAGTCACATAATACTCTTTGCCTCAGTTTCTTCATTTGTAAAATGAGCTGGTGAAGGAAATGGCAAGCTACTTCAGTATCTTTGCCAAGAAACTGCCAAATGGGATCACAAAGAGTCAGGCATGACTGAAATGACTAAGCAATAGCAAAATAATTCTATGATTTTATAAGAACAGAAAGGATTATAAGAGGAAACCAAAACAACATGACCTCCCAGCCCCCTCCCAACTTTTTCAACTTAGAAAGAAAGGGAAGAACAGGGCACTGCAGTGATAGTAACATAGTCAAAGAAAGGTCTTAAATTCACTACAACTAAGATGATATAATCAAAATGTGAAATTCACTTAAAAATATCATTGCATTCTTGTACCATCTTATTGTATTTCAATTTGGTGAGCATTTGTCAATGTCTGCTCTGACCAGAGCACTATGCTAGGTGCTAGAGAAGCAAAAAAATGAAGAGTAGTCTGTAATCTCAGGGAGCTTATATTCTATTGGACACTGAGATGAGCTGTAGGCACTGTTGATGCTTTATGCTCCTTTAACATGAGTATTTATTATACATTTCTATATTAATAGATGTTATATACCAATATATAATATTCTATTATTAATATATTGTATTATAACATTATGTATTATAAAACATACAATACATTACATATTTAAAAGGAATAGCAAGGTGTACAAAATAGATTTGTTTGATTCCACAATTTATTCTACAATTCCATGTTTGTTTTATTCACAAATTAAAATTAAATTAACAAAAAAATTAAAAATAAGAATAAAAATTGTTAGTCATTTGAGGTAATATCATAAGATTACATCTATTCTACCTGGAATTTCAATCAATATTAAACCAATATCACCAAAGTAATAGTAGGGATGATAGAATAAGGATTTCTTGGTGTTTATGCTGAATTTTTCATTCACCTGATATTTCCATTCCTGGGCTTGACATGGGAGTCTTTTATGAAGGTTAACAATATGTCTGCATCATTGAGTACAAACTAAAGCTTTCTTTTTATCACCTCTTCCTTTTATATAATTTAAAAGAAAATATCAGCCCTGCAAAGAATGCTGTAATAGTGCAACACCATATTTCTGGGTGAGTTCAATCGGTTAATCACATCTATAATCAACAAGTCATAAGATGAATGGTAATCTACATTTTAGATCTGCTTTCCCATTTAAAATTGTGCTGCTGGAAAAGTTTCTGGGGGTGGAGCCATGGTGGCGGAGATCAGACAGGAGTCTCTGTAACCTCCTCTAACCTCCCCTCAAACCAACAATATATGAAGCCTCTAGACTGATTCTGAAGCAAAAAAAACCACAATATCTGGAGAACAACACGATTCTAGAAGAAGATACTCTGGAAGAACCTCAAAACAGGTCTGTTTTAATTGGGCAGGGGGGTGGTCTACTGAACCCAGACTGCAGCACAGGGAGACTGGGGCAGGGAGCTGGAGCAGGGAGCTGGAACAGGAGTTGAAACATGAGTCAGAGCATTGTGCTTTTCACACACCTGGGAGTCTTCTGCAGGCCTCTTGGAACAATCTGTCCTGATTGTGGGCAGGTGGTTTGGAGGGTCTGCCTTTTGAGGGGGATAGATTGTGAACCACTGAACCCCTGTTGAGCATCGGACCTAGCTGCCATTACACAGCACCTAAAAGCAATCAATCAAACAACAGGACTGATCAGTACCAGAAATAATTCAATCAGCGGAGCTGCCCAGTACCTGAAATAATTCACTCAGCAGAACCGCCCCAGGGTGAACTAAAGCAGAACTGCCCAGCACCTGACATAATTCAATCAGCAGAACTGCCCAGTTCCTGAAATAACTCAATCAGCAGAACTGCCCAATGGCAAATTAAAGCAGCTGTCCCACCTTTGCCCTAAACAGACCTCACACCTTTAAAAAAAATGAATAAAAAACCAAAAAGAGCTCTCACCATAGACAACTTTTATGGAGAGAGGGAA
>JAJPUD010000117.1:870287-905685 GCA_023553655.1 Myrmecobius fasciatus | reverse complement strand
TCATGATTTAAAGTTGGGATATTGGTCAAAACCAGAGAAAACTGCAATGATTTGTATTTGCCCTGGGGTAGTTTGCCGAGTTGACTTCCGGTCTGAGGCTGGTCGGGCTAGATTCGCACTAGGCCCACGTTTTCAGCTGCTCTGGATCCACCCTTTTCCAAAGGCAGATCTGCCAAAGCACCTGCCCGCAAGCAGAGCAAAGTGGCCCAGGCATCTCCCAGGGGCTTCCTGGGTGCCCAAAATCCGCCCCTCTATCGCAGCCCTAACTTCCGCCCAGGCTGGAGTCTGATTGGGACCAGCGGCCGATTTCCCCTGAGGCTAACCTTCTCTGGAGTTCTTTCACCGTAGATCTTTGTTAGAAGTGCGTTGTAGTCCAAATGCTTGGAGGTGCTCTCACTTAGAAACCAGTTGGAAGGCTTACTTTGTCTGGATTTGAGGGAATGTCCCGGGAGTTCACAGAGAAAGCTGTCCGCAGTTCGCCATCTTGGCTCCGCCCCCCCTGTTGGTCATTTCTTACAGAACAATAATATTCCATAACATTCATATACCATAATTTATTCAGCCATTCTCCAATTGATGGGCATCTTTTCAATTTCCAGTTTCTTGCCACTACAAAAAGGGCTGCCACAAACATTTTTGCACATGTGGGTCCCTTTCCCTCCTTTAAAATCTCTTTGGGATATAGGCCCAGTAGAAACACTGCTGGGTCAAAGGGTATGCACAGTTTCCTCTCATTTTACAGATGAGGAAATAGAGTCACAAAACTGACGTGGAATAGAAACAGAATTCAAATTTAATCTTTCTGCCAGATCCAGGAGTTTCAAGCTTAGGAGAATAAAACATACATACAAACAACTGTAATATAGGGCAATATGGGAAAGATGATATTCACTAAGTTCCATGGTAGTTCAGAGGCAGAAGAGGGATCATTTCTTGACCAATCTTGTTACAAGAAATCCCTGGGATTCTTTCTCTGAATGTTTTAAACTCCTTATAATAAGAAGGGTATTGCCTAAAAATCAGATGCTTTAATATTTACTAACTATGTGACCCTAGGTAAATTTAGTTTCCCTTCATGGGCCTCAGTTTCTCAATCTATAAATTATGGTATTTATTACCTATAACAGGGCTACTGTGGGCAAAGTTCTTTGTAATTTTTCTAGTGCTAGAGAAATATAAACTTCTCTCTTTTTTTAGACTAGATTATTGATGAAAGGAAAGTCTTAGTAAGCCATCTCTTTCTACCACTGCAGATAAGTGATTATTTTGAAACATATCATTTTAAAAAGCTTCCAGATGCACTGAAAGTTTTAGTGATCAGCCCATATTCACACAGCTAGCATATATCAGAAACTGTATTCAAACTGTCTTCTCAACTCTGAAACTTGGATCCATATGATCTGCAATGTGTCTTTGGCCCCCAAAGAAACCACTGTAGATCATTCCTCATCACCTATTATTTAGACTATTAAAATTGTATCTTTTAAAGATAATAATAGTTTTTTTTATTTTTCAAAATACATATAAAGATGATTTTCAACAATCACCCTCGTAAAATCTAGTATTCCATTTTTTTCTCCTTTCTTTCCTCCCTACTTCCCCCTCTCCTAGTCAGCAAGTCACCCAATATAGGTTAAATATGTGCAATTCTTCAAAACATATATAATAGTAATATCTTAAATAATCTCTCTTTCTCAAGAATCTCCCTATTCCAATGCATCATCTACTTCCCTATTTAGGAAATCAAAGTGATTTCCTAAAGTGCCAGTTTGATCATGTCTCTCCCTATTGTGCCTAGGATAAAATGCAAAATCTTCTCTTTGGTATTTAAAGCCCTTCCAAGCTGGGCTCAATGTACCTTCCCAAACTCGTTAGACATTGCTTTGTTTCTTTTTCTCTATACTCCTGGTAGACTGGTCTTCCTGCTCTTTCTCACATGTGACAATCCATTTGTATTGTATTTTGCAATTGCAGTCTCTGCAATAGCCATCTTCCATGCCTTAAATCATCTCCCTTATTTTTGCCTCTTCAAAACCTTTACTTTCTTCAAGATTCAACTCAATAACAATTGAAATATTAAACAAAAATACTTATCTTCTCAAAGAGCACAGGAGAGAAGGAAGGGAGAAAAAAATGTTAAAATTGTTTTATATATAATTAGGGGGAAATAAAATAAAATATTAAATAAATAAAAGGCTCAACTCAAGCATCATCTAAAATCTAAAAATCATGCAAGATGATTTAGGATATTAAGGTTGCTCTGTCAATTATTCACCTTGCTACTGTAGGTAGTTTAAAACACAGCAATCAGTTCTAATTCCTTTATACTACAATGATGCTCCTCTAGTTTGTTTCCCTTACTCCCTGATGTTTTCATTATATTACTAAGATTGAGTCTTTATGATCATAGAATTTTAGATGGAAAGAACATTTTCTTGTTATTATTGTTCAGTTGTGCCTCACTCTTTGTGATCCCATTTGGGTTTTTCTTGGCAAAAATAATGGAGTAGTTTGCTATTTCCTTATCCAGCTCATTTACACATGAGGAAACTGAGGCAAATAGGGCTAAATGACTTTTCCAAGATTGTCCAAAGTGCCTGAGGCTAAATTTGAACTCAGGAAGATGAGATTTCTTATTTCATTTCCAGCTCTTTATCTACTACACCAACTAGCTGCCTTGGAAAGAGCCATAGAGATCACCTAACACCAGTCTCTCATTTGAGATATGAATCTTCTGAATTCCAGAGGATTTAGGTGATTTTCCTAAAGTCACATTGACAGTAATGACTCCAAAAGCAATACTCTCTCCACTGTCATACATGGTTCCTGTTAAAGTTTAGATTTGAAGTGTCTGTAGCCTGAAAGGTTCTACTTTTCTCTTGGCAGGGATGGGGGCAATGAGAAGACAGAGGAAGATAGAGAGGAGGGGAAAGGCAGGGTGGCTCCCCTCAGCATGTAAGTGCTACAGGGGTAGACAAGAGGAAAGGGCCCCTCTTTGTGCAGAAATGGAAAACATCCTGAGAAACCTAATTAAGAGCTTCCTTTCTGATTATAGTCTGATTGGTGGAGCTGCTTCCTCTCTCACCTTTCCTTGACAAAACTTGCTCAAGAGGAATGCAAGGGATGGGTGTGATCTTCCCAAACCCAAGAGTGAAAGGAAGTAACATACCAAAGGGATGATGGCATAATAAACCCTTCTGCTTCTCATTCCGCCCCCACCCAGTGGGACAACTGCTCAGCAATATTTCAAAAGGCAAAGGCAACTCACAGGAAAGGAGGGGGAGAAAGGTATTTAACAACTTTCCCGAGGAGAGGCCTGGATTGGAGGGCAAGGAGGGACAGGACGCCATATTAAATGCATTTTTTTTTCCTTTTCAGAAATATGTGCTATACTGTGCAATTTTCCCAGCCTGCAGCCATTAGGGATATGCATTTTTTCTATTTGCAATCCAGCACTAGCAGTGCTGTTGCTTAAGAAAGGAATTGAATCAGGAACTTGGATGTTCAGGACATTTAAATGAAAAACACATACATTTCTTGCACTCTGTTAAGGTCATTTTCCAGTAAGACGGCTGCAATTGCAATTACCTTCAGGCCTCCTGCTGTCTTCCCAGTGTGCTTGTAAGGCTGGGGTCCTCCTGTTGAATTTTGAAACTGTCAAGATCAGCAAAGCAGATTTTTTTTTTCTGCATCATGTGACAAAGGAAGAAAATTTGATTTCAACATTAGTGAGGAAGATATGACATATCAAATGGCCAAGCAGCAGAATTTACATTTTTTTGCCCTCTGTTTGACCCAAAAATTTTTATAGGGAAAGTTTATCTCATTCATTTTAGCTCACTTTCTTTGGAGCTTAATGTGCTACACTGGGTTGATGGCTCAGCATTTAGAATGCATCATGCTCCGAAAGAAGCAGGTGCTTTTCCCTAATTGTATCCAGTCAGGTACAATTCGACTAGGTGCAAGAAAGGCAGTTTTCCTCATTGACAATCAGTTGTATGATTTTAATTCTGATCCCTGAGGGCAAAAAAAAGTCCAGAAAAATTTCCTTTAACCTATGACAATTCTAAACATATTTTCCCCTAGTGGAATGCAATCAATAGTAATAAGAATTCATTACGTGATAGACCCCCTGCCCCCCAACTAGATTTTTCTCACCTGCCAGCATTCTTAGCTATAACTCCATTCTTCCTCATCTTTCCCATTTGGATTGTTTAAATTTTCTGAGGGTTTTTGTCTTCCTGACCATAGAATAGAGTTTTGTACATTGTAGGTATTTAACAATTGCTTATCTAATTGAATCAAATAAAATTTCTATCAGAGACTCTCCTTCCCTCAGTCCAACAAGTGATTCCTCAGATATATATATTAAACATTAAATATTATAATTGCATTTTAATATAGAATATACCAGCACATATTTAATATATAACATTCTATATTAATATACAACCAACATAATATAATTATAATAATATGAATATAGTTGGCACAGTTGATGATTATAATCAATGCATATTAATAGTTATAATATATCCTAATATAATACATTCTATATTAATATATAATTTGGTATATTAATTAGTAACAATATAATACAAGCAAGATACCTGTGTACATATTAATATACATGTGTTTGCACATGTTTATATGTATATATGTGTATCTTTATATTTTTATCTCAAATGACCTGTTCAGAAAAACCCTTACATCAGTAGATCTAGAAGAGTCCTACTTTGAACTCATTTGGAGTAGTATCTGTTTGGATATCTATCCAAAAATCCTGACTGGATGATTGTGTGTGGCATTTGGCTAGCACAATGCATTGCATAAAATTAAGCAAATGTGCGTTGCAAAATATTATAGCTCACTTTGTCCCCAAGAGGAGTAACTATCATAGCATCATCAGGGTCTCATCTCAGGTACTTTTATCCTAGGGGGAATGTTTGCTGAAATAGTCTTTCATATAGCTCTGTGATGCTCAAGACCATCTCTGGCATTGGACTAGTTTTTTCTCTTATGCTCTTTCCAATTAAGTGTCTGATTCTAGGTCTTTATTTTTTTCCTAGTCAAAGTAATTTGGAACTCCTTATCCTGGATTCATTTACAAAAAAAAATAACTCAACTACCTTGATCTTTTGAATCTTCAGTGATCTTTGGGGGGCAGTAAAATAAAATATATTGTCAGTCACAGACAGTAGATTGGAGAAAGCACGTGCAGAAAGGCTTTAGTCATGATTGTAAAGTTGGCCAGAATGACCAGTACATACAGACTGGGGGCCAAAACTCTGAAGTTGGTACACACATTAACTAACTTCCCAAAGGCAGACACATGCAGTTGCCTGTGTCTATCTCTTGAGTGCAAATGTATTTTCACTCATCTCCTTGTTGTTCTAATCAGTTAGGACTTTTAGGCAGGAAGGAGGTGTTGGGTCCAAGAAAGATCATGCAGAAGTTATCTAGAATGAGATTTGGATGGGAAGAGGCACACAGGCAAATCATCACAAAGAACATGGGATAGACATCAAACCAAACGCAAGAAATCACCATTATTAATGTTTTCTATAGTGTTTGAACTATAAATACGTTCCTTGACAAAACTATTCTAAATTGTTAATGGCAAGAATCCTTATCCCCATTTTGCAGATGAAGGCTTGAAATTTCATTGAGAGCAAATTACTTTCCTAAGGTCAATACTAGAATTGGAATTTGAAGCCCATGTTATTCAGTCCAAGCCCAGTATTCTTTCAACCACACCACACTGACTTTTTTAAAAAGGCAAAAGCTAGGAGTTCTGGGACATGCCTATGATTGCCATTACCAGGGAGGCTGAGAGGCTGGTGGATCCTTTATACTCTGGAGCTCTAAGCTGAATTGAGCTAACTCAATCAAGTGTCCACACTAAGTCCAATACCAATGACCCCTGAAATCAGGAGCTTCCTATAGAGGAATGAACCAGGCCAAGCAGGAAATGAGTCGCCTAGAAAGAACCAGCCTTCCTTTCCTAATGCTTTCTGTACTCCCCCAAAAAGTAAATATAGTTAAAAATCTGAGGATTAGATCCAGGTAGGAAAGCTTAAAATCTCCAGTGGTACAAAGTAGGGCAACAAATTTGAATTCAAGAATAGAGAAAATAAAGAACTACTTTTGCACAGTAAACATATTTTTGAAGAATCTATTTTATAGATAGAAATGCCATATATTAATTCTGATTTTTCCCAATAACTTTTGTTATAATATCATAGTTTTGTTTCTGTGGAGAAATATCACAATAGACTTAGCTGTATTTTTAGCTGTAAATTTTAAAGAAGGAAGAAGTAAAAAGTTTTAGCTTCCTTCCCTGTCCCCAGGTTTGCCTCTCAGGGATAGGCATTTTGAATTTTGGACATTCATAGTTCCAGCAATATGACTCCTTCTTTAGGACAAAATAAAATTAAAGAACAATTCAAAACACCCTAATGAAACAAAGCTAAACTCAAAACATGGAAGATAATCTCTAATTGCCACTTGTTATGTTTAGATGATCAGGTATCACATTTATTTGGGAATGAGGCAAACATTCCAGTGGAGATGAGAAAAAATAATTAACTGTTAAGACATATGTGACAGAATAGCAACTTACATTTCAAAATGTTTTGAGGTTTATAAGCCTTTTTCTTTCCAATGATCTTGTGAGGACTAGTAATATGTTTTATTATTCCATGTTCTCATTAGGAAGTCAAGCATATGGGAGGTTAAGTCATGTGCCCACTTTTCCATGACTGAAAAAGTTACTACAGAGCAGAGAAGTGTCTGAGGAAGGAATGTCTTGACTCTCAGACCAACATGCTGCTATATCAATCTAGCTTTAAAATATGTCTCATACTTTCTAATTCAACAAATAACAAATTATTAAGTTGTATAACATAAGAGGATATAATAAGGTGAATATGATTATGGAATTATAGATTTAATGTTGGAAGGGACCTTAAATATTATCTAATCCAACCCCCTCATTTTATTTTATTTTTCCTCAATTAAATGTAAATAAACAAAAATTACCCTTCATTTTAAAAAATTTTAAAAAGAAATAAAATTTTCTTTTTCTTCTACCTCTTTGAGAAGGCAAGTGATTTGATACAGATTATACATGTGCAGTCATACAAGGCATTTAAATATTAGCCATATTGCAAAAGAAAATGCAGACTCTTTCCCCAAAAAAGAATAATAAACAAAAAAAGTTTCAATTTGGATTAAAATACTACCAGTTCTTTCTCCAGAGGTAGCATTTTTCATCATACATCCTTTGAAACAGGCTCAGATCAATGTATTGCTGATAATAGCTAAGTCATTCAATTAATCATCATACAATAGTACTATTTACTGTGTACACTGTTCTCCTGATTCTTCTCACTTCACTTTGTAGCAGTTAATATAAATCTTTCCAGGTTTTCCTGAAACCATACTGCTTATCATTTCTTTTAGCTCAATAGTATTCCATCACAATCATATACTTTAATTTGTTCAGTCATTCCCCACTTGGTAGTTGTTACTTTGATTTTCAATTCTTTGACACCATAATATTTTTGACACCTGTAAATATTTTTGTGTATATAAGTCCTTTTCTTTTTTCTTGGATTTTTTTTTTTGGTGTATAGATCTATTAATGGTATTGCTGGGCCAAAGGATATGCATAGTTTTATAGCCCTTTTTGCACATAATTCCACATTGTTCCTTAGAATGATTTGGATCAGTTCACAAAGCTAATGTTTTATGTCTCTATTTTTCTACATCCCCTCCAAAATTTGCCATTTTCCTTTTTTGTCATGTTAGCCAATCTGACAGGTGTGAGATGGTACCTCAGACCAATTCCCTCATTTTAAAGTGAAAAAAACCCCCAAAACTGACACCAAAAAGATATATTGACATCTATTAGGATAATGGGGTCATAGCATTAGAACTGAAAGGGACCTAAGGTCTAGAGAGGCTTTGTATGAATTGCTTCACATCTTTCAGGTAAGTAGGATTTTGCAAAATCAGTATTTAAACCCATATTCTCTGACTCCAAATCCAACCCTCATTCTGCTATATTTTGCTACTTTACACAAAGACCTTAGTCTGAAAGGTAAAAAAAAAAAACAAAAACTGGGACACAAGAAAAAATATATATACTTTTGAATGTGAAAGAGATATGAGAGCTACAAAGAAGGTTTATTAAAGACTAGAGGAAGAAGACATCACTTTTGGTGGGCTTTATGGAGAAAGTAATATTTGAGTTAAGTCTTTGGAGCTTTTATTGTTCACTTGCTGCAGTAATGTCTGACTTTTCATGACCCCATTTGGGATTTTTTTCTTACTAGAGATACTAAATTGTTTTGTCATTTCTTTCTCTTCTCCTTTTTATAGATGAGGAAATTGAGGCAGAATTAAGTGACTTGCCCAAAGTAACTTGCAGATTGTAAGTGTTTGAGGGTAGATTTGAACTCAGGTCTTCCAGATTCCAGATCTAGTGCTCTATCCACTGAGCAATCTGACTGCTTGGCCTTGGACAATAGTAGGATTTTAATATGTGGAGATGTAGGAGAGGATCTTCCAGACTGAGATGGCAATTCAGGCAGACATGGAGTCACAAGTGTTCAGTACATTATAGGAGAATTGGGAATAGTCCAAATGGGATTTACAGCAGTGTGAGATAAGATGGTAATTGTAGGATGGAGGAAAGCTTGGAAGAGGCAACAGAGAAGTATAAGAGGGGAAGCCCTCAATTCCAGACCATTTAGATTTCATATTAAAAAAAAAGTTTTAAGCAAGATTGACAGCTGTCACTGTTTCAAGAAGATTATTTTGATTATATATTCCTTTATTCTATTAATGTTTTGCTCCCTTACCTCAGCCTCCTGATTTCCCTGACTTACCACTTTCTGCAGTCCTTCCCAGTGCTTCCAATTGTGAAAGGCTTCTCTTCTGAAATTATCTTTTGTCTGCTCTGTGTCTATCTTCATGTACCTATTTATTTATATATTATCTCCTTCCACTCAAATATGAGCTCTTTCAAGCCAGGGACTATTTTTGCTTTCCTTTCTCCAGAGCTTAGCATGGTACATAACAGTAAGAAGCTAAGCTAGATGGTGCAGTGAACAGAGCACTATGCTTGGAATTAGGAAAATTCATCTTCTGCAGTTCAAATCCAGCTTCAGATACTTACTGGGCTGTGTGACCTTATTCAAGTCACTTAATCTGTTTGCTTCAGTTTCCTCATGTTTAAAATGAGCTGGAGAAGGGAATGACAAACTACTCCAGTATCTTTAACAAGTAAATCCCAAATGGGGACATGAAGAGTCTAATGTAACTGAAACTATTGAGTAAGCATTTAATAAATGCTTATTAACTGGTTAACTGTTGACAGTTTAGAGTATGGGAAAATTGGAGGAAAGAAAAACTGACCAAAGTTACTTTATATATCAAGTTTGTAATGTCTTTTCCCCACTTTTGTCAAGGAAAGCAGAGGAAGGTTGGAAGTAAATAATATAGGTCTAAAAATAAAATTTAATTTAAAAAAGAAAAGTAACAAAAGATATTATATAATAATAATGACTAATCCTGCCACAAAGAAAAAATGAAGAAATTCATCTCACTCCTTCCCTTCAAGGGGTAGAAGACAAACCATGGATGTGGAATGTTCCATTTGCTGTCAAATATGTTCATCGTGATGGTTAGTTTTCCTAAATGTTTTTCTCTATTACAAGGGAAGCCTCACATGAGTGGATAGAAGAGAATATATCTGGAAATGATTCATTTTAAAAATAAAATGCAATGCATCAACCAATCTCTCTCTCTCTCTCTCTCTCTCTCTCTCTCTCTCTCTCTCTCTCTCTTTCTCTCTCACTCTGTTTCTCTGTCTCTGCCTCTTTGTGTGTGTGTGTCTGCCTTTTTCTTTGTCTTTGTTTCTTCAAGTTATCTTCTCTCTTTTTTGATCTACTCTCACTCTTTCTTCCTCCCTTTTGTCCCCCACATGCACACCCGGGGTGTGTGTGTGTGTGTGTGTGTGTGTGTGTGTGTGTGTGTGTGTATGTGTGTGTGTGTATTAGGGAGAGAAAGATAATGAGAGCAGATTAAAAGAGGTAACTTCAAGGTTCTGTTATTTCTTTGGCAACTAAAACTATTCCTCCCACCAGTACAGATTATAAACATTCATACTTTGACTTCATATGATTTTGTGTCCTGTTTTCCTAATTGATAAATGGTCAAAGGGTATGAATAGGCAATTTTCAGATGATGAAATTAAAGCCAATCTACAGTAATGCAAAAAATACTCTAAATCACTATTAACTAGAAAAATGTAAATTAAAACAACTGCAAGACATTGACTAAGAGGATAGGAAAAGATGTGTTGAAGGGGATGTGGGAAAATGAGGATACTAATGCATTATTGGTGGAGTTGTGAAATGATCCAACCATTCTTTTTTTTATTTATTTTATTTATTTTTTTTAGGTTTCTTTTTTAATTTTATTTTATTTGCATAACACATGTGTGGGTAATTCTTCAACAATAACCCTTACATAGCTTTCCGTTACAAATTTTTCCCCCCAACTCCCCACCCCTCACCTAGATGGCAGGATATCCACTACATGTTAATTATGTTAAAATATTGGCAAATCGAATATATGTATACATATTTCCAAACTTATCATTGTTGTGCAAGAAAAATCTTATCTACACAAACGATACATCAGATAAAGGAAACACAATGTAAGCAAACATCAATCAAGGAGTATGAGAATGTTATGTTGTGGTCCACATTTCGCATCCCTCTCTCTGGGTGTATATGGCTTTCTTCAGTGAACAATTGGAGATGGTTTGAAACATATCATTGTTGAAGAGAGACATGTCCATCAGAATTGATCGTCATATAGTACTGTTGTTGCCGTGTATAATCATCTCCTGGTTCTGCTCATTTCACTCAGCATCAGTTCATGTAAGTCTCTCCAGGCCTCTCTGAAATCTTCCTGCTGGTTGTTTCTTATAGAACAATAATATTCCATAATATTCATATACCATACTTTATTCAGCCACTCTCCAATTGATGGGCATCCTTTCAGTTTCCAGTTTCTAGCCACTACAAAAAGGGCTGCCACAAACATTCTTGCACATGTGGGGCCTTTTCCTTCCTTTATGATTTCTTTGGGATATAAGCCCAATAGAAATGCTGCTGGGTCAAAGGTTATGCACAGTTTGATAACTTTTTGAGCATAGCTCCAAATTGTTCTCCAGAATGGCTGTATCCGTTCACAGCTCCACCAACAATGCATCAGTGTCCCAGCCCTCCCACAACCCCTCCAACATTCATCATTAACTTTTCCTGTCATTTTAGCCAATCTGACAGGTTTCACCAACCATTCTTAAGAGCAATTTGGAACTATGTCCAATGGGCTATCAAACTGTGCATATCTTTTGACCCAGCAGAGTCATTACTGGGTCTGTATCCCAAGGAAATCATAAAGGAGGGTAAAAGACCTATATGTGCAAAAATGTTTGTAGCAGGTCTTTATGTGGCAGTGAAGAATTGGAAAATGAGTAGATGCCCATCAATTGGAGAATGGTTAAACAAGTTGTGTTATATGAAAATAATGGAATATTATTGTTCTATAAAAATGAACAAACTGATTTTAGAAAGGCTTGGAAATATTTACATGAACTGATGCTGAGCAAACAAGCAGAACCAGGAATACATTGTACACAGAAACAGCAAGGATGTGCAATGATCAAGTATGAAAGACTTGGTTGTTCTCGGTGGTTCAGTGATCCAAAGGAATTCCAATTGAGTTTGGACAGAAAATTTCATCTGCATCCAGAAAAACTACTATGGGGACTGAATGTAAATCAACACATGCTATATTTATTTCTTTTTTTTCTAATTTTTAAAAATCTTTCCCATGGTTTTTCCCTTTTCCCCTTATTTTTCTCTTCCATCATTATTTATAAAGCAATGTGTATTAAAATTAATAAATTAAAAAAAAAGATTTTGCACTTCTGCCCAAAACCATCTTTATACAGAAATTAACACTTTGTGATATAATAAGAGACTCCTTGAATTGATCCTTGAATTGCTGTTTTTACAGTCATGCTTGATTACTCATGACCCCATTTGAGGTTTTTTTGGCAAAAACACTGGAATGCTTTTGTTATTTCTTTCTCCAGTGGATACATTTTGTCAGGCAAACAAGTCTAAGCAACTTGCCCAGAGTCAAACAGCTAGGAAGTGTCTGAGTCTGGATTTGAACTCAGGTCTTCCTCACTACAAGTATAGTGCTCTATTCACTAAGCTCCCAGCTGTCTCAGGCTCTCTGATAAAGGATTTTCTAAATAACTTCTTCTAAAACAACAACAACAGCAACAATAATAGCTAGCATTCATATAGTGTTTTAAAGTTTTCAAAGTGTAATATGAATATATTTTTTCCATAGTATCCTTAAAACAATCCTGGGAGTTTCAACTTGCAGTTGAGAAAAGTGCTTCACTGGTGCAGTTATTTGTTATTTATATTTTCCATCATTCTCTTGTGCCTTTTCATTGCCCTTTAGGTGACTTCCAATACTAATTCTTCAGATATTGTGATATTCCATGTCTTGCAATCAAGACAGATTATCAAGTTTGCTGTTGTTCAGTTTAACTATATACACAGAGCATACCATATGGATGAAAAATGGCTATTGTACAAATTATGACACAGCAAGAAGGTCAATTTATATAACCAACAGAAATGTATAATGTCTTGGGCAGAATATGTGGATGGACTAGATTTGAGGAGAGGAGAACAGGCTAGATTGTCTTGATATTGTGTGATGCTTGAATGACTCCAAGATTAGCCCTATAAGAAAACTTCATTTTAAAGTATATTTTTGGGGAGGAGTATAGGAAGGGGATGAAGAAAGGAAATGAAATTAATAAACTTTGGAAAAGTTTAAATCATTTGTCTAAGTTTGCAAAGTTTGTCACGAGACACTTTTCAGGATGTAAAAAGAGGCAATTATATGGAACACTTAAAAATCTGTTCTTCCTTTACCTGCACCCTACCTTGAGGCACTCAGTGGTCAGCACCTACCCCAGACTAAAGCCCAAAAGCCTCCATAAATTTAGCCTTACAAGACCAGCAGAGGATATGATAATTCCAAACAAAAGATGTTTAAGTAAACAGCATCCTAACTAAAGAGACAAGCTAAGATTATATCTTCAATTCTCCCATGAGCACACTCAGAGTACATGGAAGAATATGCATTCAGGCAACACTTGAAGCCAGTGGGGAAAACATGAAAACTCACATATTAGAAGGTCATGGGGCAGCTAGGTGGCACAGTGGATAGAGCACCAGTTCTGAAGTCAGAAGGACCTGAGTTCAAATCTGGTCTCAGACACTTAACATTCCCTAGCTGTGTGACTCTGGGCAAGTCACTTAACCCCAATTGCCTCAGGGAAAAAAAGAAGTTCATGAGGTGTCCAGGACTCATGCATATGGAGTACATGTACAGGGACATGTATGTACACCTCCAATACTGTAGAACTGCCAAAGCCTCTGAATATCAGTGCATTCATAGCTCTATGCTGCTTATTAATGAGTGTTATTTCTATTTTCCACCAAGAATGATGCTTATTCCCTCTTTGATGCGATAAGCTTCTTACACTCTGGCATGTCCCCTCACTAGGAAAATAGAAGTATTTTACTACAGGAGACACTCTCAAAACATTCTCCCCCTCTTTCTTCTTTCTGCTCACATTCTCAGAAAAAAAAATGAACAAAATAAAGGAGAGACTGAGTATGTAAATTCCTTTTTACTTCAATGGCTTAATACTTACTTTTATGACTCTCTTACATTAAGAGAAATAGACTAGTGGGTTAGGAAGAGCACAAAACCTGAAGTTCAGCCCCATCTCTGACTGCTAAGTAGTCAACTGGGTAAACAAGGATTGCTGGTTATTTGAGAAAAATGATGTATTAACATCATTGGACTTCTCTGAGCTTGTTTCCCCGTTTGTGAAATAAAGATGGTACTGTTTGTGTCCCCTACTTTATAGGAATGTTAAGAAAATATTTTTCAAACTAGCAAGCCTTTATGCACTAGATAAATGTGTGATACTGATATCATGTTTAATATGTCTCATTTCCATACTTTCTTCTTCCATGTCTTATTCTGGAGATGTCAGGAGTACCAAGCATCTCTTTTTGCTGCTTTATGGATCATAGGATTTTAGAGTTGTAAATGATCTTTGATATGATGTATGGCAACTCCTTCATTTTGTTGAAAAAAAAATGAGGCTCAGAGAAAAAAAATAACTATGGCAATTTTGTGAAGAAGAGGTTCTTGTCAAAATGGCCCACTAGCATCTAAATGAGCTAGATCGGGAACTCTTTGACCAACTCTTCTGGTTAAGACTTGCATGTACTTGAAATTCACTGAGCAGAGGTTGCTAAGGGAAACCTTAAAAAAGGGAGAGTAAATTTCTGGGTTGAGAGCCATGTGGGAGGAGCATAGCAATAGCTTTCACAGCTGTCACAATAAGGATAACTTTGAAACATCCATCAGAAGATAGAAAGCCATTTTAGTAATTGAAGAAGGGGAGACTGGGCACAGATTAGAGCAACCAAAATGCATAGACTACTGCTACCATACTGAGAAATTGGAATACAAGAAAAGAAAGAGTGGCATGTTAGGTTACTGGATCCATACCCATCTTCCAGTAGCAAAGGAAGGAAGTGATAGCAAGATTTAGAATTTGGAACTGCATTAGGTCCTCTATTCATGTTCCTGAGAACATAAGGTAGTGATTTTGTCAGAACTGTGACTAAACATCTGATTGGAAGAGAAACAACTTGCTGATTGAGACTTTTATTAAAGAGTCTTCACATAATTTTTTTGTATCCCATTAATGATCGTGTTCTATGTTTAGTCTATTAAAAGCATACTTATTTAAAAGAGGAATAATGAGGCAGGGGATTCTTCAAGAGATATGAGCCACATTCTGATATTCCCAAAGTGGGGACAATGGGCCATAGAAATTCTTATGAGAAGAAGTTGTAGAATTCATTTCACCTACTGGGAGAGAAAAGCCTTCTAAGTAGTAAGGAGCAAAGCCAGCAAATGAACCTGGATAGTGTTCTTTCTGTTATACCACATTGCTTGCTTGAGGTTGCCTGCCTACCTTGTCCCCAGAGGGGATATGTAACATTCTCAAAAAACTTCAAGGATGAATGACTTTAGTTTGTCGAAAGTGGAACCACTGTGTATATCATACATGCTCTGCTACACTCTGCCTTTGCTTGGGGGAAATTTGCATGCCAAAAGCAATGTGGAAAATGCCAGCTCCTCCCAAGTAACAACCACCTTCATACTTTACATTTTTGTTCCTTGTCTTTTCAAGCTCTTCTGACTAGTTTTGTTGTTTTGGCTAACATCCATGTGTCAGAAGGGCAAAACGGGCTGCAGATGGAACAATTTTATGTTTCTTTTATTGTGGGTCTGTCTCTGTGTCTTTGTCTCTTTCTCTTTGTCTCTGTCTCTCTGTCTCTGTTTATCTCTCTATCTCTCTGTCTCTCTCTCTCTCTCAACTAAAGTCTAGCTGATTTCTGTAGAATACAAAGTCCTGACTGTGAACAGATCCAACCATTCTGGAGAGCAATCTGGAACTATGCTCAAAAAGTTATCAAACTGTGCATACCATTTGACTCAGCAGCGTTTCTATTGGGCTTATATCCCAAAGAAATCATAAAGGAAGGAAAGGGCCCCACATGTGCAAGAATGTTTGTGGCAGCCCTTTTTGTAGTGGCTAGAAACTGGAAACTGAAAGGATGCCCATCAATTGGAGAGTGGCTGAATAAAGTATGGCATACAAATATTATGGAATATTATTGTTATAAGAAACAACCAGCAGGAAGATTTCAGAGAGTCCTGGAGAGAGTTGCATAAACTGATGCTGAGTGAAATGAGCAGAACCAGGAGATCATTATACACGGCAACAACAAGACTATATGATGATCAATTCTGATGGACATGGTTCTCTTCAACAACGAGATGTTTCAAACCAGTTCCAATGGTTCAGTGATGAAGAAAGCCATCTACATTCAGAGAGAGGCCTGTGGAATCTGAGGGTGGACCACAACATAGCATTTTCACGCTTTCTGTTGACGTTTTCTTGCATTTTGTTTTCCTTTTCACGTTTTTTTTTCTTGTAGATCCGATTATTCTTGTACAGCAAGATAACTGTATAAATATGTACATATATATTCGATTTTTCATATATTTTAACATAATTCACATGTATTAGACTACCTGCCATCTAGGGTAGGAGGTGGGGGGAAGGAGAGAAAAATTTGTAACAATAGGCTTTGCAAAAGTCAATGTTGAAAAATTACCCATGTGTATGTTTTGCAAATAAAAAGCTTTAATTAAAAAAAAAGGAACACAAAGTCCTGGAATGATAAAAACTGGCAGTGCTACTGTCTGAAGTTATGAATAACAGACCTTGAATATTTGGGGGTGAATTAATTCCAATTTTTCTGAATATTCACCCAACAAATTAGCAAATTTTCATTTTTCTGATTTACCCATTCTTTATTTTTCAAAGATCATAAGTTGTATCTTTAGAGCTGGAAGAAGCCATAGAAATCTTCTAGATCAACACCCTCATTTTGCTGATCAGGAAATGGAAGCTGCTGGGCCCTGGGATTATCAATGTTTTCTAAATTGTCATGAAATAACTTCAGTTAAATTTGTCTTAGTTGTTCTTTATTTTTATCCAGTACTAAGATACCTTATAAGAAAAATGTATGGATGCATTTTTCCTTTAAAACAATTATTTTCTATTAAAACCCAAATATTCTCACTGTCATGTTTTTATCAGAGCTGTAATTCTGCTTGACTAGTTTATACTTAAAGTTGTGATTGGCCCTCTTCTCTAGCATTTCATCTGGGCAGTTGATACCATCCATTTTCAGTAAGTAGCTTGCTTAGAGCAGTCAGGAGATCTATTTTTCATTGTTGATTCGTTTTATGACTTTAGGCAAGTCAACCTCCCTGAACCTAGATTTCTCCATCTGCAAAATGGAGATAATAATACCTGCCTCCTACATATATTTTGGGTGTTGTGAGAATTAATAAGATAATGTTTATAATATACTTTGTACTCACACCAGTCTTTCATCTAAGGAAGGAACTTAAAGTATTATTATTTTTGTTGCTAGTAATATGGATGGTAATATTCCCACCTGGCTTTATTTTTACAACTTATTTAATGCAATAGAGTTGAATCACAGACCTTAGAGATGATAAATATTTTGCAGGTCACTCAGTTCATATCCATTACAGAATCCCTCCCCTACACTAACCAGTATGTGCTTCTTCATTCTGTCTGAAGGCTCAAATTAGCCAATGGTACCATGTCTTCTTCATCACATGGGTCTTCCAGGAACAATTACAGCAATAATTTTTTGGCCAAAGCATTTATGCAATGGTATAATAGAAATAATCTAGACGTCATTCCTTTTGATCTGAATTGCAGAATTAGTAAGTTTGGAAGGGACTTAAGAGATCATCAAATCTCACTTATACAGGAATCTAATAATAAAGATGGCAACAACAAATATTTCTTATTGCATTTTTAAGATTTGCACATTTTTCCTTGAAAGCATAATCTCATTTGAGTTCCACAACACCCTACAAAGGAGTGGCATTTTGAATACTTCTGATGAGTAGCAGCCTCCTTTTAGGCAGCCCTAAAAATTAGGAAGTTTTTTGTTTTGTTTTGTTGTGTGTTTTCCTTACATTAATTCTAAACTGCCTCTCTGCAACTTCCATTACTTCTGGTTCTGTCCCCTACGGCCAAACCAAGCAAGTTTTATCTCCCTTCCCTATGAGTCAAGTATTATTATCCCTATTTTGTCCAAGAAGAAACTGAGATTCAATGAGGTTGACTTACCCAAGACCATAAAACAATATTGCATTAGAATACCTGAATCCCGTAAGTAAGCACTAAAAGACAGTATCTCACTTCTTTTACCACTTGACTGAAATTACTCAAAATCATTAAAAACCATCAGTGACTTCCTAATCACTATCTTTTTCCCCTTCATCATTCATCCTCTTTGCCCTCTTTGCACTGTCAATTTCTCTCATCTTTCTCCTCTCCTGGTTACTGAGTCCTTAGTCCTCCTGCCTCTATACAACCTCTTCTATCTCCTTTTCTCTTTTCCCTTTTTCTCCTTATTCATTTCTGACACCCCCCATGAACGTTCTTCAAGTTTTCATCCTTGACCCTCTTCTCTTGTTCTGCATACTGTACCTTAGCAATCTCATAGTGTCCAATGGCTTCAGCTCTAAAAAACACAGATGGTTTCCAACCTGTCTTCTCTTCCAAGTGCCAGACTTGAACCTCCAATTTTCTAAAGATGTATCCTATTTAACCAGATATATCCAACTCAACATGTCTGAAACCTAGCTTATTAGCTTAAATTTTTCAATAGTTATATATGGGTGATTTGAAGCAAATCATTTAATCTCCTTGGACTTCACTATTCTCATCTGTAAATGCAAGAAATTGTCATACATAATTCTGAGATTCTTGTCAACTCCAGATCCCTGAAAATACTTCTGAATTTATTCTTTCAACAATGACCCCACTATAGATTCCATTGATCCAGTCTTTCCTGGTCAAAATCTAAGGTGTTATTTCTGACTGTTCTATTTTCATCATCTATAGTATTGAATTCAGTTCCTTGTTTGTTTTTTTTTTCCTCCATCCATTCCTCCAAAGAAGGGTTCAGTCCAGGAGAATACTTTGTGAAGATATATTGCCTCCATTCTATTTCCCCATATATTTCTTTTCACAGATTAGTGTGAAAACAATATTCTAATCCTAAAAGATTCTAAATCCACATTTTTGTTTCTGGCTTCTTGAAAGAAGCTTAGCTATAAAGAATTCTGGGTAAATTGCATTCTGTTTTCTTAAAGGATCATAGGAAATTTCCTATGTAGTTAAACTTTCTTTCTTTAGGTTAATACCACCCTTGTATAGGCCCCTACTTGCAAACACCTGAATTATCACAGTCATCTACTAACAACTCTTACAATATCTATACTGCTTTGCTTCTGAGTCATCCTTCATACCAATGACAGACTACTCCTCATAATGTACAAATTTGATCATGTTACTCCTAAACCCCCCCCAAAATTTCAGGTTCTCATATTTCTTACTGAGTAAAGTTTAAACTCTTATGATATGTATTCAAGTTCATCCATGATCATGAGTTTTATAACATGCTACTACCTTCTATGAACTCTAGACTCTGACAAGGATGCTCTATAAAATCATGCCTTGTATTTTCCAAGCCCTTCTCTCTACCTGGAATATTCGTTTTCCTTTTCTTTCCTTGTTAAATTCCTATTCTTCTTTTAAAATATAAATTCATATGCCACTTTCTCCAATGAACAATTCCACGAGTTTCCTGTGAGTAATGGCTCTTTCCTCCTTGCTCTTCACAAAGTGCTTTGAATTCTACCTCTCTAATACAAGCACATTGTATTATTATACATTATATTTATCACAGTATGCATAGCCTCTTGCTAAATTCTAAGCTTCATGTTTTATCTAAGCTTTATATCTCCTCTGGAACTCGGCACACATTGCTCCACATACAAAAGGTGGTAAATAAATGTTGACTAAAATAAATTAATCCATAGTGCCTGCTAGTGATTCCACCACACATGTAGATCTTACTAATTTGGTTTGACCAAAAGATTGGATTGAAGTGACTCTCAAGGTACATTTGACAATTTGTATCTGTTGTTTATTGAACACTTCCTATGTAGATGAAACCATAGTCCATTGGTTCTCTCAGTGATAGCAATATGTATGTATGGATCTTCCTCTCCACTGATATCCATCCCGAATTCTCCCTATATATATATTCCTGAATCTTTTTTCCTTTATAGCAGACTAAATCCCCCTCAGATTTATCATATTTCACATGTAGACTAGTGTTGCCATGGAGACACTTTACTATCAATCAGCAGTGCCATCATGCAAATGGAAACACTCATGAGAAATCTGGAGACAGTGAGAGAGGCAAAAAACCATAAATATTCAATTCTATAAGGGTCATGGAAATATCAAGATGAAAGATGGGCCTGACTTATTTACTCTTTTGACTTGGTTTTCTCTTTATTCCTTCTCCAAATTCCTTAAGAGCAACATGAGAGTACCCATTGTTCCATGCTCTCTAAGACTAGTGGATTTCAAGGAAAACATCTCCATTGTCAATGTTGGGCTATAATTAAATGAATACTTATATACATTAGATTGGTACTTCCTGAGAACCTGGAGTACTCATTTTTTTTGTAAAGGTTCTATAAATCAGTGTCTTCTTTTTTCTGTATTCTTTTCCTTCTTTCCTTTTTTCCTTCCTTCCTTTCTTCCTTCTTTCTTTTTCTTTCCTTCCTTCCTTTCTTTTATTCTTTCTTTTTCCTTCCTTCCTTCCTTCCTTCCTTCTTTTCTTTCTTTCATTTCCTTTTTTCTAACATCCATCACTATGGCTTACTTTTCTTTTTCTCTTTTCTAGAAAAATATACTAATTGTTAAGTCTAAACTCAGTGCTTGGCAAAGTATACAGCATTTAGTAGGTGCTGAATCCATTAATAAGTATTAATAAATAGACTATTACCTATTGAATTCCCTGGTCTCTACTCATTTAGGTGCACAAATGTAGCACCTTTTTTACCTTTTATATTAATTTTTATTCTTCCTTCTGCCCCCCGCCCCACTCCCCAGTCAATGATGCTGATGCTACTTGAAACCACCATCAATTAAGTGACAGTTAGCTAGTGTTATTCAATCTGAATAGGGATCATAGTATCAGAAATTAGAGTGGGAAGAAATATTAAGGGGTATCTCATCTTATCCTTTTGTTTTGTAGATAAGGAAAATGGCTTCCAATAAAAACTTGAAGTTGGTTGCACATGTGAAAATGAACAGAAATGGGATTTGAACCTAAATGCCCCTGATTTCAGGTCCATCACATTTGCCATATAACCTGTGGCCTCTAAGAAGGATTTAATCTAGGAGAATAGGACATGAAGGGAGATGGCCCATTCTATTTTCACATCCATTTCTTTTCACAACTTAGTGTGGGAATAATATTCTAATCCTAACAGATCCTAAATCTACATTATTGTTGCTTTGTTTCAAAAAGCTTAGCTTAGCTACAAAGAATTCTGGGTAAGTTACATAATTTTGCTGAAGGATCATGGTAATTAATTTCCTATATAGTTAAGCTTGCTTTATTTAAGATAATAATGAAAGAGTATATACTACAGAAGTTACTATAATTAATAATCTTTTAATCTTTTACCTCTTTCTTAGAACATCCCAATAATCTATCCCGCTATACTTGTCAAGCCTCAGTGATATCACTTTGTACATGTCCATTATCTTGTCTGATTACTATATCTCCATTTTCTCTTGCCTTTGTATATCTCAATTAATCCTGTCCAAGATTCTCATATAATTGTCTATTCCTTCCAAGGGTATAAAATTGTTAAGACTAGTGTAGCTAAATGAGCTTCTTTACTGAATCCCTTCTCTTTAAGAGTCATTTACTTTGTGACCTTTGTCACAAATAATAACTATCCCTTGATTAATGGAGAAGGAAATGGCAAAGCACTCCAGTATCTTTGTCAAGGAAAGTCCAAGGACAGTTTGATCCATGTGGTCATGAAGAATCAGATATGACTGAACAACAATAATGATGTCTTGATTATGTTGAAAATGTATATGTCCTGGGATAAATTTTTAACATCATTGTTTGGAATGAAAAGCTTGAGGTTAAACCAGACCCTGAGATATACCTCCCCCTCTTTTCTTCAGATTGCAATTCCATTAATCATTTCCTGATCAACAAATTCCTTGCTTAAGACTTCACTGATGTTTCGGGTTGAAGTTTCAGGTACATGGATATCATATTGAATGAACACTTTGAAAGCAACTTTCATTTTGTCTACTCACTACCTAATTGGTTAGTATTAGTAGAAAGGGTCTGTGTAAAGCCTCTTTTAATTATTTCATGGATATCAACACATCAAAGATACTGAATAAGTGTTCAAAAATGAAGTTTTGTGAATGAAGTATAGAGGTATATGTTAGATGATGAGAATTCTTCATTCTTATCTCAAATTGTCAACGAACTGATAGAATCCTGAGCAAAGAAGTATGAAAAAGGATGATAATATGAATTCTTTTTGAAAAACATTAGCTCTTGGTTCAATAGGACTGAGATGAAATTCCACCCAGGATATTTATTATTTGTGTGATTTTGGGTAAATTGCTTAACCTCCTTGACCTCAGTTTACTCATTTGAAAACTGACAGGAATCTTTCCACTCTAAATCTAGAATCCTTGGAACCTTTGAGTATGAGAAAATCAGAAACCAAATTTTTTATATAAACAGAAAGCTATCCAGAGTTATTATCAGAAAAATCAGATTCAAAGAATTTGTGATAGTTGCAGAGGTGGTTTTTTTTTTTATGTAACGTTCTCAAACGTGGTAGTTTTTAGTTACTAATTTTTTGATAATTACTCAGAAATCTCCTTTACTCACAGTTCTGTGACTGATTAGTGAGATAGGGTATGATAATTAGCTCACTGAGTCAGTAGGAAGGAGTCCTATAATGGTGACTGCTTGTTTCTTTGATTTGTTCTGTGGTTAACATGCTTAAGATACTTGCTTCAAGACCAACTAAGCCCCAGCTTTAGGAAGAAAGGGCAGATTAACTTTTATGTGATGTAGGTTTGACAGATCTCTAATGAACAGACTTTGATAGGTGAGTTTTTGGTTTTTTTTGTCCTTCCCCCCTTAGGTTGATTACTTTAATATTTGGCTTGCATATATTTGGCATTGGTCAGTCCAACAACACAGTATCTCCACAACTCTGTGATCATTTTTCAGTTTATAATAGAAGTTTCTCAATGAATATTTTAATACATAATCAAAAATGTATGTAAGAAAGGCAACATGTGCATTAATCACAGACTTAGAACTGTATGCATTCTTTTGATGTGCAGAGAGAAGGAATCAGGATTAAATGACTTGCTCAGCATCACACAACTAGTTAGGGTCTGAGGCCAGATTTGAAGTTAGGTCCTCCTGACTCCAGGGTCAATGCTCTTTCCACTGTGACACCTAGTTGCCTCTCATGTACTCTTCCTATTTTATTTATCACTCCACCATTTCTTCCCCAAATATTAATATTGATGAAACTTGGTGGTTTCCCTGGCAAGGATTCTCCAGGGGACATCTGAAGAAATTAATCTCATCTTCATTCTAATCAATTAGATGGTAGTATGAATCACAGATCCTACCTAGACTTCAATGAGAATATAAAGATAAAATGAAATACTTTTTGCCTTTACAGAGTTTATAATTTATTGAGTAGACAATATACATAGATATATAAAAATAAATGTAAGATATAAAAACCTGGAGGAAGGGGATGACTTTGTTTGAAAGTTTGAAAACTCTACCTTTTTCCTTCCTCTTCACCCATTCTCTTCAGCTTCTTTTTATGCTTTTTTTTTTCTCTTTTCACAATGAGCTTCTTCAGGGCAGGGACTGTCTTTCAACTTTCTTTGAATTCCCAGTGCATAACAGAATCTGACACATAGTGAGCAATGAATAAATGTCCATTTCCTATTGCCTTTGAGCTGTAATTCCTTCTTCCTCCCAAATACCTTCCTTTCCTCTAGGTGTATGTCCTCCCTCAATCTAGTGAGAAAGAGTGAACAGACAACTGGAATGACCCTTAGAGGGGAATTGGGTTCATATCCCACCTCTTGATACTTATAAGTTGTGTGATTTCTCAGTGGCTACTTAGCCTTAATTAATGAATAGGTGTAGCCTCAATCAAACTGAGACCTATTGAAGAACTGAGCTTAAAAAAGCCTAATCTCTCACTGCATCCAAGGCCATCTTCAATTATCCTGATCTATATCCTTGACCCAGATAGCTCTGAAGGGGAAAGGGAGGCAGGTGACCTTGCACAGCCCTCCCTCACTTAAACACAAATCACTTACACATCAAGGCATCACCTCCAGAACTCTTAATTCTCTTCTAAAATGGAGAACAAACAACAACAACAAGGAGTCTTAAAATATTGCTCTGGAAAAGGGAGGTTCTGTTAAAGTCCATTGTGATTTAAATATACCTACTTTACTATGCTTTTAAACCCAAATCACTTTGACTTTCACTGATTGGTCAATGTTTGGGTTTTGATGTCTCAAGTGTGTGTATAAATAACATTTATATTATACCTACTATATGCCAGGTACCAAGCACTTTACAAATATTATCTGATCTGATTCTCAAAACAATCCAGTGAGGTAGATGCTATTATTGTCCTCAAATTTTCAATTGGGGAAACTGAGGCAGAGGTTAAGTGGCTATCCCATAGTTGCATAGCTAATGTCTAAGGCTAAATTTGAACTCAGGTCTCCTACCATGCTACTTCACTAGAGCCTTTGCCTATTGTTAAGACATTAGGATGTGACAGGACCAGAAAAGGAGAGAAGCATGAAAATATTGCTTTTTTTCTGTAGAATAGGAAATTCCTTCCAAGCTCTCATAAGAACTAGAGAAACTAACAATTGACCACAGCTCCATGGAGTTATTTAGGACTCCCGGAGAATAGACACATGGGGAACCAGATGAACAAGACTAATTTTGCTGTGATGATTGTTAGAATGTGGGTGCCAAATCAAGAGTGAGAACCAGCAGCATCTATATTAAAGATGAGAAGACTGAATTGGAAATGGGACAGAGTTTGCCCTGAGTCATTTCTCTTTCATAGGGAAATTAATAATGATCCCAGAGAAGAGAGTCTGGGTATGAAGGTAGAATAGGATCAGATGTGATCACAGTCCAGGTTGTTTTTGCCTAATTTATATATATATATAATTTATATATATATATATATATTTTTTCACAAGGAAGTCCCGGGTAGTAGTGATGATAGGATTGTTCTTTTCCCACCAGACTTGATTGTGATATAAAGACTAAAGGCATCAACAAAATACTTTTTAAGCAAAATAAGGAAAAACACCACACACAGGTAATTGCCTTTTGATTAACGAAGTCTATTTTTCAGATACCCTTCATAACTTCCTTTCTCCGATTTACAGTTGTCTCATAGAAACAGTCCTTGTCATCACTAAAGAAAAAAAAATCCTTAGCTATAAAAATATCTGTAGATTATTGTGTTCTGTACAGCTGTGATCAGAGCATTTTGTTCTTATCTTTTCTCCCCACCCTGACCACAATCTCTCCTACCTAGGAATTTTCCTTGCATTACTGGTATTTATCTGAGTTTCCTAGATTATCTTCTCCTTCAATATGAGTGAAGTTGTCAGAATTTTTTTTATAATCTTTCAGTCTTTTAATTGCCTCAGAATTTTTTTTGACTCTATATGTCACTTTTTTCAAGTACTATTCTTGAACATTTATTCTATTATTTGCCTTTACTTATCTTGTTCTCCCTACCCCCATGATTCTCTTTGTCCCTTTGACTTTTCTCCTACCTACATGGGTACATTTCTTAGCTCTTTAGCTAATTTGTCTGGTCTGCTTCAATTCCCTAACATGTTCTGTGATTCATCTTATACTTTATTCATCTCTTCTGAGACAATATGTGGCATTCAACTCTATCTCCTACAATTCTTTTTTTAATTTAAATTTTTTTTCAATGGTAGCTTATTTTTCCAAATACATGCAAAGATAGTTTTCAACATTCACCTTTGTACAACCTTGGATTCTAAAATTTTCTTTCTTTCTCCCTCCACCTCTGTCACCAAGACAAGAAGCAATCCAATATAGGTTAAACATGTGCAATTCTTATGAACATATTTCCATATTTGTCATGTTGCACAAGAAAAATCAGATCAAAAGTGTAAAAAAAACATGAGAAAGAAAAAAGAAAGGAAAGAAACAATAACAAAAGGTGAAAATATTATTCTTTGATCCTCATTCAGTCTCTGTAGTGCTCTCTTTGAATGAACATGGCACTTTGTATTCCAAATCTATTGGAATTGCCGTGAATGACCTCATTCTTGAAAAGAACCAAATCCCTCAAAGTTGGCCATCACATAATCTTGTTGTTACTGTCTACTATACTCCCTTAGTTATTCTTTTGACACTCAGGATATGAGTTTCTTTCCAATCCCCCTCCCCCAGAGTTTTATTCATAATTCCAATAACAGCATTTTTGCAATAGATCTCATAAATAATATTCTATCAATGAATTACAGAGAGTAGGACTAAATTATTATTATTTATTCTTCTTTAAGATGATAAAATTGAGATAGTGAAAATTCAAGTTCATTTAATAAATTGATGGCCATGCTGAGAGCTGACCCCGGGATTTTTACTTTTATTACTAGGAATTTCAGTTGTCCTGTTTTTAGGGAAAAGTTGTATTTTATAATGCCTCATGTTATAGAACCTAGCATGACATTTTCAAAATGGTAGATGATATATAAATATTTATTGAAAGAATAGATGAATAATCCTCAGAATTATAATTTCAAGTTTTTTAAAAATGTTTTTTCCATCAATAATATTTTAGACATTTAATTGATATATAATTGCAGAAATAACATAAAGTGAGGGCCAAATCCTACTATAACTATATTTATATTCAATGTATTCATATATATATACATATATATACACATATATATATATATACACACACACACACACACACAGATGTATTTATAATAGATTTTTAACCTGGATCCAAGAACTTTGGAAGCAGCATTGATTCCAGCTCAGTGGCTTCAATCATTTTCCTAAGAAGCATTTCTGGTGGAGATATAGCCTTGCAGATAGATGCTCCTGAAGGTGCTGCAACTATCATTACTGAAGACCCTGAAAAGAAAGTTCTCACTACTCAAGTTTTTGGTACAGCCACATGATTCAATACCAGAAAATAATTTGATTTTATCAGTCAAAATGACATAAAGGAAGAGGCATGATCATCTGCTTTTCTTTCTATCCGCTTAAGGATTATGGAACCTTTCTTTATGATTTACAGCTAAGCCTTCCCTATATTTCATCTCTCGTTAGAAATTTAGCTCCCTAAAAGTAGGGATTAGCTTACTTTTCTATTTGTATCCTAGCACTTTCTACAATGATTTGCACGTAGTAGGTATTTAATAGATCATTCAATTCAGTGGTTCCAGAAATATAAGAAACTCCTAGTATAGAAAATCTCTATCTTAAGAATGTAGAAGTAGTTAATAAATGTCAATAAATATTTCATTCCAGTAGTTCCAGAGTTTTAAGAAATTTTTAATGAGAAACTCCCTATATTAAGAACATAGCAAGTGCTTAATAAATATATGTAAATACATTCATTTATTGCAAAGGTTCCACTGATTTAAGAAATTCAGTATAGAAACTGTCTATAACTTCTAATCTTAGGAAGTCAAGGAGAATCTGGGGAATCCAAAAACTGATTTTCTTCAGACAATTTCTGTTTTTCCTTTTCCAGAGCTCTCATTTCCTGTTCCCATTTTTCTTCTAAATCTCTTTTAACAGATTTTAAATTCTTCCACAAGAGCCTTTTGAGTTGGAGAATAACATATCACCCTTTAAGGCTTTATCTGGAGATGTTTTGCCTTTAGAGTCCTCAAGGTTTGAGGTCTGTTCTTTTCTCTCCACAATAATTATGGTCAGAGCTGGTCAGAGCTCTTTTTGCCTTTTTTTTTTTCTCAATTTTAAAGGTTGAGGTCTGTTCTTAGGGCAAAGGAGAAATTATCCTAAATTTCCTGTACAAATTATAGCAGCTTCCTACTGCTAGAGATGCTGCCCATCTCATGCTGGGTGGCCAAGTCCCACTTGTTATGCTGGGGTTCAGGGGCTCACTATTTGCCTGCTATAGTTGTATTGGAAGTCTCACAGCTAGTCTGCTGATCCACTGGTTTCTGAACCAGGATAGAGTAGCCAACATTGCTATATCTTGCTAAGAGCCTCCCACTAGATTCTCACTGCCTGCAGAGGTTTTTCTTCCTAAGTCTCTCTGAACTGTGCTGTGTCTGGGGCTGCAACCACCCCCTGCCTAATTGAAACAAACCTTTCCTGAAGTTTTTCCAAAATATCTTCTGCTGCAAATTTGTCACACTCCAAGTTATTTGTGGATTCTGTCACTCCAAAATTGTTCAGAGGCTTCATCTTGTGTTGATCTGAGGGAAGCCAGGAAGAGTTCAGACAAAGACCTGTCTACTTTCTGCCACCTTGGTTCCATTCTGAAAGATGTCTAAAGTACTTTTTCACAACATTCTGTTGACATGTAGAGAAGATATCTTCTCATTGTACAGATGAAGAAACTAAGTATTAGGTTAAGCCCAAATAGCCAAATGGATTGATGATCTCATCAACTCAGGAGTTCCCATTGATCCCAAAGATCACAATTTACCTTTCCCAGTCTTATGCAGTTTCCCCAAAATCCTCCAGATTAGGTAGATCCTGCCATTTTTTTCTCTGTTTTTACTATAAGGCAGAGAGTTGTTATTTATATTTAGTTGTATACATGGCTTTAGAGGCAGAATTCAAATCCAAATACTCTGCCCTCAAGAGGACCCTGGGTTTGAATTCTGCCTCTGATGCTATCTTTGCATATATATATATGTGTGTGTGTGTGTGTATGTATATCTATGTGTGTATGCATGTGTATATATATGGGTATTTGTTTCTGGGTATATATATTTATGTACAACACACATATAATTTACCAGATTGCATTACACAAGTCCCATAAGCATTGATCAGACTAAGAAATTAGAAATGAGAAGATGAGAATAATATCTGACCCTAAGAAGACAGAATGGTGTTGAGGCAAAATATGAGACATGAAAGCAAAGAATCTAAGAATCTCAGGCACCTGTAGCCAGTTCAGGCAGCCCATGTCAATTTGAGCAAACCCCTTTTCCTCTGTCTCTATTGCCCCATTTGTACAAAAGCAAAGTTGGACAAAATTCTTTCTAGGATCCCATTTAGCTCTAAATCCTAAGCAACTCATCCTTCCCCTCAGAAGACTCAGGCTAGTGATGTATTTATTTGTAATTTAAATGGCTTGATTTGCATGGTTTCTGATAAGCAAAGTGATTTCATGGCAATACTAAGCCTCAACAGAGAGTCCTCCAGCCAAATTTAAGCATGGAGAATAATACTACAGCTATATAGACACAGACGTGTGTTCTCACAAATTTGTACATGCACAAACATATATGCACACCCATGCATATTTGTGTGTATGCATAAATATACACACATGGACACATTCATATGAATATACATATTGGTGTGCATATATACACATATGCATATATACATATATTTGTATATATACATTCAGACACATTCATATACACACATATTTGTACATCCATATATACACAATACATATATACTTGTGTTTATACATACATGGTCATAAAATACACGTATTTGTCTTCATCCACTTATATATATACATATATTTACTTGTATGTATAAATACATGCATATATATACACATGTATCCATATGTAATCCAAACATGTGCATATATATATATGTGCATACATGAATACACACACAATTTTTAAACATAATTTCCTTCTCTAAATCTGTGATCTGATGGTCTTAGTATAGTTGATTAACAATCAGATTGTTACTTATAAATTCAAGTGATTTTTTTATGGCTCCAGATACTTCTTGTCTCTTCTTATTCAAACCCCCACTCAGCTGTCAAATTGATCTTCCTAAGGTACGATTCTGTCCCCATGCTATCCCTCCAGTCAATAAATTGCAATGGCTCCCTATCACCTTCAATATGAAACAGAAAATCCTCCATTTGATTTTTAGAGCCCTTCATCATCTGGCCTCTTTCTTTCTTTCTAGGCTACTGACAGATTACTTCCCTTCACAGTACTCAGGACCCAGTACTGAGGCCTCATGGCTGTTTCTCACACACATGACTACATCTCCCAATCTCAGGCATTTCACTCAATATCTCCCATGCTGGGACCCTCTCCCCTTATTTCCCTTCCCAGCTTCTCTGATTTCTTTTAAGCTTCAATTAAAATCCTTCTGCAAGAACCCTCTGCCAGTCTTTCTTAATGTTAGTGCCTTTCCTATATCATTATCATTACTTTTCCTCATTAGAAAGTGAACTGCTTGAGAGCAGGGATTGCTATTCTTGTTTTTCCCTTCAGTATTCCCAATGATTCATCAAAGTACCTGACATATTGTTATTATTCAGTCATTTCAGTTATATCTGATTCCTCTTAACCCTTTTGGGGGTTTTCTTGGCAAAGATACTGGAACAATTAAACATTTCCTTCTTCAGCTCATTTTACAGAAGAGTAAACTGAGGCAAAATGGTTAAATGACTTGCACTACTAATAAGTATCTGAGTGGTTTTGAACTCAGTTCCTCTTGACGCCAGATCCAGCACTCTTATCTGCTGCACTCCCTAGGTGTCCTACCTGACATCCACTAGTGCTTAAATATTTATTTAATTTTGATTTGCCTTTGTAGTATTTTGTTAGGTGGTACTCAGATCACTGGGTACTGAGGAAAACCAAAGTTCAGATCCATCCTGACACTTACTTGCTGTGTGACTCTGGGCAAATTACTTAACTTGTGTCTACTTCAGTTTCCTCAAATGTAAAATAAGGACAATGATAGTACTTGTAGCACAGGATTGTTGTAAGAATCAAATGAGATAATATTTGGAAAGAATTTGGCGCAGTTCTGGCACATAATGGGGACTTAATAAATGATTATTTACTTTTTTCCTTCTTTTTTATAGGTCTCCAGAGCCTCATCTACTTAGTCTAATTGATGAAAAAAATTAGAAATGTAACCTAGTGTGAATTATTAAATGATGAAATATTCCTGTATTGAGTGATTCCCATCTTTAGAGTTTCTTCCTGGTGTTGTATCTGAAAGTTATTTGCTTTCAGCTATGCCTTAGAGCTCCCAAAACATGAATGTCACTTCTTGAATCTAAGTTGTTGCCAAGTTTTAGAGCCAAAGGCCTAGGAGAATATGTCTCATTTATTGCCAACCTAGAACTTTGTGCAAGGCACCCTGAAATACATGATCTTTGCATACCAAGTTTCATTCTCAAAAAGAGCTTCACTTGATAAATGACTGTGCCAGCAAAAACTCGGAAATTTAGAAAGAAATATTGTTTTTATTCTTTATTTTTAATGGCTGAATAAGTTATAGTATATGAATGTTATGGAAGATTATTGTTCTGTAAGAAATGATCAGCAGGATGATTTCAGAGAGGCCTGGAGAGACTTACAGGACATGACTGTCTTCAACAATGCAATGATTCAGAGCAGTTCCAATGGTCTTGTGATGAAGAGAGTCATCTGCACCCAAAGAGAGGAATGGAAATTGAGTATGGATCATAACATAGTATTTTCACTCTTTTTGTTCATTTGCTTTCATTTTGTTTTCTTTCTCTCTTTTTTTCCTTTTTGATTTGATTTTTCTTGTGCAGCATACTTATGGAAATGTATGTAGAAGAATATCACGTTTAACATATATTGGATTAATTGCCTTCTAAGGGAGGGGGTGGGAAGATGGGAAGGAAAAAAATAGAACAAAAGATTTTCTAAGAGTGAATGTTGAAAATTATTCAGGTATATATTTTGAAAATAAAAAGCTTTAATAAAAAAAAGAAAGAAAATGTGATATCAGACTAGCACTGGATAACAATTACACTTCTCAGGAGTCTTGTGCAGTAATTTTTGGGCAAAAATGAACTAACTAGGTTATTGTCTTACGAGTTTTCTAAACCAGAGATTTTCAAGGCATTCCAATGCATAAATGCATTGGCTCAGCATGCTCTTGAAGGCTCCACCATTCCTGTAATCAATGAACTTTTCACTATCACAAAATTAAACAGATATTTAAGGTCAAATTTTCTTGTATTACAAGTATTTGGTTTAATTGACTTGTTTAATCTATCAGTTGTTAGACTCAACTTTTTTTTTCTCTGTAGGATTTTAATGAATAGATTGTTAGTTTACTCATTAGTGTAAATTGTCATCAGCATAGTTACAGGGACATCATTTGGGGATGGGATTTTTGAACACACTTCAGCAAGGTAATGGGGTCCTTTACAGATAAGACATTGAGAACCAGAGAGGTGTTGATTTTTCAGAGTCATACAAGTGGCACAGCAAGGCTTTGGGCCTAAGTTCTCTGAAGCCAAATCCAATACATTTCCTATTATATCACCCTGATACATAGGATAACTCTGAGATCAGGATTACTAGGCCCTTAATCTCTATTTAGCTTTCATGTTGCTTTAAAGACACTCCATGAATGATCAATGGCAGGTCAATCTGGGAAATTAAACACAATGGGCCAAAGGAACTTTTTTTTTTCATGTATTCACTCAGTAAGTATGTCTCACACTTCTATAGTATGCAAAGCACTGTTAGGAACTTTGGGGACATGAAGGACATAGTTTTTATCCTCTTGGAATTTACTTTTTTTAAAAAAGGTTTTTACTTTAAAAACATATGCACAGATAATTTTCAATATTTCTGCTTGCAAAACTCTTGTGTTCCAAATTTTTCCTCCCTCCCATCCCCTTACACTCTCTCTCTCTCAGATGGCAAGTAATCCAATATATGTTAAAAATGTGCAGTTCTTCTATACATATTTCCACAATTATCATG
Organism: Myrmecobius fasciatus; assembly: GCA_023553655.1. Classification (NCBI taxonomy): domain Eukaryota; kingdom Metazoa; phylum Chordata; class Mammalia; order Dasyuromorphia; family Myrmecobiidae; genus Myrmecobius; species Myrmecobius fasciatus. Next base: position 872,927 of record JAJPUD010000117.1, on the reverse strand, counting down.
CTGCACAAGAAATATCAGACCAAAAAGGAAAAAAATGAGAAAGACAATAAAATGTTAGCGAACAACAAGAAAAAGAGTGAAAATATTATATTGTGATCCACAATCAGTTCCCATAGTCCTCTCTGGTTAGAGAGTGCTTCTTCTGGTTAAGATGGCTCTCTCCATCAAAAGACCATTGGAATTATCTCAAATCACCTCTTTGTTGAAAAAAGCCATATTCTTCAGAATTCATCATCCCATAATCTTGCTGTTGCTATGTACAATGATCTACTGGTTCTACTCATTTCACTCAACATCAATTCATTTAAGATTCTCCAGGCCTCTCTGAAATCATCCTGCTGACCATTCCTTATAGCACAATAATATTCCATTACATTCATATATTATAACTTATTCAGCCTTTCCGCAACTGATGGGCATCCACTCAGTTTCTAGTTTCTTGACACTACAAAAAGGGCTGCCACAAACATTTTTGCACATGTGGGTCCTTTTCTCTTTTTTAAAAAGTCTTTTTGGAATATAGACCCAGTGGAGACACTGCTGGATCAAAGGATATGCACAATTTGATAGCCCTTTGGGTGTAGTTCCATATTACACTCCAGAATGGTTGAATCAGTTCCCAACTCCACCACCAACAATGTATTAGTGTCCCAGTTTTCCCACATCCCCTCCAACATTCATCTTTTTTCTCATCTTAGCCAATCTGAGAGATGTATAGTGGTACCTTACAGTTGTTTTAATATGCATTTCTCTGATCAATAGTGATTTAGAGCATTTTTTTTCATTTGATTAGAAATGGCTTTAATTTCTTCATCTGAAAATTATCCATTCATATCCTTTGATCACTTATCAACTGGAGAATGGCTAGAATTCTTATAATTTGAGTCAATTCTCTATATATTTTAGAAATTAGGCCTTCATCGGAAGCCCTTGTATGTAAATTTTTTCTCAGTTTTCTGCTTCCCTTCTAATCTTGTCTGCATTGGTTTTGTTTGTACAAAAACTTTTTAACTTAATATTATTAAAATTATCCATTTTGTATTCCATCATGTACTCTAGTTCTACTTTGGCCACAAATTCCTTCCTTCTCCACAGATAAGACAGGTAGACTATCCTTTGTTCTTCAAATTTGCTTATATTATCACTCTTTATGTCTAAATCATTAGCCCACTTTGACTTTTCTTGGAATTTACTAAGAAAATCTTTATTCACCCTTGCTGGGTGAATCACAATCACAAAGAAACAATGCTGATTTACATTTTGTTGGAAATGCTCAGTGTTGCAACTGTGCATTACATGCTTGCAATGTGTGACAGTTGTTATGTGTGTGTCTAAAACACACACACATTATATAGAGTGTTTGTGATTTTACTTGTGTATGTAAACAGTATATTGTTTGTATATGTACACGTGTGTGACCAAATGAAATACTAGTAATGCACTTAACACAGTGCCTCACACATACTAGATATTTGATGCTTTCCTCCCTTTGTTCTTTTGCTCATTCATTTCTTTCTTCCTTCTTCCTTCCTTCCTTCCTTCCTTTTTTTTCTTTCTTCCTTCCTTCCTCCCTTTCTTCTTTCTCACTCTGGGCATTTGTTGAGAGAATGTGAAACTGATAATTCTCACTCCTGCTGCAAATCCAAAACACATATTAATGATATTGATGAGGTACTACTAGATTATAGGCTATAGGTGGAACAGATGAAAGAAGCCATTTATTCCTAACCTTTTTCTCTTTTTTTTTCTTCTGAGAAAACGAACTTAGCATGATTAAGTGACTTGCCCACGGTCACCCAATTAACTTGTAAGTCTTTGAAGTGAGATTTGAAATCAGATCTTAGTGATTCCATGCCCTACACACAGTCTACTCCACTAAGCTATGTCTGTTTGTACATAGACCAGAGCAAACATTTTATTACAGGTAGGCAGCCCAGGCTGATTCATTGTGATGGGGCAACATTGATTGATAGTATACTGGATATGGATGTGAGTATCTTGGTTAGGACCTTTATGTCCTAAGACATAAAGAGATGAAAATTAAAAAAGAAATGAGAAAATATTCCTGAGGCACTGCCTACTTCCCATACAAGAGGTGTTAGTAGGATCTTCACAATTAAATAATTATTCTACCTGGAATTCAAATTAATTATTTAATAACAACAATAACAAAAAATGCTAGCATTTGCATAGCAGATTTTCCCTTTCCAAAGCACCTCATGGCCACAATCTTCTTTGATCCTCACAATAACATTATTAACTAGGCAAAGCAAGTGGTAATTTTCCAATTTTGCATACAAAGATGCTGAAATTCTAAAAATTAAAATAAATGCTCCAAGGCCACTGAAGCTTTCACATATGAGGAATGTCTAATGGAAAATTAACTCTCTTTCAAAGTTGTATCCTTAGCTGTTGCAATCAGATTCCCAGTTGCTTAAAACATAATGATAAAGCTTTTTGATTTAATCTCCTCTGTACCCCACAACTCAATTTTGTATTCATATCCCCTACTTTGAGTTCATTATAGCTGTTCATTTTGATCTGGTGTGATTCTTCCACCTTTTCCCTATCTGTTGTTACTTGAGCTCTACTTTACTAGGTCAATATATATATATATATATATATATATATTGACCTAGT
>JAJPUD010000117.1:826605-869887 GCA_023553655.1 Myrmecobius fasciatus | reverse complement strand
TATATATATATATATTTTTTTTTTTTTTCTTTCTTTCTTTTAATTTAATTTAATTTTTATTTTATTTTATTTGCATAACATATGTGTGGGTAATTCTTCAACAATAACCCTTACATAGCTTTCCGTTACAAATTTTTCCCCCCAACTCCCCACCCCTCCCCTAGATGGCAGGATATCCACTACATGTTAATTATGTTAAAATATTGGCAAATCGAATATATGTATACATATTTCCAAACTTATATATATATATATATATATCTGTCCTCCTCTTCCTCCTCTTTTAAACTGGAGGGTTGGCAGAGAGGGAAAGAAAATAGATACTTATATATAAAATTACATATTATATTATATATATATATATATATATATATTTAGAATCATAGAGTCTTTGATTGGAAGAGAAAGTAACATCTCTGATAGTAGCCATCGAGTCTCTACTGGACTACTTCTAGGCCACTGGAATGCATGCACAGGGGGATGGTAGTACACCTTGAAGGAGCATTCTTCTTCTTCTTCCCCCTCCTCTCAAGAAAAAGGAAAATGGGAATGGTCTTTCAGATTTTGAAAGCACACAGCACCCATGTTCTATGCATGTGTTTATTTCAAAGACAAGGAAGTCTGCAGCTTATGCAGCTGGGCAGCTAGGTAACACATTAGAATGCTGGTCTGGAATCAGAAAGACTGGGGGGGAGGCGGAGCCAAGATGGCGGAGTGAAAAGGTGACTTTCTTTCTCTCCTCCGATCTTCTCTCAAATCACCAATAAAATAAGCCTCTGAACTGATCTTCAAGTCAACGAACTCAGAAATATTTGGACACTGCTTTCTGGATAACTTCATATCAGGTTAGTCTCTTGGACAGAGAGATAAATAGATGACTCCTGTGTAGGCCGGAAGTGAGGGTGGGACTCAGCTCAGCTCATCATGGCAGAAATTCCAAACTCCAAATTCCAAACACCTGGAGTTTATCTGAGGCACTCGGGACACTCTGCCCTGATTGGGGGCAGGTGTTCTGGCAGACTTGCCTTGTTTAAGGAGTAATTCGACCTTAGTCCTAGTCCCCACCGGCCCAGCACCTTAAGTCAACTGGCCGAAGTGCCCCAGGGCAAACCTTTTCAGCCGCCTTTCAGCCACCGTTTTTTTTTTTTCCCCTACCTTAAAGAGATATCCATGCTGTCTAAAAAAAATGAAGAAGCAAAAGAGAGCTCTCACCATAGACAGCTTTTATCAAGGCAAAGAAGCGATGACCCCAGATGCTGAGGTTCCTTTAGACAAAATACCAGAAGAAGGTATTAAAGACCATCACTGGTCATTTTTTCAAAAGGCCTTTCTGGAAGATTGCATAAAGAACCTCAAAAGAGAGTTGGAGAATAAATGGGAAAATAAACTGAAATCAGTGCAAGAAGGATACAATATCTTGCAAGAAGGATATGATGCCCTGCAAAAGAGATATGAAAAAGACACCAATTTATTGAAAAATAAAATTAGTGAAGTGGAATCAGAAAGACTCATCTTCCTGAGTTCAATTCTGGCTTCAGATGCTTATTAGCTGTGTGACCCTGAGCAAGTAATTTCACCCTGCTAACCTCAGTTTCCTCATCTGTAAAATGAACTGGATAAGAAGAAATGCCAAATAATTCCAGTATCTTTGCTAAGAAAACCACAAATGGGATCAGAAAGAATCAAATAGGACTCAACAACAGCAAATCAAAATGCATAAGGTCACCCATTCCATTTTTGGACAGCTCTAAAAGTTTGTAAGGCCTTTACATTGGGCTGAAATCTCACATGACTTCTAATAACTAAGATGAGACCAATAACTTCCATACGTAACCACAATTCAAATATTTGAAAAAGCTCTTGTATCACACCCCTAAACCTTTTCATCTTCAGGCTAAACATGATAAATTTCATTAACCAATCCTCATACAATAAAATTCCCTGCTCTTCTCAATACAATAATTATCCTTCTCTATTTGCTTCAGATTAATTACCTCTTGCAAATGTATGTCTTTGCACTGAACACAACACCGCAGATATGATTTGGTCAGTTCAAAGTTTAGTGAGATAGTTACCACCTAGTTGTCCTTTATTAATAAGTCCTATAGTATTCATTCTTTGGGTCAGTCATGACTAAAAACATTTCCAGGTATTTTTCACATGAATTGCTGTGTAATTGAATTTCTCTCCTATTATATAATTTATGTAGATTTTTTGGTCAATTTGCAGGACTTTTACATTTATGTTTTTTTAATGACATTTCTAGTTTACATCATAATTTTGCCTATTCCAATCATTTAAAAAGTCATCTATTGATTATCATCTATTGAATTGGCTTTCTTTCTTTTTATCATATATAGATAATTTCTATGTCTTCTCTAATTTCTTCCATCCGAATTGCCAATAAATTTAATACATGATTTCTACTAACTTAAACCACTATTTCCTCCTTTTTATTAGATTCTTTCTTTTATTCCTTCCCAATTGACTCCATGCTCCACAATAGCAGCTTCAAATCTTTTCTCTCCTCCCATATTATTCAAATGCTTAGTCTAAAAAACTGAGGATTTTATTTATAATTTACTAAGGAAGTACAGGCTACTTATTCTGAGTTGCCTATTTTTCCTTTCTCTACACCTCGTCCTATCCCTAACATTATCACTCACTATCTTTTCCTCTACTTCAGTATCTGATGAAGAGGTGGTCCTATTTCTTGAGCAGGCCAGTCCCTCTAAATGAACCCTTGATGTTATTCCTTCACATCATTTTTTTCTATCTACTAGTTATCTTGCCTACAAATATACTCCAGTAGCCCCATTCTTAAAACAGAATGAAACAAAAACTTCTTTAGCCCCAAAGATCTCAGTAAGAAGAGTTCTCGAATTTGAATGTTCTTGTCTTACCATTTCATTTCTGCTCTTTGAAACAATACTGCCCTCTTTTCAATAGTGAGGTGATTCGAGCCAGTTCCAAAGGTCTTATGATAGAGAGAGCCATCTGCATCTAGAGAGAGAATTGTGGGGACTGAGTGTGAATCACAACTTAGTATATTCACTTTTTTGTTGCTTGTTTTTTGTTTTCTTCCTCATTTTTTCCCTTTTTGATCTGATTTTTTTTGTTCAGCATGATAATTGTGGAAATATGTGTAGAGGAATTGCATATGTTTAACATATGATATCTAGGGCCTTCCTTAGACATCAAGTAATCCAATATACAAAAGGGGAAAAATTTGGAATACAAGGTTTTGCAAGGATAAATGTTGAAAACTACTTATGCATATGTTTTGAAAATAAAAAGCTTTTAAAAAATACTGTCTCATTAAGTCCAGGTCAGATTTTACTGCCTTATCTGAATACTCTATGCAAAAAAGACAAACAAGATTTCTCAATTCTTTCTGTGTGTCAGCCTGGTCTGTCTGTCTTTCTCTGTCTCTGTTTCAATATCTATATCTCTGTCAATCTGTTTGTCTCATTCTTTGTCCCCTTGATTTGTCAATCATCATTCCCTACCCTATGGTGTTAGTCCAATTTTCTTTGCTCTTAGGCCTCGTCTCACCAACTCAATTATAAGCTCCTTCTGGACACAGAACCTCTCTTCTACTCCACTTATTTCCTTTTTAAAAATATACATATGTATGTCTTTGCACACACACACAAGTTCACCTTGCTTTATATCAACTATTTCTATATGCTTATGTACATACATACATTTATGCATATATTTTGTGAATCCATAATAAATGAGTATGAAATTCTGAGATGAGTTTGCTCTTTACTTTCTCTTTTTAAAAAATTATTATAGGATTTTATTTTTTCCAAATTCATGCAAAGATAGTTTCCAACATTCACCTTTAAATTTCAAATTTTTTCCTTCGTTACCCTCTGTTCCCCCAAGAAAGAAAACAACCTCACATAGGTTAAACATGTGAAATTCTCCTAAGAACATTTCCATATTTGTCAAGCTGTGCAAGAAAAATCAGATCAAAAGTGAAAAAAATGAAAAAAGAAAAAAAAAGCAAACAAACAACAATAACAAAGGTGAAAATTGTATGCTTTGATCGACATTTAGTCTCCATAGGTCTCCCTCCAGATGCAGATATCACTTTCCATGTTCTATGGAAATTGCCTTGAATCATCTCACTGTTGCAAAGAGCCAAATCTATCATAGTTGATCACATAATCTTGTTACTGTGTACAGTGTTCTTTTGGTTCTGCTTGCCTCAGTTAGCATCAGTCTATTTAAATCTTTCCAGGCTTTTCTAAAATAACTCTGCTCCTCATCATTAGAACAATAATATTTCATTACATTCATATACCATAACTTATTCAGCCATTCCCCAACTGATGGGCATCCATTCAGTTTACAATTCTTTGTTACTACAAAAGGGCTGCTACAAATATTTTTGCATAGCTTATTGCACTTGTTTCCTAAATCACTTAGTAAATATTGTCCACAAAATCAAATGATAATTTTTTTCTTTGACTTTTGTGGGATTCTTTTTTGTTTGTAGGAGAATTTTGAGCCTTTGCCACAGATTACCTTCAAAGTGCCTCTCTTATATAGAGACTCTAGGAGGTATGCTTTTTTTGCTTTTTTTTCAATAATGTATTTGTGCATGTATTTTATCCCAAATACATGCAAAGACAGTTTTTAACATCCTGCAATTTTTCTCCCTTCCTCCCCAGGACAGCAAGCAATCTGATATAGGTTAAACATGTACAATTCCTCTAAATATATTTAGGAGACATATTTTCTATCTTATTTAAATATTTTTTTCACATTTTTAAGCTAAAATTTATTGGGAATATGCAGCTTTCAAAATTGATATTAAAAAATTTAACTTGACCCTGTCCCTGGGAAGCAAAAAAGATTTGTCAGGAGACTTTGGGGCTCAAAAAGAGGTGGCAAAAGCTATTCCCTTTGCTAGAACACAGTTGTTTGTTTTTTGTTGTTTAATTCTTTTCTTTTTTTTGACCTTTGCAAAAACTTTTTTTCCCAAGCTTTTCCCATCCTTCCGCCCACCCCCCACCCCTAGATGACAGGTAATCTAATACATGCTAAATAGGATAAATTATATGACAAATACAATACATGTATACATATCTATACAGTTATCTTACTGCACAAGAAACATCAGATCTAGAAAGAGAAGAAGAAAAAACAACCTAAGAAGGAAAACAAAATGCATGGAAATATTCACAGAAAGCATTAAAATGCTGTGTGGTGGTTCACACTCAGTTCCCACAGGCCTCTCTCTGGATGTATATGACTATCTTCATCGCTGAACAATAGGAACTGGTTTGAATCACATCATTGTTGAAGAGAACCATGTCCATCAAAATTAATCATCGTATAGTCTTGTTGCTATGTATAATGTTCTCCTGGTTCTGCTGATTTCACTCAGCATCAGTTCATGCAAGTCTCTCCAGGCTTCTCTGAAATCCTCCTGTTGGTCGTTTCTTACAGAACAATAATATTCCATTACATTCATATACCATAATTTATTCAGCTATTCTCCAATTGATGGGCATCCTTTCAATTTCCAGTTTCTTGCCACTACAAAAAGGGCTGCCACAAACATTTTTGCACAGGTGGGTCCCTTTCCCTCCTTTAAGATCTCTTTGGGATATAGGCCCAGTAGAAACACTGCTGGGTCAAATGGTATGCACAGTTTGATAACTTTTTGAGCATAGTTCCAAATTGCTCTCCAGAATGGTTGGATCCGTTCATAGTTCCACCAACAATGTATCAGTGTCCCAGTTTTCCCACATCCCCTCCAACAGTTATCATCATCATTTCCTGTCATTTTAGCTAATCTGACAGGTGTGTAGTGGTATCTCAGAGTTGTCTTAATTTGCATTTCTCTGATCAATAGTAACTTGGAGCACCTTTTAATATGACCAGAAATAGTTTCAATTTCTTCATCTGAAAATTGTCTGTTCATATCTTTTGACCATTTATCAATTGGAGAATGGCTTGAATTCTTATATATTTGAGTCAATTCTCTATATATTTTAGAAATGAGGCCTGTATCAGAACCTTTGGATGTAAAAATATTTTCCCAGTTTACTGCTACCCTTCTAATCTCGTCTGCATTCATTTTGTTTGTACAAAAACTTTTAAACTTGATATAGTCAAACTTATATTTATATGAATGACATGATTCTTTTACTAGATTTTAAGGTGCCTGCTGGAGGGCAAGGACCAGGTCTTCTTGGCCTAGTGGTTATAGGAAATAATTGGTTTGGCTACTAGAAAGGGATTGTCAGAGGTATTGAAAAATGTAAATGAAGTTAATGTCATTGGGGGGATGTGATTTTTGAAACTATTGGCTGATGAAACTTGACTTTTATTCTTATTTGGTTTTATAATTTTTTACTTAAAAATTAACTTTCTCTTTCAGCTACCTCCCCAATTAAAAAGAAAAGCAAAACACTTAAAACAAATATATATACTCAAGCCAAATTCAATAGTGGCTTTGTCCAAAACAACAATAAACATCAGATCTCATTTTATATATTGAGTATATCACTGCCTTATGATGACTCTTTCCCAGAATACTGTTTTTACATTTATAGACTAAAAGACACAGGATTAAAAGGAGATTAATTTATATTGAGATATAGCTATCAAAATATTACAAAAATGATAACAAAACAAGTTCATGGGCCCTAGGTTAAGGACCCCTGCTTTAGATGGACAAACAATGCACCTTAGTCAAGACTGAATTGTTTCTGCTCAGGTGTGAGGGATCAGTGTTCATTTAGAGAAACAAATTCTCAGAACTGAGGAATGTTGAATAAGTGAGCAGAAATGTATTTATTTACCTTTTAAGACACAGAAGCTTCCTTTTGTTAATCACACACCAAAATACAGGAAGAGTGAGTCAAGAAAAAAGCCCTTTATTAGAAGTTTTGTGATATAATTTTTCTTCCTCTGTCATAATATCCTCTGTCAAAATGGAATGGTCATTCCCATTCCAGCCCAACACTGGCTCCAACAATGTTAACTAGGGGTGCCTGTGACCTTGCTGAGGAGTGCCCTCTCCTGGCACTGCCTTGATAGATATATGGGAGCCTACCTTGCCAGAGACCTGACTCTCCGATACAATATTTATTAGATATTGGGCTTCAGAAACCATTCTCCTACATCAATTACCAAACTGTGTACATCAAAAAAAAATGCAAGCAAAGAAACAAGCAAAATCTGTTGTGAGCCTTTGGAGGAAAATGATTTGTGGTATTAAAAAGTTTGCTGGACATTAACCCCCAAAAAAACTAGGATAGGAATGCCTGTCCAGTGCTTATTAGCTGTGCACTTATATGCAAATCACCTTATTTCTGTGCATCTCAGTTTCCTCTTCTCCAATATGGCAATAAGAATATTATACTTGTTACCATCACAGGATACATTCTATATAAGAAACATTGACTAAGTAACTTCTACCTGCAAAGAACTTTGCTAGACTCTGGAGAAATGGCTCTACGTATAATAGAATGTGATAGGTGGAGATGAGAGATCCAAGCAAAGGACTTCAGAAATATTTGAGAAAGAGAAGAACACTTCCAGCCAGGATGGTCAGGGAAGGCTTCCTGAATGAAGGTATTGTTCTGTAGACTGTTAAACACTGTCTAACTGTGAATCGTTGAATGTAATTGTTTGACTATTGGGGGAGTAGTGTAAGGGTGCCAAAGTAGGACTGTTGGCTACTCAAAAGGCTATTATTTCACAGTTGCTACTGTGTATTTAAGATGAAAAAATATCTTATGAAACATTAAAGATAATTGGACCAAGATGAAATAAGGTACTTTTCTATTTTCTTGTTTTGATGTCATATTCCTAAAAATGACAATGATAGAGAAATGCAATGATAGAGAAAACCTAGAACATAAAGGCATCTAAGGGAATGGATAGAGGATGGGACGGGGACCAGTCATTCTCTGTGCAATGAATAACTTGCAAAAATATGGCTACCGGTAATTATTTCTATGCAGTGGTAGTGATTTTTGAAAATTTCCTATGATTTGGGATGAGGGAGCAGAGTGCAGGTCTTCTTGTGATTTTACAACATATTTAATGCATTTAATAGCCAAACAGACAATAAGATTTCACCCTACTTCTCCTGCTACCCAGTATGGAGAAAAACAAAACCAATTTTAGGATTTCATTCTTTTTGCCTAGAAGAACAATATCCCTTTCCACTTGAAGGAGGAATAGGGTAAGGAGAAATCTATGTAGAAAGTGTGGAAATGCAGGGGAAAGTTCATTGTATTTGGAATCAGAGAACTTGACTTCTCATTCCAGATTTACCATTTACTGCCTGTGTAACCCTGTGCATATAAGAAACTCTTTGGGTCTTATTTTCATCATCTGGAAGATGACGTTGGAGTACATCTAAAGTAACTAAGGTCACTTCAAAATCCTGAGTCTCAGATTCTATTCATTGTCTTCAATGTAATTCTAATCAAATTGAGGAACAACTTTAGCTATTTTACTGAGGTAGCTAGATAGTACAATGGATAGAGCATAGGCCCTGAAGTCAGAAAAAAGAGAATTTAAAACCAGCCAGACGCATTTCCTATCTGTGTGATACTAGGCAAATCATTTAAAAAAATCTCTTTTTGCCTCAGATTCCCCATTTGTAGAATAACACCTACCTTTCAGGATTGTTGGGAGTATCAAATTAGAAAATTATATGGTGCTTAGAACAGTGCCTTGCACATAGTAAATGCTACATATTAGTTAGTTATTATTATTGGGTTATCAATTATTTCTTTGTTCTGCTTCTCCATATTTTTCTTGGACCTGTTAACTGTTTATCTATTTCATTGGTCATTAGTACATATGTAAAAGTGTAGAAAAGGTAAGGAGGCAAAATACATTTCTATTTTGTTAACTTCTCTCTGCCAAACATACACATATATGTGTATACATATACATATGCACATACACATACATATATGTATATGTAAGTGTATATATACAAATATAGATTATATATACATATATATATAAACATATGTATCTATATTTATTTATTTATATGACAAAATTGGGGAGAGACTGAAACATTTTTTTGATTAGTCATGTCTGGGATTTTAAGGAATAGAGAAACAACCACACCAATACAAGATTTAGGGATAACTTTCAGATCACACTCATACACAGAGAAAAAGATAAAAGGAGACGTATGTGATTGCCCCACCCTTAATTGTGAATCCAGTCTTGAGCTGGAGGAAAACCACAAACAGAGCTTCTCAGGGTAAAAAGAAAATATCTGAATGACTGTAAAATACCTGTTAGAGACAGGACAGTTTAATGCTGAGGTAGATAAAGGAAACAAGAATCTTTTGCAAAAGCATCATTTTAAGGGGAGCACACTCTATAGACATTTCTGAATATACCAATCATGAGTAGGTGAGACACAGTTCTTGGTACAATTCTTTGGTGTCAGGGCTTCTCTCTGCAATCATTCTGCAAGTTTCAATTTGTCTTCTCTCCTTCTGGGAATAGAGGCCCAATTTTAGCAGCCTGAAACATACAGAGACTGTTTCTCCATTTTATAAATGACATGACCAAGGAGAATTAAAATCCTTCTATCAATGCACTGGTTTTCTGACCTTTTCCAACCTCCTCAAAATCATGGGTAGACCTCAAAAATAAATGTTTAACTCTGTTTAGTAATACAAAACATTGCCTACAACTTGCTCAGAGAAAGCTCATCCAGATTCATTATGCAATTGAAGGCTTTAAGAGTTTCAATCAACTCTATTTTTTATTCTTTATATATGTGTGTGTAAGTGAGAAGAAAGAGTATATAAGTTCCCAGGCCTTTTCTAAGCTGGGAATGTCACCATATGTATGAACAAATGCCTCCTTAGCCGATACTGGGTGTAAACCACTTGAGATATTGGAGAAGGGCCAACATTTCATCATCTTGGCACATCTTATTCGTACACAGTGTAACTCTCTCATGTGTGGTGCCAGAGTAATGAAATGCCGAAGGCTTGTCAAAAACGCCAATGATAATACACCTATTTTCAACTAACCCAGCCACCGTTGTTCACATAGTCATTTTCCCAGCGAAAAAATGCTGGTAAACCAGCATGGCAAGGAAAGGATAAGTACCTACTTACAGGGTCTGGCTAACTAGGGACCAATTAAACCTCTGCCCTGAGTCACTTGTCAACTTTGCAGGGAGATTTTATGAACTATCATCAATTTTTTGGTTACATGTTAGTTAAAATCTATCTAACAGTAAGAATTCTGTGTTAAATTCTCTTAAACAAGATTGAGCAATTAATCAGGAAGCATTTGTAAAGCATCTAAATGTCAGGTACTATACTGAGTGTCAGAGGTGCAATTACAGAAATAATTCAGTTCTTGCCCTCAAGAAGTGTGTGTGTGTGTGTGTGTGTGTGTGTGTGTGTGTGTGTGTGTGTAAGGGGAACTGACTGTTGGGAGATTTCAATAACAATTATAATCCAACATCCCATAATTCTAGGACAGCTTTTAGACTGTTAAACAAAACTTAATTTGCTAGGTTTATTTGAGGGCAATAGATTGTGTTCATTAGTATGAGTTGTGAGTACCCGAGGTATGATTCATAGGCACACACAACCATAGAATTTGAAATGGAAGGGGCCACAGAAGCTATTAGTTCAAATCTATAATTTTATAAGTGGGGAAACTGAGGCTCATAGAATCACTCTAAAGACTTCCTTATAGTTATACAAAATCCTAAATGTCAAAAGTAGAATTGTAATGGAGCTCTTCCAAATTGCAAGTCCAGATCTCTGGTCAATGTGTATATAATTCTGGGCTAGCTTCCTAATGAAATGTTGTAACTCTTGATTTAGGATTTTTAAATGTTTTAGCTCCATGGTAGGTTGAGATGTGGTGGAGACAGAGAAAAGTGTGAGGTCAGAGGAAAAGAATAAATGTCACCAAAAACATCTAGTTGGTTATTGTTCTATGATTCAAAGCCAGACTAGTCCCTGAAAATGAATCTCCTGTCCATGGTAACTCTGAATCACAAATAAATATGCCTATAGAACCCTCTGCATCATGTTGTCCAATCCTTTCATACAGTGGGGAGACAGACACTGTACAGATCTTTACATCCAAGAGAAAACTCAAGCCAATTGTGAATATCATTTTATTGATGGTGGGCCAAAGCCAATACTTTCAGCTTTCTATTCAAGGTGGGCATGAATAATCCTGTATAGTGTTTCTTATGGGGAAAAGGAAAACCTATAACAGAGATTCTTGTATTCACTTTGAAATGTCTCCATAGCACTGGCTAAGACCAAGAGGGCCCTGTAAGTCCCTGTAATGTGTGAGAACTGTAAAGCTTCTTCCTTTTAAATAATTAATTATACCCTTCTCTTGATTAGGATACGTTCATTGAAAATTAGAGTCCTTATAATTTTGATTACTATTAAAACAAAACACACACTAAATAAGCACAACCCATGTTTTATTAAGATAAATAATAGAGCTTACAGGATCAAGTCCCTGCATTTGAATCCAGGCTCATCCTCCGTTTCCCATGGTGTAATTATGTGTGATTCAGACTACTGGACACCACAGATGAACCAATGCAAACTTACAAAAAGCATGTGGATCATGCCACAATTCTCTTACAAAAACCATTGGGTTTCTGAATTGGAGTAAGACTGTATTCATATTCCTGTCTACCCTCTTAAATAAATTAAATGGTCTGGACAAGGAAAAAGGGAGAAAAAAGATGCTTACATTTCTTTAATTCTACTTTTGTGGTCAACATCCAAGAAAAGAGTAGAATAATTAGAATGATATTTCTATATCATTTTTATCATATTTCTAATTTCTGGTTCCTGGAATTGCTATAATCTATATATGTACAGAATTTGAGTCAAAGATTCACCTTAGTGATGCTTACCCTACAGGTGATGTAGATCATTGTTCATTAGGAGTGACTTTACTTTCAAGTTCACTTCAGTTTTTCACCTTAACCCTATTTAAGCCTCTTTCCCTATTACTCCTACTCCATATTTCCATAGCACTTCAAAGAAAGGAAGTTGAACATAATGCAACTTGTTAAAGTAGGCAAATAAAACAAGTGATCTCCAAAAAGTTCTAGTTAGGACTTTGCCAAAACCTTTCTAGAAACATCATAATTAACTTCAATCTGAGTGTCATTCTGATGTAAACTGATTTTTGGATCTTTTGTTATCAATCTTGGGAGTGAAATAATTGGCTTTCCCACCGAAGGCTTACCGTCATAGTCATCTGTTTATCTGTTTCCTTCTTTTCTTCCTCCTACTCTTTTTTCCTTCATCTCCTTCTTTTCTTTCTCCTTCTCCTCCTATATATATATATATACATATATATATGCATATGTATATATATACACATACACACGCATACACACACATACACATACATTTATATTTATCTATTGGTTAACCATTGCTAACACATATAGTTTAAGGCTTACAGGACATTATTTCATTTAATATATCAAAATAACCTTAGGAGATAGGTACTATTAATGTTCTCCTTCTATAGATGAGACTTAGGTCAAATTTCCTCAGGGTCACACTTCCAAGTAAATGTCTGAGGTCAGATTTTAAACTCAAGCTTTCCTGAGATCAAGTCTACTACTATCTTCTTTTTCAATAAATGTTCTTTTCACTGAGTTGTTCACATAAAACAGTAGTCTAGTATTTGGAGAAGGAATTTACTCATGCATAAAAGCTGAGTGTTGACAAAAAAATTGTTTTGTAGATTGTTTGTTCTAATGTGTTTGACTCTAAGAGGTAGAACTATGAAAGTAAAGACTGTGTGAAACATGAACAACCTGTTGGCTAAATAACCAGGAAGCGTTTGTCTGTGAACTTGACCTGGGCAAATTGCTGAGAACCAGTCAGAAGAGTACGCTTGGTTTGAAACATCTCCCTAACTTTCCCAACCTCACTAAAACAATAAGATGAAACCAAATATTTAGGCATAGAGGGTGGGAACAAAGATGGATCGAAGTTGGGAAATGGTTCCAAGGTTGCTGTTGCCTTGTAACAATGGCTCACTGATACACTCATTTGCTTACTACTTGGGAGAGACAGCCTTGTTGTGGGACTCTGATTTGCTTAAACTTATCTCCCATCTCACCATTGGTCTCATATCAATAATATGAGTTGCTGGGAGTCTTGTTTGATGTTTTTTCTATCAAGGCCTCCCCAGTCTTTTCTCCCTATGATATGGATGCCTTTTCTGAGATTATGTATAATAGCAGTGGCAGAGATTCTTAATTTGGGTTCTTCATATTCCTTCAGGTGTCTGTGGACGGTTTTTAGGAGGGAAGAATCTTTATTTTTGCTCACTTCTATGAAATTTACTATTTCCTTCAATTATAAATTTAAAACCACAACATTCTAAGAAGAGATCTATAGACTTCACACTGCCAAAGGATTTCACAATAAAAAAACTACAATAAAAAAATTTCAAGAATTTTTAGTTTATCAAGGGAAAAACCATATAATAGTAGTATTGAAAAAATACTTTAATAGATATATATAGTTTTAATTCAGTTCAACAAGAATTAAGTGCTTCCTGTATCTAAGGCCCTGAACTAGGCATTGAGTATGCAAAGAGAAAAAAAAATATTATACTTGCTCTTAAGGAGCATATATATCCAAGAGTGCAGTATGGACCTCCATAAGGGATCTCATTACTTTGAACTTTTATTTTCTCTGTTGGGCTCAGTCATTCTACTGATATTAAACTAGATTTGCTGTTTTAAGTTACATACCAATATAATACAAATTCCATGGAGGCAGGTGATTTTTTTCTTTTCTTTTCTTTTTTTTTTTGGTGTTTATAGCACCAGCACCTAGTACAAATTTCTAATTTGTATTTGTAGACTTCTAATATATAATTGTTTAATTGAATTCAATTGAATCTCTTGCTTTTAAAGCAATAATAGCATGGGCCCTGATTACCACAAAGGAAAAATTTCTTTTCCATATGTCCCACAGTGAACAAATTCATATTTCTAGGATAAATCTATTCCACACAAAGGGAAGAGGACACTGGCAATAACCAGTTTAAACAATAAAGAAAATTATTTGGAATAACTTCCTTCTGAAGAGGCCAGTGCGATTATAGAATTAAAGGCTCAAGGGTCCTTAGAGGTCACATAATTTGTCTATCTCATTTTACAAATGAAGAGGCCAATGTGATTTCTTTTCTCATTGTAACAGCTTTAGGCTTTCAACTTAAAAGTCTTGGGTTTACAGCCTATTTCTACTACTTGCAATCTCTGTAAGGTTGGTAAGATACCTCAGCTCTTGGGATTCACTTTTTCACCAAGGAACAATAAAGAGGGAGGGAATAGAATTAGATGATTTCTGAGGTCTCTTTTAACTTTAAATCCTTGTCCTATAGGACCTATATAGATGTATGAAGTAACCAGTGGTACATGTATAATGAGATAATTTTTACAAAAGAATTTTAATGATTTACAAATATGATTTAGCTATCATGGTTGCCAACAGAGCTCAAATTTTTCAGATAATTGTTAGATGAAGTAGAACCAATTTTCTTGCCAGACTGGAGTTAGAGAATTTGGTTTTAAGAGCTCCTGAATCCTCAATTAATGATCTCCAGGAATCTCTTGGAGTTCTTAAATCATCATCTTTAAGAGCTGTTCTTTGAAGGATGTAAAAAGAGTCTGTAATATAGAACAGTGTTCTCAAATAGAAATGATGTCATGGAGTGATACCAGAACTTATACCAACCAAAAGACACAAAGGACACAAAATACATTTTCTTAGATACTGTTGATAATCTATATCTTTGAGATACACAAAACTTTGAGACAGTGGAGAAAATTCTATAATAATCTCTTTTTATCCCAGGTCTGTGCCCATCTGTGTGAAAAAAAATGGTGATATAACCTAGCCATCAGGCTTTAAACACACCTGAGTTTTATTCTCAGCTCTCCCTCCAATGGACTTGGTGACTTTGTACTAAAAATAAATAAGCTGCTAGTAATACACTTGGGCAAGGCACTATGTATGGTACTAGGCTTCAGATTCTTACCCCTCAAATGGAACTCTGATTGGCTTCTTGCCTAATGGGATATTATGAGGGACTAATGAGATAGTATTTATAAATTGCTTCAAAGTCCCTTGGGAAAAAAAATCAAAGAGCAAACATGAAGCATTACCATTGTTTTGCAATCATATTATATTCTCCATCCTTCCAAATGTCTCTCCAGCTCTAAGGCTGACTTCAACATTTGGGTGTGTCCATTATCCATCTGGCAAAACCAATACTTAGTTGTATCACCTTTCTCTATTCATGGAAATTATCTTATCATGTTGTTCATGTTGTTTCCAAGTTGGTTTCTTTGGGAACTATATATGAATAATCCTTAACTGTATCAGAGATAGGAGCTCCACAAATACACATGAAGAAGAGCAGCTATTAAGAGATGATACAGCAGTATATAAAGACTTCTCACATTTGTAAACGATGATGTGAAATGAAAATAATAATTAATGCTGTGCATTTATACTGTGCCTTTCATCTGATGATCTCAAAGTGTCTTAGAAACATTAATTAAAGTTCCACAACACCCCTCTCCAGTAGGTATTATTAATCCCATTTTGCAGATGAGGAAATGAAGTTCATTGAGGTTATGAGCCTTGCATAAGGACACAGTATGAGTCAAGGTCAGGAAGAGGACTGAAAAAAAACCCAAATGTTAGAACTGAAAGAAACATTCCTCAAACTCTCTCATTTTTATAGATGGGAAAATTGAGACAGAGAAAGGCCGTTGGATTTTAGAATTAAAGGCTCAAGAGTCCTTAGAGGTCACCTAATCTGTCTACCTCATTTTACAGAAGAGGCCAGTGTGATTTTTTTTTCTCATCTCTAATTGTAGCAGCTTTATGCTTTCAATTTGAAAGTCTTGGGTTCATACTACATATTAGGTGGCAGAGTGTGGATGGCAACTCAGGACTTGTTCAATTATTACAGTGGAAAGAGACCTGAATTTGCCCATGAACCAGGAATTGGGTTATCTATATTTGAACATTGGAACCCCAGTTTGCTTTGTTATTGCTGAGTCATTTCAATCATGTCTGACTCTTTGTGACCCCATTTGGGATCTTCTTGGAAAAGATACTGAAGTGGCTTACCATTTCCTTCCCTAGCTCATTTTTTTTACTGATTTGAATTCAGAAAGATGTCTTCCTGATTCTAGACCCAACACTCTATTCACTGTGCCAGCTAGCTGCCCTCTCAGTTTTGCTACTTTCTGCCAATCACTGACCTTTGGAAAGGCATTCTCTCTGGGTCCCAATTTCCTCACTTATAAAATAAAAGGTTTGAAACAGATGACTTTTGAGATCTCTTTGAAATCACTCTGAATTTATAATCCTAATCCTATGACTTGAAATCTGCTGATTGTTCTATTGTATTGGGCAAAGGAATCTGTTCAATGTCAGAAGATGATGAGTTAGGGTGCTTTCTTGGTACTCTTTATGTTATATCACAGAGTTAGTTTTATCTCTACATTCTGAGGATAATTCAGGGAAATTTGAGTGACCATCATATAACTTCTGCCATATTGATAATTGTCCAGAAATAAGTTTTCTATTTACATCAAACCAAACTCTTTCTGTTATCTCATGTTTCAGTTTTCTGTTTCTTCCTGTTTCTTCTTTCTAGCTCCTTCCTTGCTGACCATTAGAGAATGATGATTGGGAAGGGCAGGGTAAAGAACATGGAAATGAAGCCAGTCAATTTCAGTATAATGTCATAGTACATATGTATGTATATATATATATATATATACATATACATGTATATATATATACATATATATATGTATATATATGTGTATATATATATTAAAATACTGTAAGAAAATACTGTCAACACTAATGACTAAATTAAAGGCCTTGAATTACCTTGGATTTCTATTACATAGTCTCTCCCTTTCCATCAGTCCAACAGATAATTGAGAGTTCCCTGTAAAGTATAATAGAGAGGTAGATAGCTCAATGGATACAGAGCTCAGTCTGGAGTCAGGAAGGCCTGGGTTCAAATGAGGCTTCAGTTACTTAGTAGGCAAGTTACTTCACCTCTGTTTGCCTTAATCCACTAAAGAAGGAAATGGCAAAACATTATACTATTTCTATCAAGAAGACCCCATGGACAGCTATGGTCCACAGGGTCAGAAAGATTCTGACATGGTTGATGTTTGAACAATAATATAATCATATGGTGTAATGGAAAGAGTGAGGAAGATTGATCTTCATGAGTTCAATCTGGCCTCAGACACTTAGTAATAGTGGGCAAGTCACTTAATCCTGTTTACCTCAGTTTCTCCATCTGTAAATGACCTACAGAAGAAAGTAGCAAACCATTCTGGTATCTCTCCTACAGAAACCTCAAATGGAATCATGAAGAATCAAATACATTGAAAATGGCTGAATAACAACATAGAGTTATTTTACGACAAAGAAAAACTAATAATTTCCTTAACATTTGTTTTATATTATAACTTATTTTCATGATAATAAGAATGGGTTTTTTTTAATAAGAACTCGGCTTTTTGCTGTCCCTGAATATCTCTTACCTCCAGATTTTTTCTCGGGCACTCCCCATGTCCCACATGTTCTTCCTCCTCACCACCTCCTACCTTCTCTGGCTTCCCTCAAATTCTAATAAAAATCTCACCTTTACAGGAAACCTTCCCCATCTAGAGATTAAAGCATAATAGATATATAAAATGTTTGCCATAATTCCCTATAAAACTATCACATTCTAAGACCCTGGATGCATAATGTTTGGCACCTAGTAGATGCTTAATAAATGCTTGTTGACTGATTGATAACCATGGGTTAGAACTGAACCCAAGAGTTCTAAAACACATACACTTTGAGTTTGTTTCACTACTCTCTGATACATCTCTTTGAGCAGGAGATACCATGTCTGTTTGATGCTCAATTCACCAGAAATTCTTAAGAAACTCAGGACCTAGGATTCATAGCACTGGAGGATAGATTTGGGGTTTGGCCTGTGAAATTTGGTCTTGGTCATTTTGCTATTGTTGGCAAGGATACCCAACTTCATCTGCCCACAGCTGGTCTATTAGGGAGAAGGCCACGAACATTCAGCAGCTGCAAAGGCAAAGAAAATCCCACAGCCACATTTGAACCCTAGTATCTCCTCTGACCCTGGGCCCTGCATTCATTTGCCATAGTCGGGTCATCTGGCCTTCTCTTTCACTTTCCTGGTCCAAAGCCTCCACTGCTTCAGCCAGCAGGAAAGAGGGACAGCTGTGCACACTTACTACATCTCAATCATCTCTAAGACCCCTTCTAATTTGAAAAGTCTCTGATTCTATGGTTCCAGATGAATCCTTGTTTAGTTTATTATACATGCAATGATTTTTTTTAATGTTGTCAATAACTAGGGTTTGGGTCATAATAATAAATCTAATCTTTATTAAGTAATTGAAATAGATAATAAGTGTCAGAATAGAATAAGAAAGATGATGACTATACTCCAGGAATTGGCACATCACTTTAGTGGTGTCTGACAGTGATTTTTGTTATATTTATTCTCTCTGTGTGTATTACAATAAAAAATTGCCCAAAGTAAATCCAGGCTCCTTTTTGATGTTTCTAGAGAGAACAGCACTTGGCTGTAGCTCTAAAGTGTTTAACCTCATTTACAAAGGACTTTTTCAGTGTTAGAGAATATGACAAGTGCCAAAGTTAACTCAAATGTGAAATAAAATGATAGTTTTATGCCAGCAAAATGTTCCAGATGTGCATGTGAAGGATAGGAAAAGAGTCAAAGCCCAGAGGAGACAGATTTGCATTCACTGGAGAGGGAGGGAAGGTAGAAGAACAGTAAAACCTTATTTGTATATCATACTTTTACCATTTCTGGTTAACAAGACAAAGAAAAATAAGCAAAACCCTTTTTTAGTGTATGCTAGAAATGTATTTAGGAGTAATGATCCTGAGTGATGATCTGGCAGCAAATTCCTTTTCCTGATGCACCTCTGTTTCTTTATCTGTAAAAAGAAGTATGATTCTTCAGGTCCAGTTTTAACATTCCTTGTTTCTATGGCCACCATAGCCAATTATCAACATAAATCTCAGTTCCAGGTGAAAATGTAAAAGCATATTTCAGAAACTTGATTGTAATAAGTCCCAGAGAACTGATTTGTAAGTCAATACACAGCCTGATGCCATTCTAAAATAAGGTACAATATATAAAAATACTTTTTTTCTTTTCTGAAGATTACCTGATTTGAACTGTCGATCTTCTTGGCTCCTTCATTTTAATGCATGAATGTTAGCTACAATTCAATAATTGTCTCAGATATAGGGACAGGAAGGATGGTGGAGAAGTTTGAAAGGAAGGAGTTTGGAGAAGAGTCAAAGCAAACTTAACCAGGTATTCTTTTGCCCTTCCTTTCCCTTCCTAGCTTTAATCTGGTTGTTTGGGTTTGTAGAGCCAAAGGATCTACATTGAGATCCTGTCATTGTTATTAAATGTTAGATTATGGGACAATCACTTAACTTTTCCAAGTCTCAAGTTTCCTCATCTGTTAAATGAGGGGATTGGACTAAATGGCTTCTGAATTTAAAAATTCAGCCAACACTTCCTAAAAATCTAAAATGAGGTAATATTTATAAAGTGTTTTGCAAATCATAAAGCATCATATAAATATTAACCATTGATTATTATTATTATTAATTAATCATTCCATAAGCATTCAAGGCAAAAGTTAATTCCTCCCCTTGAAGAGCTCTCACATTAATTGGGGAGACATTAAAAAACAACTACATAGAAATAAGCTGTATATAGGATATATAGGAAATAATTAACAGAGGGAAAGTATTAGAATGAAGAAGCATTGGAAAAGTTTTTCGGTAGAAGGAAAGATTTATTTGGGACTAGAAAGAAGCCAGGGAAGCCAAAAAGCAGAGAAGAGAGAAGGAATATTTTAGTCATGGAGAATAGCTGGAGAACATGTCTTAGAGCTGATAGACAGATTATCTTGGTTATCTGAAAAGATGAAGGCCAGTGGCACCTCATCTAAGAGTATGTGGTAGGGAGTGAAGTGTAAGAAGAATAGGAAAGGTAAATGAGGATTGGGTTATGAAAAACTTGGAATGTAAAAAAGGATTTCATGATATGGGATTTGATGATGTCAACTCTTTTTCTATCCTTCATAAACACATCTGGAACATTTTGCTGGTAGAAGACTATCATTTAGGAGAAGCTAGATGGCATAGAGGATAGAGCACTGGACCTGAGTTCAAATGTGGACTCAGACACTTAACACTTCCTAGTTGTGACCCTGGGTAAGTCAGTTAACCCCAATTGCCTCAGAAAAAAAAAAAGACTATCATTTTATTTCACATTTGATTTAACTTTAGCATTTTTATATTATATGGAAATGTTATATTATATGTGTAATATATTACATGTAAATGAGGCTAAACACTTTAGTGATAGAGAACCACAGAAGTTTATTGAGAAGGGTTGTAACATGATTGGACTGGATGTTCACAAATATTACATCAGTGACTGAAATAGGATTAGAATGGAGAGAGACAAAACATATAAACCCACCAGTTGGCTATTGGAATAGTACAGGTGTGAGGTGACAAAGGCCTACACCAGAAGTCTGACATCATTAGAGGAAAGGGACATTTTAAAAAAGAAACTATTTACTTATTCATTGTCACTCCAATCACTCATTCATTCATTTATCCATTCATTTACTTATTCATTTTTTATCCTTTTACTTGTTGATACATTTGTTTGTTTATTTGCTCATTATTTATTTATTTTTTGTTTATTTATTTATAAAGGAGTATTTTAGAGAGATGTTGCCAAAGCAAAATCACAGACCTTGGCAAAAGATTGAATGTGGGATGTAAGAGATGTTGAGGATGATTTTTGAGTTTCAAACCTTAGAATCAGGGAGGATGATGGTACCTCTGAAGTAACAGAGAACTTTGGAAGTGGGAAGGATTTACAAGGAAAGATAATGGATTCGGTTTTTGAGAAGATGAGTTTAAGATGTCTATTGGACACCCAGTTCAAGATTTCTAATAGGCAGTTGAAGATGTGAGACTAGAGGTCAATAGAGAGGTTGGGTAGGAGAGGTAGATTTGAGAATCATCAGCAGAGATGGCAATTAAATGCAAGGGAGTTGATGAAATCATCAAATAAAGTAGTATGCAGGAGAAGAGAAAAGGATTCCCTCTCCATTTGCTAGGTTTTAGAAACACAAAGACAAAAAGATATTCTATTTTCCAGGGAAGAAAGCTTGAGAGAGGATATCAAGGTAAGAGTTGATAGGAACTTCCTAGTTCATAGGCTCAGAGCTAGAAGGACAATTTGAGGTCCTGTAGACCTGTCTCCTCCTTTCAAAAAATAAGGAACCTGAGGCCCAGAGAGGTGGGATTTGCTTATACAAGGGATAAGTGGAAGAACAAAAATCTGGAAATTTGGATCCATGTGGTCTGGAATGGATTGAGCCTTGAGTTAAATTCTGAAGTGATTTTGATATCATGTGATATAGAACCTTATGTGTTTAAGCTGTTATAGCAAGGAAGTAGGGAGGGCAGTAGAAAATTAGCAAGCATTGGAGGGGTAACTAAATGATGAAGTATATAGAGCCCTAGCACTGGAGGGAGGGGGACCTGAATTCAAATCCAGCCTCAGATACTTATTAGCTGTGTCAGGCTAGGCAAGTCACTTAATCTCAATGCCTCTAATGGAAACAAAGGAAAAATTCATGAGCATTGGGTCAGAAGACTTGAGTTCAAGACCTAGTCTTGTCACTAACTAATTATACACCATGTTTCTATGCCTTTTTCCTTATATATGGGAATGAAGGGATTAGACTATGAGGAACTGTATTGCCCTAATTTCATAGGGAAACAAAGACTGAATTGATAGAGGTAATGTTAAAAGTCAATACTAACACTGGTTTCTATTATTGATTAACAAATGCATTCAAAATGTATTTTACTGCAAAATATATTATATATTTAATAATAAATGTATTATTCCTCTACCAATGTAAGCCAGAATGTTTTTTTTTCAATTTAGTCTTAGAGAGTTGCCTAGAACTTTGATATACATAGAAATATATATATATATATGAAAGTATACATATATTTATACACAGCATAAATATGTATAAATAAAATGCATTTATTTATACATAGTATAAAATGTATATCATAAAAGTATTATTAGAACTACATATATTAATATTATATATATGTGTGAGTATATTTATATTATTATATAGAACCATATATATAATATAAGTAGTATTATGAAACTAGTTTTGACTTTCTGTACCATGAGAAATATCTTGACTCTACTTTGAGAACCACTGAACTAGAGCACTGAGAGATGAGGGACTTGTCTAGGGTCAAACCATCAGTAGTTTTAAGGGGCAAGTCTTGAATACAAATCTTCTTGATACTGAGACCAGCTCTTCATCCTCTGGGCTATCTATTATTTAACAAATCATTTCCATTGTATTGTATTAGTAGGCAGACTCTAAGGACACTGAAAAGCAAAGAACTACACTGATTCTCCTCCATTTATCCTGCTAGTCTGTGTTCATAGGCAGCACTAAGGGTAATCGATGACAAATGGAATAGTCCCTGAGCTTTGGCTTACTGCCTTGTCTCTGCAAGCCACACTACCTGTGTGCTCTCTGCTACGTGACACAGTGTGGAGAGCACTGTCATGCTTACTGTCCTAGGAGGGAGATATGTGGCTCCCTTCAGAGGCCAGGCCTTCCTCATGTTCCAGATCTGAGATTGTATTAATTCAATCTTTGCCAGCAATGAGCAGAACTCTAATTCCCAAAGAAGACTGTCTGGTTGGAACCTCAAGGAGGTTAGAATGTTGGCAGTTATGTTTTCCTCTCCATCATGCAAATTCATTTAGGGATGCAGAGAACCGTCACATGTTTTAGCTGAATTCCAACAGTAAATGAGTTCTTTCTCAAAACTTCTGTTAGAATTTATTGGCAAATTTCAAAATAAATAGCGAGTAAGAGCCAATTTTTTACTGGTATCTTCAGAAAAGTTCTAATTAAAAAACACACACACTTAGTTTAAAGTTATATATCTCTCCCTCTCTTTTCCTCCTCCTACTCCAATCCTCAATTATTTTTAATTATAATAATAGTTACTAGCACTTCAAGGTTTGTATGCTTTTTAATCCTCACAAGAACCATGGAAGGTAGTTTTTTTAAATTATTCTCATTTTACAAATGGGGAAATTAGGACTGAGAGGTAAAGGGATTTGTTTAGGTTCATACAACTAGAAAATGTATGAGGCAGGACTGGAACTGAGATTTTTCTGACTCTAAATTCAGTACTTTATTAACTGGACCAACTAATTTCTTCAAAGTTATGGCTTCTTTTTTTAAAAGCTATAAGGGTTAAGTGACTTGCTCAGGATCATGTAGTTAGTAAGATTCTCAGGAAGCATGTGCTCCTGCCTCCAGCACTGGTTGCTGTGCCATCTAGCTGCCCCACTTTCATGGTTTTAAACATTTTATCAAAGTACCTGCATTTGTCAAGTACAAGAGCTGGAATTTTTCAATATGTGTGAAACTTCAGAAATATACATCCTCTCATTATGCAAATAACACTGAAAGATGGCTAATAATAGGAAAAGCATTCTGGGTCATTTCAGAAACTAAAGACTTGGCACATTTTTACTCCTTTGTTACTCCCACATCACTAAGAATGAGATGAACGCCTGGTATTATCTCCATTTTATAGGTGGAAAAATTAAAACATAGTAAAACTTAGGTAATCTCTCTCCTTAATAATTACGATTATTTTTAATAAATAGTAAATAAAGAAATCATGTTAAATATATCTCTTCTCTTGAATCTCCTCAGGAGAAAGTATGTATGCATTGAGAAAACTAATAGTGATCATAATAATATATAGATATGGTAATAGATCATTAGAGATGCTCATTATTTATTATGATTGCAATTTTTGTTGTTGAATAATTTCAGTTATGTCTGCTTCCTCATAATCCCATTTAGAGTTTTCTTGGCAAAGATGCTAAAATGATTTGCCTTTTCCTTGTCTACTTTATTTTTTAGCTGAGGAAAATGAGTGGGTTAAGTGATTTGTCCAGGGTCACATAATTACTAAGTATCTGAAATCACATTTGAACTCAGGTCTTCTGGCTTCCAGGCTTTGGTGCTCTATCAACTACTACCTTACTTCCCTAAAGACTCAATAGAATAACTTCCTTAAGGATTGGAGTTATATGACTTCCTTCCAGGGGTGGAGCCATGGTGGCGGAGATCAGACAGGAGTCTCTGTAACCTCCTCTAACCTCCCCTCAAACCAACAACATATGAAGCCTCTACACTGATTCTGAAGCGAAAAAATCCACAATATCTGGAGAACAACACGATTCTAGAAGAAGATACTCTGGAAGAACCTCAAAACAGGTCTGTTTTAATTGGGCAGGGGGGTGGTCTACTGAACCCAGACTGCAGCACAGGGAGACCGGGCAGGGAGCTGGAGCAGGGAACTGTAACAGGAGTCGGAACAGGAGTGGGAGCGTTGTGCTTTTCACACCATACGATGATCAATTTTGATAGACATGGTTCTCTTCAACAATGATGTGATTCAAACCAGTTGTTCTGCGATGAAGATAGTCATATACATCCAGAGAGTGGCCTGTGGGAACTGAGAGTGAATCACCACACAGCATTTTAATGCTTTCTGTGAATATTTCCATGCATTTTGTTTTCCTTCTTAGGTTGTTTTTTCCTTCTTCTCTTTCTAGATCTGATGTTTCTTGTACAGTAAGATAACTGTATAGATATGTATACATGTATTGTATTTGTCATATAATTTATCCTATTTAGCATGTATTAGATTACCTGTCATCTAGGGGTGGGGGGTGGGGGGAAGGATGGGAAAAGCTTGGGGAAAAAAAGTTTTTGCAAAGGTCAATGTTGAAAGGTCACTCATATGTTTTGTAAATAAAAATCTTTATAAAAAAAAGGATTGGAGTTATATGTTTTTTTTGGGGGGGAGGGTTGATTCTGGGAGAGAGTTGTCCTCATTTCTTCAGAGCCTAGCAGAGTACCTAGCACAATATAGATACTTAAATACTAATTAACTGAATTATTGACTAATTGGTACAGCCATTTACTCCTTTCATGGGGAAAGGAAGAAATCCCTTCATCTCCTTTTTTCCACCTTCACTCTGGAAGAAGAAGGTATACAGAAACAATAAAAAGAGATTGAAAGAAGTAAACTGATCTGTTAGCTTGCTGTTATACATATTATTAAGAAGTGTGGCGCCTTCAAAAAGGGACTCAATCAATCAATTATGTAGAGTTCTTTGAGTTCTGTAGACATGTCTTAGGGAGTTGAAGGGGGGGAGCACATCAAAATTGTCACAGACTCTCCTGCCTAATCATTTCCATTTTAAATTACAGATATTCATAAGATACCCATATGATGGGCCTGATGAGGCCCATGATAAACTCAGAAGAACAACTAGTCCACATTTCAATTATAATTTTTTTTTTTGGTGTAAGGGCAAGTCATTTACCTTTGCCTCAGTTTATTGTGCCTGCAAAATTACCAGTACATGTCTACTTTGGAGGGGTGTTCTAAGGGTTTGTTAGATGATCTTCACAAAGGGTTTTGAAAATCAAAATGTTTTACCAGAATGAAGCATTGTAAAATCTCATTTGTCTCTCAGCATTTTATTCTCAGGCAGAATTTCTAATAACTTTCTATGTAGTCTTAGATCACAAGACTTGAAGGACCTTGGAGAAATTAGTTGGGTTATCTTCCATTCCTTGAGGAGAATATGACTTAGATTGACTTAGAAAGACAACCTTCTTTGCCTTTCCTGAAAAGTCGGAGATATTCTGGCTGAATGATGCCTGCCAAGCACCTAGAAAATCCTGGACTTAAGCTGGAAAGAAAACAAAACAAAACAAAACCTTGAAAAGTGGGAGGAGATCTAGTTCTTTTCCCTTTGCCAATAAGTAAATCCTCAGGCAAGTTTCTGTACCTAGATTGCCTCATTTTTAAGGTAAGGATAAAATGAACATCCTGGTCTGGACCAAATCATCATTTGAATTTTCTTCTAATTACCTCTTCTTTGTAGAGAGCCTATTATTTTTATAATTCCATGTATAGCTTTTTAAAATATTTTGAATAATTTTGCACATTTTATTTACTTAGGACATGTTTGCCAGAGTTAAAATTTCTATCTCTGTATTTTTGCAGCATTGGTAAGTGCTTTGCCTTATGAACATGTCACCTGACAAACATGGCAGCAGAATTGATTCACTGAGGAAGTATGTAATTCAAAGTAGGAGATATGGATTCAGATCTTGACTTTGATAATTACTAGCTATGTGATTATGGATAAATCACTTAATAACTTCTCATCTCAGTTTCCTTTTACACTTGCCTTACTTCTACCTCTCAGCATTATTATGGGGAAAGTATTTTTTTAACCTAGTAGCACTATGTAAGTGTAATTTGTCATTACTATACAGCTAAAAAAATTTATCAAGTGCCTACTAGATGTCCATTACTGGGTCTGTATCCCAAGGAAATCATAAAGGAGGAATCATAAAGGACACATGTGCAAAAATGTTTGTAGCAGATCTTTTTGTAGTAGCAAAGAATTGAAAAATGAGTAGATACCCATCAATTGGGGAATGGTTAAATAAGTTGTCTTATATGAAGGTAATAGAATATTATTGTTTTATAAAAAATGATGAACAGGCTGATTATTGAAAGACCTGGAAAAATTTGCATGAACTGATGTTGAACTAAACAAGCAGAACCAGGAATACATTGTATACAATAACAGCAAGAATGTGTGATGATGAAGTATGAAAGACTTGGTTCTTCTCAGTTGCTCAGTGATTTAAAGCAATCACAATAGACTTTGGACAGAAAATGCCATCCACATCCATAAAAACAAGAAAACAGAATGGAAATCAATACATGCTATCTTCAATTCTTTTTTCTGTTTTTTTTAATCTCTCCCATGATTTTCCCCTTTTGCTCTGATTTTTTTCCCCCAACATGGTTCATAAAGCAATGTGTGTTAAAATACACAAACAGACAAATTTTTAAAAAGGTATAAGGCACTGTGTTAGGTGCTGAGGGGGCTAGAAATAGAACTAAAGTACATTGTGAACTTCAAAGTACTATGGAAATTTGAGTTACTTTTAGTATTATAGCCAGTCTTGCCTCTCAAAAAGTCCATGAGACATTTTGGCATATTCTTAGATTACAACATGTTGTAGTGGATGTAGTATCAGACTTGAGGTCATAAAGAATTGGATATGAAGCCTGAACTATTAGCTACATAATCTCCTTAGATGTCTTTCCTCAACTATGAAATCACAGGCATCTAATTGGTATAGTGGATAGAGTGCTGGGTTTAGAGACAGGGAGACTCTTCTTCCTGAATTCAAATCCAGCTTCAGACAATTGCTACTTGTGTGATCCTGGGCAAGTCACAATCTTGTTTGCTTCAGTTTCCTTATCTGTAAAATGACCTGGAGAAGGAAATGAAGAACCACTCCAGTGTCTTTGTCAAGAAAACCTCAAATGGGATCACAGAGTCTCGGATATGACTAAACAGCAAAACATTACTTCTTTGGTTTTTTTTCTAATTCTAAATGTATAATCCTTTGAAACATAAGTTAGAGTACACTAAGAAATGCGATGCAAAACACATGTTTATTAAACTCCTTATATGTACCAGGTCCTATGCTAGGCGCTGGGGTCACATAGAGCAAAACAACTCTGCCCCAAAAGAGTCTAAGACCTCATGGAAAAATGGGAGTGGGATAAAGGGAGGAACAATATTAACAGAGATAAACACATTCAAAATATTCCCAGAATTTGGAGAAGAGAGACAAACAGCTGGGGGAAATGATAAAGGAATAAATTCTAAGAAATTTTAGGGAAAGGAAAGATCACTACTTTGGGTGAAAAGAAATGATGCAGGAGGCTACATTAGGGAGGTAGACTAATAGGATTTATAGTCATATAGGGAAATGCACCCCAGGTATAGAAAATGTGAACAAAAATACAGGGATAGGAAAGGAAGGAATGTCTCACATTTAGCTGGTTCATTTTTGTGGTGTCTGAAATTTTCCCCAACTTGCGGCTGGCTAAGTACAAATAAATAAACAACTTCTGAAAAGTACCTTTTGCCTTAGGCTGAGGCACTTTCAATAGCACTTGACAGGACCTTGGCAGGTGCTGGCAGAAGAGGAAGAAGACTGACAAATTTCTAAGTGGCCTCAGGTAATTCCTTTTGAAAAGAATCCATTGAGTAAATTCTAGCTGATTGGTGATTCTGGAGGGAATTTCCTAAAAGTTTTGAAAGTAAACAAGCCTCCTCATATCTTGACAATGCTGGGTTTCCATTAACATTGATGATGAAAAATAAATGTGTGCAAAAAAAATGATAGCAAAGTTTACTAAAAAATGAAGTGGCAAAAAGGAATAGTTTTTCCTGAGAGAATATCCTTTAAATAGGAAAAAGCAAATTGTAATAATGCTATCCATAATCTCTAGTCCATCTAAAGATACTTATTTCTGAGGAATTTTGAGAGATTCTCTGAGTTTTGTACCTGCTTTCACAGGCAAATTCTTTAGAAATTTCACCTAAAGTGTCTAATCAGCTGGAAGGCAGGAAAAAAGAGGGGACAGAATGCAAAAGTTTGGAACTCAGAACCTAGCTTTGAAGCTAATAACTGACAAGTTCTTAAACTCTGACATCCTCAGTCTGTTCTGTAAATCTCATACCATTTACCTCAAAAGGCAGTCACAAACGTTAAATTACCACATGTATTTGGATTATCATTAAAAGTAGCTCTGAGTCTACATCTAGGAATGCTAAATTCATGAAATACTTTAAAGGTAAAACAAAATTCATAGAAGCCAGAAACTTAATTTAGCTTGTTAAAGGCAAAATTAAGGTAGCATAGGTTGAGCACAAAGTAGGCATGTTATTGATATTTCTTCAATTTAATTGGTTCAAAATTTTAGAAAATGTCCGAGTGCATGGTTTTTGGAAATTTAGATCGGAAAACTGCTAGTCAAGAATGCTACAAATTGGGGAAACTGAGTACAGAACTTGATTTGGGAAGCTCTATAACATCAACATAATTTAGAT
Organism: Myrmecobius fasciatus; assembly: GCA_023553655.1. Taxonomy (NCBI): domain Eukaryota; kingdom Metazoa; phylum Chordata; class Mammalia; order Dasyuromorphia; family Myrmecobiidae; genus Myrmecobius; species Myrmecobius fasciatus. The sequence continues at coordinate 840,619 of JAJPUD010000117.1, read as the reverse complement.
AGCAATCTACCCAGATATGCCCAGAACAGAATGAGGCACAGAAGCCTAGCTTAGAAACAGTTTTCTTTTTATAGAATGAAAAGATATTTCAAGTGGTTTCTCCTCTGTTCTCTTTGTGCCCATTTCATGTGCCTGTTTTAACAAGACACTTTGTTTCCTTTATTTATGGTGAAACATTGTCTTGACAGACAGCCTGCTCTAAGGATTTTTCTTTTTCTTTTCTTTTCTTTTCTCTCTTTTTTTTTTTTTTTGGCTGAGGCAATTGGGGTCAAGTGACTCACCCAGGGTCACACAACTAGGAAGTGTTAAGTGTCTGAGATCAGATTTAAACTCAGGCCCTCTTGACTTCAGAGCTGGTGCTTTATCCACTGCCCCACCTACCTGCTCCTTCTAAGGATTTTTCAAAAACAAATAGAGAAAGGTTTTCGTTATTGGGACATGCATCTCCCATATCCTCCAGGTAATTTTCTATTTGCCAAGACTTCTCACCATTGCTTCCAAATCAGTATCACCAAGAGATGAAAGCAATGCAAGAGTGTATTGCCTTTTAGTTCTTAAATTTCAGCATCTCTTAAAACAGACAATCCTGCAAATATTTGAAGCAAAATACTCTGGTATTCATCATCATCATCATCATCATCATCATCATCATCATCATCATCATCTAAATCATTATCTGCCCATGCTAAGTATGCTACCGGATTTTAAATCACACAGCAGGGAGTTGGGTGAGTAATTTTCTAATACCTATTTTGTGGGAGGTTTTAGAATGTTGGTTTTAGAATGTTGGTCAGAGATTAATTACTTTATAAATTATTATCTAAAATGTGAAAAATAAATTTTTGCTTTTCTTGCACTCAGTATATTAGACATACCCATCCTTTGTAGACCTCTAACATACATACACACACATACATAGAGACATATGAACACACATTTTAATGAGCAGCTATTTCTCTATATAATTGATAACAAGGATAGATGGAGACAAATTGCTAGGAGTTGCTCTTTTCTTATTCTTATTTTGTGGGTAAAAAGACCATTGAACTTGTGGGCAGGAGATCTTGGATTGAATTCCAGCTGTAACATTTATTAGCTGTGTGGCCAAAGTCATTGATAGTCTCTGAGATTGCTTTCTCATCAATAAAATGGATAAAATAATATTTTTGAGAACCAACCAGCCAATCAATATTTTGTAAGTGCTAACTATGTGCCAGACATGATGCTCTCTAATGTTATCTCATTAATAAAATGGGTAAAATAATATTTTAAGATTTGATAAATCACTCAATAAATATTTATTAAATGCTTAATATATGCTAGACACTGTTCTAAGTTCTGGGAATACAAAAAAAAGAGGCAAAAAATGATCCTTGCTTTCAAGGAGCTTACAATCTAAAAGTCCTGTAATTTCATTAGAGCATTACTCCTTTAAAATATAGGCTGCAATCTATTTGTTTTTTTCTCATCCTGGAAAACTAATCCATCCCCTCACCTCAATGTTCTACAGAGGATCAATCCAGTGGAATAGGAAGCTAGCTGTTGGTTATTCATGGCTGAACCATCTGTGGTTGCTGTATATAGATGATATGTGAGATACTTGTCCACATAGCTCTATTATGACATCATTTTACCTGCTTTTTCGGCAAAATTCTCCTTTGCTTGTGTATTGCATCCTTCTCCTATACTCTCTTCCCCTCTTTATGGTCCTTTAGGTGATCTAAAATTTCAGTTCTTTGGAACCTGGTATTTCAAAAATCAGAACTGTACTGTATGCCCTGAAGAATATGGATGGGTAAATGGGTAGACCTTTTTTCTGGGAGAATCTCAAGGTCACTAAATGCCTACATTATTTCATAAAGGTAATTCAGCCTATGAGAGAGACAGAGACAAAGACAGAGAGAAAAAGATGGAGAAAAATTCCAAATTCTCATGGGGGACAGAGCAAGGAGGGAAAAAAGCAAATAGTTATATACAAACAAAATATAGGCAAGATAAGTTGGAAATAGTCAGCAGAGGAAAAACTCTTGCCTTAAGGGGGATCAGGAAAAGACTTTCTAAAAATGAAATTTTAGATGTGATTGAGGGAAGTCAAGCAAGTTAGAAGGAGAGAAAGAATTCTAAACATTGGAGACAGCCAGTAAAACTGCCTGGAGTTGAAAATGAAGTGTCTTGGAGTATATCTAGTTTATCTTGTATGTGTGTTTATATAATTATGTATGCATGCATAAGTTTGTGTTTATATATGGATGAATATATGTGAATGCATGTGGATATATCCATATATGCATATATGTATATTTACATAACATGCATATAAAGTGGTACCTCAGTACTTCTTAATTCTTTCCAGAAGGCACAATGAGTACGAAACAAATTTTCCCCATAAGGAGTACCTCTTTAATTCACAGCTTAACCATCCCTTCCTACCCAATTCCCCAAAATCAGAGCAAGTAGAGATTCTAATTGTGGATAAACAAGCTAGACCAGCCCAAACAGGATCCTTCTTTCTTATCCCAACTCACTTTTTGAGAGGAATCTCAACCTTTTACTTTATCCTCACTCCCACACTGTCCAACTTTCCTTGGGAGTAGGGGGGCCTTGGATGTGGATGTAGAAACTAAAGTCCTGAACCCCTTGCATCTAGGACTCAGGTCTGTTAGGAGTCCTGGATCCTTTGCTGTCACTACCTCCACCTGGGGTCTCACCACCTCTGCTCCTGCTCCTGTTGCTTCTCCTCCTCTTGAGCATACCAGCTGCTCTGTGCCACTTCCAGTACCACTGCTTTGGAAATCAGAGGCTCTACATCGTAGCCACCTTTGTGTGCAGAAACTGACTGCAACCTGCTCTTTGGATCAAAGATGTGCACAATCTGAGCATCATGGTCTCCTACCTGACAGTCTTTTGCACTTCTGCCTTTGCAGATGGGGAGCTCCCACAGTGGCAGCACTGGGCAGTAGTACACTGGGCCAGTTTCACATCTACTGCTCAATCAAGACAATAACCAAATGGCAAGAGTGCAGAGCAAGCTCAAGTGCTGAAGCATTTTTTTTCTTATTAAATGTGTCGAATATAGAATTTAACATATTTGGAAATAGACAACGGCTGAGATACCACTATATATTCTAAATCTACATTCCTAGTATACTATAGAAGATGGTGGTAGGTAATTTGGTTTATTTGTTTTGGAACTAGGTTTGTGATTTTATAGGTATAAGGAAATCCAAGTCAGGAATTTACACTTTCAATGTAAATTAGAAACTTTTCTGTTGTCTGGGAGCAGGAGAAGCTAAGGGACTTGTTCAGGGCTACATGACCAATTTGTGTCATATATTGGACACTCAGATCTTCTAAACTAAGAAAATAGCTTTTCTAGTCATGGAGCCTGACTGCTTTCCTTTCATATCATATACAACATCTGAAACTTAAGAGCTGGAAGGAAATATAGAAACAATATAGTCCAGCTCTTTCATATTGTAAAAATAAATTAAGGCCTGGGAAATTAAATGATATGGATAGTAAACATCGCATCTGGTATCTGAACCCTGGTTCTCTGATTGAAAAGTGAGTGTCCCTTAGTTGTCACTCATAGGACAAAAGAGTTAATACATATACAGACTTTTTCTCTGGACTTTGCAAATTCAAAATAATTAGCTCATAGTTCAGGGAAAAGCTTCCCTAAAGGTCTGATTTCCAAAGTCTCTCATCAAGAACCTCATAGCTCAGGAAAAGCTCCCCTAAAGGTCTGATTTCCAAAGCCTCTTATCAGTAAGGAATTGGAAATTTCTATTTAATTTAACATTTTAACATATTATTTATGTGTCTTGTTACAATTAATGGTCAGTCAATGACAGAAACTTTAGCAGTGTTTCCCCTATTTCTAAAGCATGGATTAAGGTAAGTAATTTGACCTCAGGCCAAAATTTAAGGCAAGAACCCCTTTTGCCACAATTTGCTTGAAAGACCCCCTATTCCTGTTTCTTCCTTCTTAGTTGCCACTTCTCCCAGGACCCTCTTTTAGAAGATCCTCTCTCTCTCTCTCTCTCTCTCTCTCTCTCTCTCTCTCTCTCTCTCTCTCTCTGTCTCTCTCTCTCTCTCTCTCTCTCTCTCTCTCTCTCTCTCTCTCTCTCTCTCTCTCTCTCTCTCTGTCTCTGTCTCTCTGTCTGTCTCTCTCCCTCCCTACCCCATTCTGTCTCTTTCTCTACTACATCCATACATTTTTCAGCTTCTGAGTCTTATACATAAATCTTGACAGCAATGTTTATTGCTCCAGCCATAGGGATAAGGAATTTAAAAAATGTTAATAAACAACATGAGGAAGTACAAAGAGCCCTGGATTTGAAGTTAAAAGGATGCAGATTCAGAGATTGTCTGTCACTTACTATTTGTATAATAATCATTTAAACTTTCCAAGCTTCAGTGTTTTTATCTATGAAATGAAGGGATTGGATCAAATGATCCTTTCTTTACATCCTTTATAACTCTAGATCCATGATCTAAATTAAAAGTGTTGGTCAGACAGGCATCCTCCAGCTATCTTGCTCAGGCTTCATGGGTGGTCCAAACAAGATGAAAAACAATCAAATCACACATTCTTCAAGGTTATAAAGAAGAGATGGTTGAATTTTTGTTAGGTTTATATGTTTAACAAATAGAATTAAATACTTAATTGATAAAATTCTTTTGCCAGATATTTTATTGTATTGAATCATAATTTCTGGATTTCAAGTTGGGGAGGGAGGGAGTTTATCCTGATACAAAACTACTTGTTAGAGTTTCAAGATCAACTATTCCAAACATTCTAATTTATAGATGATGAAACCAAGGCCCAGAGAATAATTTGCTCAAATTCATTCAATTTATCAGCAGTAAATTTGACATCAGAATCTAGATTTTTCAATTATCAACTAATGGTCTTTCACTTTTATGCCACCCTTTATTGATTCCCTGTAAACATTTATTTTATTTTTATCTCTGAACTACAGTACTTAGCCCAGTACAATGAATTTTTTTTAAAAATCAGGCAGGGCTTTTGATTTGTGGGGTGTGAGGAATTCTTATCATAACAACTGTCTCTCTTGATGAAGAACAGGAGGTGATAGTCTGGGGGGAATGAGAGGTTGTGACTTGCTCAGGATCACAGAGCCAGTATTTTGTAGAGGTAGACCTGGACTCAGATCTTTTTCACCACAAACTTACTTGCTGCTTCTCCATTCTGTCATACCTTGCTATTGGAAACTTATTATGATTCTATGAAAAACTGTCAGCGGGTCATTTTACTTTTTTTGTCTGTCTGTTTGTTTGTGTTTTATAGTGAATTTCCAAGAAGAAACTTCCCCTTCCAATACATATCTGGTAATTTAAAAGTATAAGAGAGTTGACTGAAGAATATAATGATTAAAAAATTAGATCTATAATGTCACTGGTGTTGATGTTTTTATCCATTAATGCAACCTACCATGCACTCATGCATTTTCAACCTTCCATACATTGGCCAAATGAGGTCCTCCTAAGCCATCCATACTTCCCCCTAATATTTTGGGAATTCCAAAGCAGCTGAATGGGGTGAATGTCCATCAGCTAAGCTTCATTGTCTCCACATCCCATCTTATTTAAAAATTTTTCTTTAATGGCTATTTCTTTTTTTATAATGCCCTCTCTGTTTAGAAGATGTTATGGTCTACTGGATGTTAAACTGAGTTGTTGATTGTCTGATTCCACAAATTGGTCTTTATTTACCAGTAGGGTACTTTGTAGAACATCTTCAAAATGGATGCTAAAATTCAGTTCTAAAATTTTTAGGTCTATAAGAGGTAAGAGAAACATGAGAAACCTACAAGTTTCCTATAGTGTGCTTCCAACATGTTTTTCCCATAATAGTAAATCAAATTCTATCCACAAAGATAGAAAACTAAAAAAATCATTAAATTATTTATTAGAATAGAATATCTTCCTGAAATTCTTTGGTAACTTTACCTAATAATCTTTCATGGAAGGTTTATTATTGATTGGTAATTAGGACCATTAGTTGGTACCCCCAAGAAATTAAATAGTTGATCACCTAAACCAATTGAATGTAATGATATTTGTCTTCTATTACTTTCCTTCCCTCCTTCTGTTTGAAAAAGAAAACTATACATCTGTTCTGTTGTCAAAGAAATTGACATTTGTGGAATACTTGGTGGTAAATGACGAGGAAGATGTGCAAAATTTGGGCATCTGTCCTCTGAACATATGAGGGATGATTTCAGCATATGTACTATTTCGATTTAATTGGAATAATTACAAATCAACTGATGCCATGGTTGAAAGCTCTTGCTAACTGACATTGTCTCACCCCATTTCCTAAGTACTAGAGAATATTTCTAACATTACTAATATGGACACTGTTCCTCAAAGCCTATGTTTTCAACTAGAAATGAAGTTTCCTTTTAGGGAAAAATATGAAGTTGGGGTGGAGATCTGAGAGGGAGGACTCCTTTCTAGACTATTTCTGGAGTTGTAGCCTGTACTCAGGAGCAGTATGAAAACAAAGCTTTGATGTGGTCATATGAATGGTGATTGTGGAAGATTAGGGAATGGAAGGCTAGTTCATTCTCTTCTCCTGTACTGCTTCTTAGAAATACCTACAGGATTTCCTATGCTATAAGTGGGTCTTTCAATTAAAAAGTGTTTGACTATTTTATCTTCTTGAGTTTGTTTTGCAAGGAGGGTGTCCTTGAAAACTACCTCACCTCAAGTAAACCTGTGATTGCTCAGGTTTTCCACAAGAGACCTCTGTTAGATCACATAAGGACTTGGGAGTAGTTTTAATTACTGGGCGTTACTCTAGAAGTGGCAAAGAATAAAGCTTTGCCAATTGCCCCTAGGAAGAGGTGGGTTCAGTGTCAAAGGAGTATAATTCTGTGATTTTTTTTCTCCTCTGTCTCTTCTTTTTCTCAAGCAAATTGTAACATATACAAGCAGGTGTGTTGTGAGAAGCAGAGGAGGAAAGGGGTGTGTGTGTGTGTGTGTGTGTGTGTGTGTGTGTGTGTGCTTGGAAGCTATGTCTTAAACATGACAAGGAAGATTTAAAAGTACTGAAGTCTCAATGTCTTGCTCCCCCCTTTACCCTCCCCTTACTCTTTCCACACACCCCATCAGCAAAAGGGGAAAAAAAAAACTTAAAAGACAGTTTTCGGAAAGAGCTATTGTCTACTTGAACAATAAGGTCAAAGTCAGTTGAATGAATTCATTGTCTCCATACAGATCATCAACAGGAATGCTATAAATCTTATATTAATTTGAAAATGAATGCAAATTTACATGCACTATAAATGCAAGATAACTTGGGAAGTGGGAGAAAGAATTATCAAATGAGAAGATCAAATAAAAAAAAATACCTCACATAGAATGTGGCAATTGAAGCTAGCTTTGAAAGAGGAAGGGGATTCCTAGAGACAAAAACTAAGCAAAGAGGACATGGGGAACATCCTTCTTGTTTGTGTAGCATACTCTATTTGGCACTGTTAGTCCCATGTAATCTGAATTAATAGAGCAACAGATGGTCCAAAGCTGTAAGGAGAGAAGGGTGGATGAGATTTCACCAGCTTTTGCAGGAGAGTCAAATACATTAAATCTCAATTTGACTTTGGATGGCCTGAAACAGAAATCATCAACTAGAAGGGAAAAGAATCCCCCTTCATTTAACCTGTGACCCTATGGAAAATTGCTGCAGATTGTATTTCAGAAATAGAGTGTGATTAATTTTGCCTTACATTAATGTGGTTTTCACTATATTTAACTTTAGAAATCACATCAAGAATGGATCAGTGAAAAGCGTCTTAGAAACCACGGTGGCAATTGCAGTAGTATGACATGAGCTTGAGTTCTTTTTCTGTTCTTCTCCTCCATCCCCATCCCCTCCAACACATCTCAGCAGCCCGCTAGCCTGAGAAATGGTTGTTTCTAGCTTTAGCAGTTCTCACAAGTAGAAAGTTTTTTACTTCAATCTTCAAGCATTGTTGGAATTCAGGAGAAAAGTTGTTTGGATAAAAAGACATCTTCCAGGAGCTGAAGGACTAAAAAATGTCTGGTGGTGGCCAAGAGATCTAGACCCACTGGACTGAGCAAACAACAAAGTAAGATGAATGTAAAATATCAGTTCATCTATCCCATTAGGTGTCTTTACTAACATGGGGAAATTTTATTCCCCATGAATAAATGAATTGAATTCATTTTACAATCCAATCATTTTTCAGTCTTGTCTAGTTTTTGTGACCCCATTTGAGTTTTTCTTTTTTTTCTTTATTTTTTATTGTTTTATTTTTTCTGGTTACATATGTATGTTAACTTGCAAAATACACATTTCTTTATGAATCATGTTGGAAGAGAAAAATTAGAACAAAAGGGAAAAAACACAAGAGAGGAAAAAACAGGAAAAAAAAAGGAACATAGCATGTGTTGATTTACATTCAATCTCCATACTTCTCTTTCTGGATGCAGATGGCATTTTTTTAATACAAAGTTTATTAAGATTGCCTTGGATCACTGAACTTCTGAGAAGAATCAAGTCTTTTATAGTTTATTTTTGCCCAATCTTGCATTTACTGTGTATAATATATTCTTGGTTCTGCTTGTTTCAAACCTAGCACCGGTTTGTGTAAATCTTTCCAGGCCTTTCTAAAAATAGCTTGCTCATCATTTTTATAGCACAATAATATTCAAATACTTTTATATACCATATCTTCTTCAGCCATTCCCCAATTGATGGGCATCTACTCATTTTCCAATTCTTTGCTACCACAAAAAGAGCCAATACAAACATTTTTGCACATATGGACCCTTTCCCTCCTTTATGATATCCTTGGAATACAGTAATGGCTTGGCTGGATCAAAGGGTATGCACAGGGGGTGGAGCCAAGATGGCGAACTGCAGACAGCATCCTCTGTGAGCTCCTGAGACCTTCCCTCAGACCCAGACAAATTGAGCCTCCAAATTGGTTCTGGAGGGAGGGCTCCACCAAACACTTGGACTACAATGCAGTTCTATCGAATATCTACTTTGAAAGAACTTCTGAGGTCAGTTTTAGATGGGCAGGGGATCGAGCAGCTCCCAGCGCTCAGACTCCAGCATTCAGACGCCAGTGCGCAGCCGGGGTGCAAATCCGGGGCTGGGAAGGACCAGAAGATATTAGGCTGCCAGGAAGTCCCTGGGAGACGCTTGGGCCACTTTGCTCTGCTTGTGGGCAGTTGCTTTGGTAGGTCTACCTTTGATAAAGGGTGGATTGAGAGCAGCTGAAAGTGTGATCCTAATGGGGATCTAGCTGGATCAGCCCCAGACCTGAAGTCAACTTGGCAAACTGCCCCAGGGCAAATTGAAATTGCTGCTGCAGAATTCCCTGCTGGTGACTGATACCTCAGCTGAAAATCATGAGCAAGAAGAAGAGAGGTCTCACCATAGACAGCTTTTATGGAGAGAAACTAGAGCAGTCCCCAGATCCTGAGATTCTGAAAACAATCCCAGATAAAGCCACAAAGGTGGACTTAAGCTGGTCTCCCTTTCAGAAGGCTTACCTGGAAGATTGCATAAAGAATCTCAAAAGAGAGTTAGAAGAAGATTGGGGAAATAAATTGAGAGCAGTGCAAGAAGGAAGTATCGCCCTACAACAGAGATGTGAAAAACTGGAAAATAAGTCTGGTGAATTGGAAAAAGTAGCCAACTCACTGGATAATAAAGATAGTGAATTGATAAAAGACAACAATTCACTGAAAAACAAAATTAGTGAATTGGAAAAAGACAACAATTCACTGGAAAACAAAATTGGTGAATTGGAAAAAGTCACCAACTCACTAGAAAATAAAAATAGTGAATTGGAAAAAGATAACAATTCACTGAAAAACAAAATTAGTGAATTGGAAAAAGACAACAATTCACTGAAAAATAAAATTGGCAAAATGGAAAAAGAATGCAATGAACCAAAAAATTTAATTGGCCAGTTACAAAAGGAGCTAAAAAAGATAATTGAAGGAAATAATACCTTAAAAATTAAAATTGAAGAAATTGAAATGAATGACTCAATAAGACTTCAAGAATCAGTCAAACAAAAACAAAAAAAAATGAAAAAATAGAAGAAAATATGAAATATCTCCTAGGAAAAACAACTGACTTGGAAAACAGATCCAGGAGAGACAATCTAAGGATTATTGGACTCCCTGAAAGTCACTATGAAAAAAAGAACCTTGATGCTATCTTCCAGGAAATCATGAAAGAGAATTGCCCTGATGTTTTAGAGTCAGAAAGCAAAGTTGGCATTGAAAGAATTCACTGATCACCTCCTGAAAGAGACCCCAAAATTAAAACCCCAAGGAATATTGTGGCCAAATTTCAGGACTATCGCACCAAGGAAAAGATATTACAAGCTGCTAGAAAAAAAACAGTTCAAATACCGAGGAACTGTCATTAGAATTGCACAGGATCTGTCAGCTTCCACATTGAAGGATCGAAGGGCCTGGAATCAGATATTCCAAAAGGCAAAAGAACTTGGATTACAGCCAAGAATAAGCTATCCAGCTAGAATGAGCATCATCTTCCAGGGAAGAAGATGGTCATTCAATGATAGAGAATTTCACCTATTTCAAATGAAAAGACCAGATCTCAACAAAAAATTTGACCTCCAAACACAGAACTCTAGAGAAGCATAAAAAGGTAAAAAGGAAAGAACTCTCAAGAACTATATCTCTACTAAGGGTATCCTTAAAGAATGGGGGTATAATTTGATTTTACTTTGATAATAATTCAAAAGAAATTAGAGGTGGAAGGTCTATCATACTGTAAAAGAAAAGGGGGGAGGGGAAAGGAGGTAAAATAAAGTAAAAAAAAGGAGGTAAAATAAGGCAAAGTCTCATGAAGAGACATAGAAAATCTAATATAATTGAGGGAAAGAAGGGAGGGTGATGAGTATTGTCTAAATTTTACTCTCATTAGACTGGGCTCTAAAAGAGTATATCAGACACATTTGATTTCAGGGAAAAACTTGGCCCTCTGTATAGGGAAGTAGGAGAGAAAGGAGGAAAATAAAGGAATAAATTAATAGAAGGATTAGGGGAAAGGTGTAAAAAAGAGGAAGGGTTCTAAAGGGGGAGGACTGTTAGAGGGAGGTGGCCATCAAAAACAAAATAATGGGGAGGGGGGAAGAGAGTAAGGGGAAAGGGAAGAGAAAAATATTACAAGAAACACATCTAAAACATAGAGATACATACAGAGTGAAGGTAAAGGGCTGGAACAGAATCTTTTATGCTTCAAGTGAACAAAAAAAAGCAGGGGTAGCAATCCTTATCTCAGATCAAGTAAAAGCAAAAATAGATCTAATTACAAGAAATATGGAAGGAAACTATATTTTACTAAAGGGTACCATAGACAATGAAGTGTATCAATACTAAACATATATGCACCAAGTAGTATAGCATCGAAATTCCTAGAGAAGAAACTAACAGAGATGCAAGGAGAAATAGACAGTACAACTATACTAGTGGGGGATCTCAACCTTGCTCTCTCAGAATTAGATAAATCAAACCATAAAATAAATAAGAAAGAAGTTAGGGAGATAAACAAAATGTTAGAAAAGTTAGGTATGACAGATCTCTGGAGAAAATTGAATGGTGATAAAAGGGAGTATACTTTTTCTCAGGGGTTCATGGAACTTATATGAAAATTGATCATGTGTTAGGGCATAAAAACCTCAAAATCAAATGTAGAAAAGCAGAAATAGTAAATGTATCCTTTTCAGATCATGATGCAATAAAACTCACATGTAATATAAGGCCAGGAGAAAATAGACCAAAAGTTAATTGGAAATTAAATAATCTAATCCTGAAGAATGAATGGGTGAAAGAGCAAATTATAGACACAATCGATAATTTCATCCAGGAGAACGACAATAATGAGACAACATACCAAAATTTTTGGGATACGGCCAAAGCGGTTATAAGGGGTAACTTTATATCTCTAGATGCTTATTTGCACAAAATAGAGAAAGAGAAGATCAATAAATTAGGGTTACAATTAAAAAAACTAGAAAAAGAGCAAATTAATAACACTCAATTAAATACCAAATTGGAAATTCTAAAAATAAAAGGTGAGATTAATAAAATTGAAAATAAGAAAACTATTGAATTAATAAATAAAACTAAGAGTTGGTTTTATGAAAAAAACCAACAAAATAGATAAGCCTTTAGTTAATTTGATCAGAAAAAAAGAAAGAGGAAAATCAAATTGTTAGTCTCAAAAATGATAAGGGAGAACTTTCCTCCAACGAAGAGGAAATTAGAGTAATAATTAGGAGTTACTTTGCCCAACTTTATGCCAATAAATTCGATAATCTAAATGAAATGGAGGAATATCTACAAAAAGAAAGATTGCCCAGATTAACGGAAGAGGAAATAAATTATTTAAATAGCCCCATTTTAGAAAAAGAAATAGAACAAGCTATTAATCAACTCCCTAAGAAAAAATCTCCAGGGCCAGATGGTTTTACATGTGAATTCTACCAAAAATTCAAAGAACAATTAATCCCAATACTATACAAACTATTTGAAAAAATAGGGACAGAAGGTATACTACCAAATTCCTTCTATGATACAGATATGGTGCTGATAGCTAAACCAGGTAGGGTGAAAACAGAGAAAGAAAACTATAGACCCATTTCCCTAATGAATATTGATGCAAAAATTTTAAATAAGATTTTAGCAACAAGATTACAGAAAGTTATCTCCAGGATAATACGCTATGACCAAGTAGGATTTATACCAGGAATGCAGGGCTGGTTCAATATCAGGAAAACTATCAGCATAATCAATTATATTAATAACCAAACTAACAAAAAACATGTGATTATCTCCATAGATGCAGAAAAAGCATTTTATAAAATCCAACACCCATTCTTATTAAAAACACTAGAGAGTATAGCAATAAATGGGCTTTTCCTTAAAATGATTAGTAGCATCTACTTAAAACCATCAGCAAGCATCATATGTAATGGAGACAATCTAGAACCATTCCCAATAAGATCAGGAGTGAAACAAGGCTGTCCACTGTCACCATTACTATTTAATATTATATTAGAAATGTTAGCTTTGGCAATAAGAGAAGAAAAAGAGATAAAAGGAATTAGAGTAGGTAATGAAGAAACCAAATTATCACTCTTTGCAGATGACATGATGGTATACTTAGAGAACCCTAGAGACTCAACTAAAATACTACTAGAAACAATTCACAACTTTAGTAAAGTGGCAGGATTCAAAATAAATCCACATAAATCATCAGCATTTTTATATATTACCAACAAAGTTCAGCAGCAATTAATAGAAAAAGAAATTCCATTCAGAATAACGGATGATAGCATAAAATATTTGGGAATCTATCTGCCAAGAAAATGTCAGAAACTGTACGAACTGAACTACAAAACACTTTCCACACAAATAAAATCAGACCTAGTCAATTGGAAAAACATTAAGTGCTCATGGGTAGGCCGAGCGAATATAATAAAAATGACAATACTACCCAAACTAATCTACTTATTTAGCACCATACCAATCAAACTCCCAAGAAATTATTTTACAGATGTAGAAAAAATAGTAGCAAAGTTCATTTGGAAGAACAAAAAGTCAAGAATTTCAAGGGAATTAATGGAAAAAAAAGACAGATGAAGGTGGCCTTGCTATACCAGATCTAAAACTATATTATAAAGCAGCAGTCATCAAAACCATTTGGTACTGGCTGAGAAATAGAGCAGTGGATCAGTGGCATAGGATAGGATATCAGGACAAGCTAGGTAATAACGTTAGCAATTTAGTGTTTGATAAACCCAAAGACCCCAGCTTTTTGGATAAGTACTCACTATTTGGCAAAAACTGCTGGGAAAATTGGAAACTAATGTGAAAGAAATTAAGGCTGGACCCACACCTAACACTGCACACCAAGATAAGATCTAAATGGGCTCATGATCTAGATATAAAGAGTGATATTATAACCAAA
>JAJPUD010000117.1:753793-818491 GCA_023553655.1 Myrmecobius fasciatus | reverse complement strand
AGAGAGAGAGAGAGAGAGAGAGAGAGAGAGAGAGAGAGAGAGAGAGAGATATCCATGCTTAACCAAGCCTTCTTTAGGGAGCAGAAAAAAAATAAAGCAAAAAGTGAACAGCAGAGAACAAAAGAAAACCAACAAGGAACCAAATTAAAACTGGACAGCTTTGAAAACAATGTAAACCATTTGTTATATGTTTTCTTGAAATAGAAATTTGTTGTTTTTTATTGACCTCTATGGTCTTCTGTGTACATGGAAATTTGTTTTCCTTTTCTCATTCTGTATTCAAATTAAAAATTTCAAAAACAAAGAAAAAACTTGCTATTCTTTTATGGAGAGATGAAGAAATAATTTGTGGGCTATTTGGAGGTAAAGAGAAGAGAAGATCTGCTATCCTAAAATCATCCTCAAAGACCTAGCCTTCTCATAGTTTGAATTGCTAGCAAAATAATGTATCTGACAGAGCCAATCTACCCCACAACATAGGCTAGAGGCAATTCCTATGATAACAAATCACTGAGCCAAGTTACTAGAGGCAATATCATTGCTCACCCCAAATACCCTTTCTTCCTCACTCCACCACCCCCACTCTGTCAAAAAAAAAAAAAAAAAAAAAAAAAAAAGGAAACCATGTCTTATCCTAGAGGCTAAAAGGCAGATGTGTATGTGTCCTCTGGGTTAGTCCAGCCCGAGAATTTGAGGTCATACACAAGTTAAAGCATGACTGGTATTTTCCTAACTGCAAGGGAGTTGGAGATGAGACACACCTTTTCATCAATTGACTGTAACTGGAAGTGAGATTCTCCAGGCATGCTATGGCTGACCACAAATATTTGAAAGCATGCGTCAATGCACAATATGCAAAGATTGATGCTGGATGACCCAAAAGTTACAGTTCTTGTTGCATAGGCCACAATGATTGAATGAAGCACATGCACATATGACTATGAAGAGACAAATCATGTGACCCAGTCAATACCTAATTTCAATTACAAAATAGGAATAATCATATCTGAAAAATCTACCTCATGGAGTTAGGGTGAAAACTGAATGAGATAATGTATAAGAGTATTTTTCCCCTGAGGCAGTTGGGGTTAAGTGACTTGCCTAGGGTCACACGGCTGGGAGGTATTAAGTATCTGATTCCAGATTTGAACTTAGGTCCTCCTGACTTTAGGGCTAGTGCTCTATACACTGAGCTACCTACCTGCCCATGTTAGAGTATTTTTGCAGATCTTACTTTAGAAGGTAGAGAGATGGGAAGTTGACTTGAAGCTTCATTACTAAAGAGACCTACCAGATGAGGAAACTTGACTACAAATGCAGATTGGCATTTTTTCTGCAACTGTTAGAGTTGGCCTAGTGTATACTAAGAGGTTAAGTAACTTGCTTAGGATCACACAAGCAGAATGACTTAAAGGAGACAGGACCCAAGTGGACAAAACACTATGTAAATGTGGATCTCGCAAAGTCTCATGCATCTCCTCCTTTCCACTCATATAACTACCACTCTAATTCAGACTCTAATTACTTCTCATCTGAACAATTGCAATAGTTCCCTCAATGCTCTCTCTGCCTTTAGTCTCTTCTTCCAATCCATACTTACATAGCTGTCAAAATCATTTTCCTCAAGCAGAACTCTGGCTGTGCCACCATACTGTGCAAACAGTTCCAATAGCTCACCTGTATCTGTAAGATCAAATATAACCCTCCCTCATTTGATATTTAAAAATATTTATAATCTGATTCTTGCATACTTTCCCAAACTAATTATGCATTGTTAACTGTTGTTATTCGGTGGTATCCAGCTCTTCATGACCCCAATTGAGGTTTTCTTGGAAAAGATACTAAAATGTTTTGTCATTTCCTCCTTGGAGAGTTTAAGCAAAAGCTGAACATTCATTTGTTTTATTGTTATTCATTTGTGCTTGACTTTTCGTGGCCCCACTTGGAGTTTTCTTGGAAAAGATACAGGAGTATTTTGCCGTTTCCTTCTCCAGCTTTACAGATGAGAAAACTGAGGCAAACAAGGTTAAATGACCAACTTAGGGTTATACAGCTTGTAAGTATTTGGGACTAGATTTGTACTCAGGAAGATGAGTATTCCTGACTCCAGGTCCGGTGCTCTGTACACTGTGGTATCACTAGGAAGCCTACTTATTAGACATTATTCTTCTCCATATCTCTATACCTAATCTACTTACCCTCACATAGCACAGTTCATCTCTATCCCCATTTTTTGTACAGCCGGTTCCCTATGCCTAGGTTAAAATCCTTCTCACTTTGTCACTTATAGCATATAGTTTCTTTCAAAACTCAGTTTATGGACCACCTCTTAAATGAAACATTTCTAATGCTGCCTCATCCCTCTAGTTGTTAGTGCTTCTTCCCTCCTCCCCAAACACTCGGTGTTTACTTTGTATCTTCTTATCAGTGTACATTTTATTTCTTTTGACAGAATGCAAACTCCTTCAAAGTAGGAACTTTCATTTTTGTATCCCCAGAAGCTAGTGTGGCACATAATAGGAACTCAAAATTCTTACAGGTTGATAGATTCTAATCATTAATAATGTTGCTGTTACCATCTGTTTTGGTCAGTTTCAGCTTTGCTCTAATACTGTCCAAAGAGTACCACTAGACTGGAAGTTAGGATACCTGGGTTCAAGATTTGGCTCTGTCTGTTTACCTGTGCCATCTTGAGCAAATTACTTCTCTTTTCTGCTCAATTTCCTGTGGGTCCTGACAATGTCTAAATTCCTTTCAAGACCCAGATTCTATGACATACTGCATGATGTCTTAAATCTTTCCAGACAGATACAGCATGCTTACTGGAAGGGGAATGATTAGATCTACCCATTATGTTATATAGAGGGTTAATAGAGACTTGATTTGTCAGAATTAAATTATGTTTAGAGATATGTTTCTCAGAGGTTCTAGATCATCAAATTCTTATGTCTCATTTTTACAGAGATGACACAGGTAAATGTGCCACATGGGCTTTGCTTTGTGTTATGATTACACTAATTTTCATTAGACCTATACGTCACCAAATGTGGTTACTGAAATATTAGGTCTACTAATAAAAAAATGATTTAAAGTAGATGGAAAGGTTTTTCCCCAAATAGTTTAAATTTTAAGAGATTATTTTGCTGGGAGAGTCATGATTAAACTAGAAACCTTTTAGATCTGTATAGGATACCGTGTTACTACCAGCTTGATCTACCTAACTTGACCTAGAATAATTGCATCTGAGAGAATATATGCAATTCAAGTGTGATTAGATGAAGGGACCATCAAAGAAAAATAGAATTTTATATTTGGAAGGGACCTCTGGGCATCTCATCTAATTCGTGCCCTTAAAATAATCCTTAATGCACCACATTCTTTGTTTGAAGACTTTTGATAAGGTGAATCCATTACCTCTCAAAATAATCCAATCCATTTTTTTGGATGTCTTTGCTTTCTGCTTCTAATCCATTTGGTGGGATAAGACAGAGGAAGAGTATCAAAGAGGACTTGGGATTTTCCAGGTACAGAAGAAGAGAGATAGTATAGGAATTGAGAAGTAGTCAAAGATAATAGGCAAATTGATTCAAAAGAATCACCTGTTGAGGGCAGAAAATCTTCTGAAGAAGTGTATCCTGAAGAGATTCATGCCAGTCTGACAGTCTCTGGAAAATAATCATTGAGTGGTCTTTAAAGCTCATGTTTACTTGATAGATTATTTTTTTTTCCTTTCCTTCCAGTTATTTCCCTCAGATATTGTGACTTGTATACTTGTAAGTGGGGCATGCTAGTTTTCTGGCCTGCCCATTTGGGAGACTCATCTAGATTTATAAGGAGGGCTTGAAATAATTGTGTGGTACTCACTGAGACTTGAGCTGTATCCTTGGAACCAAGAGAATTTCAGAAACAGGAGACACATATGCTGTAATCTTTTTTCCATATCAGAGAACTGAAGGACAAATCTTACAGAATTTCATGGCCTGGAGTAAGATGGACTGTGCATTCAACACCTCTCAAATCGGCTAAGATCCCAGGGAAAGATAATGATAAATGTGGGAGGGGATGTGGGAAAACTGGGACACTAATTTATTGTTGTGGAGTTGTGGAATGATCTAACCATTCTAGAGAGCAATCTGGAACTATGCCCAAAGGGCTACCAAACTGTGCATACCTTTTCACCCAGCAATACCACTACTCAGTTTGTGTCCCAAGATAATAATAAAGGAGGGAAAAGGACTCATGTGCAAAAAATGTTTCTAGCAGCTATTTGGGGGGTAGCAAAGAATCAAAAAAGGAGTAGCTACCCATCAGTTGGGGGAATGGCTGAACAAGTTGTGGTATATGAAGGTAATGGAGTATTATTGTTCTATTAAAAATGATGAGCATGCTGATTATAGAAAGGCCTGGAAAGATTTGCATGAACTGATGCTAAGCAAAAGAAGGAGAACCAGAAACACACTGTACACAATAACAGCAACAATGTGCAATGATCAACTGTGAAAGGCATGGTTCTTCTCAGTAGTACAGTGATCCAAAGCAATCCTCATAGACTTTGGACATAAAATGCCATCTGCATACAGAAAAAGAACTAGGGAGACTGAATGTAAATCAACACATGCTATGTTCATTTCTTTTTTCTGTTGTTGTTTTTTTAATCTCCCATGGTTTTTCACTTTTGCTCTGATTTTTCTCTCCCAACATGATTCATAAAGTACTGTATATTAAAAATAAATAAACAGAAAAAGAATTTTATAAATAAAAGTAATGGAAAATATTTAAATTCTTACTGTATTAGAAACTGCATTAAGTGCTAGAGATAACAATTTAAGTAGCAAGACAACTCCTGCCCTCAAAGAGCTTACAATCTTATAGGAAAAAAAAAAAAACTAATAAAGGTATCTTATTGTTTTCACTCTCTTAAAAAAAAGATGGACTATTCATTTGCAAAATGTTTACTTTACTTTTGATTGTGGAAATATAAATATTTGGAAGTAGGAACTCTGAATTCCAGATCCTATCCCATCAGATTTATCACTTTTAGAAGCATAAATAAATGATTAAAACAAAACAAAACAACAAGAAATTCTTATTAAGCTCTCACCATGAGCAAAAAACTATCCTAAATTTATGAATAAAATGTGGAGACATTCACTATTCTCAGCAAACTCATATTCTAATGAGGGAGATGACACATGTAGGAAATTTCATCTCCAAATTAGATGGAAAGGTTCAATGGTGTTTAGGGTAGAGAGGCAAAGCAGATTAATTTTAATTAAATTTAATGTCATTTTCATTGATAAAACCTTACCTATTTCTGAAGTTGAACCATTTTACAATACTAAGGACTTTGTTGGCAAGCTCCTTCTTTACAGTACTTTCAAAAACTGTGATTGCTGAGGAGGCAGAAGCTTTAGTCCATGTAGAAGCAGATGATATGCCACATCTCTACAGAGATTCCTTCTTGGGATATTGGCTGACAGGCTGCTCTGAAAGCAAGACTAGAAGTCTGGATGATACTGCTATTATAAGGGCTTTGGTTTTAAGATCCTGAGCTGTCTCCATTGTGGTATGAAGGAAGGTAATAGTGGTGATGTGACTTCCCTGGCACATGGT
The DNA here is from genome assembly GCA_023553655.1 of Myrmecobius fasciatus. NCBI lineage: Eukaryota > Metazoa > Chordata > Mammalia > Dasyuromorphia > Myrmecobiidae > Myrmecobius > Myrmecobius fasciatus. Next base: position 812,878 of record JAJPUD010000117.1, on the reverse strand, counting down.
ACCTCTCTCAGGGTGCTCTGATGCTTTACCTAGCTGGACAAGTGACTTCCCTCTTCTAAAACTCAATTTCTTTATTTGTAAAATGAGAATAACTATACTTCCCATGCCTACCTAACAAGCTTATTGTTAGAGAAGCATCTCTTAAACATTATAGGGATGGAAGTTACTATCATTATATTTCATAACATTAAAAACATATTCAGAATCAGCAAAGAACCTGACAATCATGTATCCTGAAAAAGTGTATTGACTACCCAAGGTGAAAATTATCTGTGTGGCTTTTATAATTGATAATTTATATAAATTTTATAATGTCATATATTCTCTAAAATGAAATTCTTCTTGAGGTTTAAGAAATTTCTGGAATGAATTCCTTCTCATTTTTCTTATAGAAACCCCAGCTTCCTTCCAAAAATTTATCTGGTACCTTGTCTTTCTCTAGGCTTTTCCTAGATTAAGAGTCAGAAGGGACCATGGATATCACACTTAATCCAAATCTCTCATTTTTTAAGTAAGGAAAACTAAAGCCCTGAGTGATCATGGGGCTTAACCATGCTCACACAGGTAGAAAATATTAGATCAGGGTTTCAAACTCAGGTCTTTTTACCCCAAATCTCTTTCTTTTTCTACTTTTCCATTTTGCTTCTCTTCTTTATTCCTCTAATTTGGGGTATGTTCTCCTTTTCTAAAATTGCCTTGCCATGCCTTGAATGTAATTTATTTACTTATGTGTGCATACATATATCCCCAACCTAGCTGAGGGCAGGAACTGTCTTCTTTTTGTCTATAAATTCCCAAATGCCTATTAGTGCCTTATTCATAGTATGTGTTATATATTGAATTGAGTTGAATTGAATGGAACATTCAGAAAAAGAATCATTCTCCATTCTAAATGGTATGTTATATTGAGAGTCAACAAAGTATAAAGGATAGAGAACAGAGTTCAAAATCATGAAGACCTGGGTTCAAGTGCTTTTTTGAGACATGCTAGGAAAATCATTAGGAAAATCAATTAGATTTTCAGTGCTCCAAGGTAATATTCTAAGATTATATATTTCAGAATAGTTGTCAAGGAGTGTTCTACATCAATAAATACAAGTCTAGTATGCCTCTCTCTCCTTGATTAAACAAAACTTTTTCATTATCACATCAATGCAACATTTCCTATTAAAATGTTTTAATTCATTCTTCCACTCCCCGACTCCACCTCACAGTCAATAGCATTGACTTGGAAACATTGAAAATGATATAGAAGTCCAGGATATCCTCTGAAAATGACTTTTCAGTCACCTGCATTCTGGAAGTAGAAAATACAGTTTCCTACATGGACCCTTAGACACAAACCTTTTAAACTGAACAACTATTTTTAGGCATTTCACATCGATTCTTCCTTAAGAAAAGATGGAATAAGTACAATAATAAATAAATAAATAAATAAATAAACTACTACCTTCTAATCCTTGTACAATTTGACATTTAGTTAAATCAAAAAAAAAAAAAACAAAAAAAACAACCCAGGCTCAGAGGCACTGAAGAAAATAGAGCTTGTGATGACAATAGAAAAGAGTCCTGTCAGATAGAATTCTACATTAGAGACCCCAGGAAGAGTGTTGTTTATTTCACATGGATGCTGTACATTTCTATTACAGCATGTAAAAAATACCCTTCAAACAAATTACCACTTATAGAGCCTAATTATGATACTGGGGATATTGTTCTATTATGACAATAATTGGGCTGTTTGGGATAAGATGGAAAACAACTCAGTTAATGGAGAAGAAAATAGGACAACATAGTATCATCACAGCAGACTCTGGGAGACCCAGATAATACTGTCAGGAGTGCTGAATATCTATTAAAAGTCAATGACTGAATAGTTCCACTTCTTTAAATTAGCATGTTGCTCCCTATATTTTGCAAACAAATGGAAAGACAGTCGGTATGCCTACTCAGTCCTAACCATCTGGATGAAAAGTGAAAAATTCAGTCAATTACTTAGATGATTTCTCTGGACATTGCCAAATCTGCAGATGCTTGATCTTGTATAGAGAAATCACTTCCACAGTTGAACTTTTCATTTTAAAGTTTAAGCATCAATTAGAAACAGCTGACATCTGGAGTTTATACTATTCCTTAACTTAAGGTTTCCAGTACATTAGATATTCAATGTTGATCCATTTCACTTATTAGCTAACATATATCAGAATGGTGTATTGGATGTAGTGCTGAAATAAGATTCAAGGTTTTGGATTCAAGTAATTTGACCTTGGGTCAGCCAATAAATTTCTCTGATCCTCAGTTTCTTAAAATCTTTATGTTCTCTTTTTTTTTCCTTTAGTACATGTGCTACCTATATCTGAGAGCTGTTGTGAGGAAAGCGCTTTGTAAAACACTTTGTAAAACATTATATATGATAGGGAATGTATGTATGTATGAGTGTGAATATTTTTGAATAGATAAGAAAATTTTTTTCTTTGGAACATAAATCACATCATCTTTCTCAGTGTCCTCATTTATAAGATGAAAGCTTTGGCTTCATTCCAAAAGATTTTGGGATATGTGTATGTGTGTGTATGTGTTTGTGTGTGTGGTGTGATGAACTTTGGAAACCTTGTGAAGCCTATGGATGCCTTCTCAGAATAATATTTTTTAAATTTATAAAAGGAAATATATAGAATCACAAGGGAAACCAATTACATTGAGGGGATAAAGATGTAATTTGCTTTTTGTATCCAAGTTCATGGATTCTATGAAATCCATACCAAGGATTCTAGATTAAGAATTATTAACCTCTTGATCTGTAATGTCCCTTCTAACTCAAAGTTCTAATATCCTAATTACTGAATAAATTATATTCTATCCCAAGAAATCAGAAAAATTCAATAATATGAAAATCAATACTTTACTGAGTAATCTCAGGGTTTATCTATATAGAATGTTGTACTCTTCATTATTTGATTCATATAGGCATGTTATATATGGCGTTAACAATTTTTAGTAATAACTTTCCTCCCCTGTTCTTTTCCCAATATTTTTCTTTTGCCATTCCACTTTTACTGTGGTGACTGGCTGCCCAATCAGCCATGCTGAACATTAGCTTAGCATTATCTCCCCTCCATTTCTTTCACTCAGATGTTGGCACAATCACATTTTTTCTCAGCTTTTTATTTAAATGCTGATTTTCAGTCACTGGAATAAAAATGCCACATGATTCAAAACTTCCCCATTCTTACAGTAGCCTAGCTTAATATAGACGTGGCATTTCATACTCCCCCTATCAGTTAAGTGTTCATTTTATGCCATATACATATATCCCAAAAGAATTTTGAAAATACATACATAAGACATGACTTATGTATACTTATACATATGCAAATGTGCATGCATGTTTATATATTCATACATATACATATTAGGCTAAATGTTTATTTCTTGCCTCTTGGCCTTGATAACATATCTATCAAGTCAATAAACACAAGCAGAAGCTTTATCAGGATTTACCATTTGGAGACATATTTTTACTTGTCTTTCTGGAAGTTGGTGTTTTGGTGACTGCTTGAAGAGAAAAAAGCCAGAAAGAGATATTTCATCTATCATTTTCTGCCGCACAAGTGGATGGAGCCAAGCAGGGAATCCAATCTTTGAATGGCTGTTCTCCTGCCCTCTCTTTCTGAGACTTTGGTCAGCTGCTTTTATTGGGTAGAGGGATCAGAAGTATGAATTGCTAGAGAATCTTCTAAGATTGTTTCATTTCTTACATTTCTATTCCCAATGCTTCCACAGTCAAGAGATTGAGGTTGATGACTTTGCACAGCTCTATCTAATTTAAATCTAATTCACGCACAAGTCAGACATTACTCTGATAATGTCATTGGACCTCTTTGAAAACAAAGGGTGAACAGCAACAACAACAATTACTGACAATTAGTAAATGTTTAACAAATGTTTGTTGGTTGCCAGATTATTTGAGAACTGAGAATCATAGTTGGTGAGCTAATATAAACACTCTGCCAGATATATCTCTTTACCCGCCTGTATCCATTCTAAATGAGAGCAACTTTTGCATTAAATGACCAGTTCATCTGAGTTCTGTCCTTGTCTCTTACTTAATGTTGAGAGTTAAGTTAAAATGAGGTGCAAATGAACTGTTTAACCTTCTCTCCTCATGGTTCTCTTTTCATAGTTTATTTTCTTCCCTTTTAAATAAAAGAAAATTTGTATGTGGTATGTTTTTTAACCTGGCAAGATTAATGCTGTAATAGGTAGAAATATCTGAAGAAATTTGGGCCACTTGAAAACAAGGATTTATCCAAACTTACTTCAGTGTGGCTGAGACATGAAGGGAGGGAAAGAGAAGAGATATTGACTCCATTTGCAATAATAATACATAATACATAAAATCATGTTGTTCCTTTTTTCCATTGACCTCCAATCATTGATGACCTTCCTAGATTTAGTTTCTCTTGCCTCAGACTTACTTATTCTGGTTAAATCTCAGAGTGTACATAATTTACATGTTTGCATCCATATAGGTACATATATTCACATATGTATAAACATTCATACAATTCTCTGTCTGCTTAATAGCCTTTCCTATTTATGGAAACTGGTGCTTACCTAAGGGTATGATTTCCCTACAAAAGCAAGACTCCATAAGCAAGTAAATCTATAACCCTATCATTGGGAAGTCCCTGGGCTACAGTCTATGTTGTGACATAAGATGACCACCTATTCTTCTTGCATTTTTGACGAGGGACAACATAATCTTCCCATTCAATGTTGTATAGAATGTTGTGTGTATAATACACAACTTTAAGCAAAAATTTTCTCCATCACTGAATAAATATTTTTGACTATTATCAGATAGATTTTTACTCAAAAAGGAAATCATTTCAATTCAAATACAAACCCCACTCCATTTCATTTTTCTAGCGCAGCATTAGAGAAGGAAATAAAATATTATTGTTTTCAGGATAATAGATAGTAGTACAATCTTTCTCATTCTCTCTCACTCTGTCTCTGTCTTTTCTCTGTTTATCTCTGTCTCTCTTTGTCTCTCTCTATGTCTCTGCCTCTCCATGTTTGTGTCTGTCTCTCTTATCTTTGTCTCGTAGAGTTGCTGCTTATGGGCACTGAAAAATTATATTATGTGTCTATGGTCTCACAGCTGTACAAATAGATCTTCCTAATTATAAAACTTATTTTTACCTACTATTTCATACTGCCCTTATTGATTTTGTACATACTCTTAACCATTTGGGTGGGGAGTTGAAGGGAGGAGATGGTACAGAGACTACTACAAATACCATTCAGGTACTTCTTATAGATATACATCTTTATATTGACACAACAATGTACAGTACATAGAAAAAGAGCCCTCAATTACAACAGACGTGATGAGAGAGCCATCTGCATCCAGAAAGAGAATTGTTGGGACTGAATGAGGATCACAACATAGTTTTTTCACCTTTTTTGTTGTTTACTTTTTGTTTTTTCCCATTTTTTTTCTTTTTTCATCTGATATTTTTTGTGTAGCATTATAAATATGAAAATATGTATATAAGAATGTACATGTTTAACATATATTGGATTATTCGCTGTCTAAGGGAGGGAGTAGGGTGGAACACAAGGTTTTGCAATAGTGAATGTTGAAAACTATTTTACATGTATTTTGAAAATAAAAAAGCTATTATTAAAAAAAAAAAAGATCAGGAACAAAAGACAAACACAAAAGCAGGGGGAAAAGTCATGTGCCTAGGTACATGCCTGACTACTTGAGTTACCCTGCATAAGTTGCTACATGGGGATGATCAACTATGATTTACTTGCCTTCAGTGAAGCAACTTGTTAGTGGCAATAAAGTTGTAGAGGTGATGTTTTAGGTCTCCTAAGTATATTTTTGTCTTTCTCTCCTTAACTATTAAAAGGTTTTATATATATACATATATCTATATATATACATATCTGTATACATATATATGTATATATATACACACACACATACACACACACACACACACACACACACACACACACACACACACATATATATATATATATATGTAAAGAAGAAGAAAAAGGGTTTTTTGAGTTGTTGATCCAAGGATTAAAACTTCCCTCAGTATGTGATGACAAAGCTCAATAAGAATGTAAAACCACACCTTTAAGGAGAGATTGGGGCTGTTTGAAGCATTCTGAAAACATTTGGGTTGGGTCTACTACCTGATACAGTCTCATCATAGCAGCATGTGTGTGGGAAAAGGCCCTGGTATAGATGGATCTTACCAATGAATCAGATATGATCAGGGTATGGTAAGATCTTTAAAAATATGTGTAAATATGGAAATTAGTTTGTTTAAGTTCAGGGTAACAAAAATAATTTATTTCATTTAACCAGTTGTTAACTATAGTTAAGAGAAGTTAACCAGTTATCTAAACCTGTTCTTTCATTTTGTTTATTTTTATTTGTTCTTATTTTTTAATCTTTGTGATGACAAAAATCAGTTTGGTAATTTTTTTCATATTTTTTGTTGCTTTGGCATCACATAGATATTTAATAGAACGATTGGCCAGTGATGGTCCACCTTTTAAGATTTGTGTGAAATTTTTTGCCTGCTGCATGGAATGCTAGCAAAAATTTGTGATGTTCATTTCCTTTCCCTTGCCATTTAAAGAAGAAAAAAAAAAAACATTATCTAGGACTAAGTCCCAATTAGTGTGAATAATGAATTCCTCTTATGTGGCTAAATGTATTTGAATTGATAGTATTTCAATTTACAACTGAAGTTATTATATATAACACATATATGTGATATATTATATATCATATAATAACATATAAATATAAATAAAATATAAATATATAAAAAGTTATATCATATTTGAAATTATGATATAACTATAATAAAATATGGCAATTAGTTCTAGCTCAATGGAAATAAGCAGTACAAATTAAAATAATGCAACTAATAATTTTAATAATATGAATAATGAATAAGGGTTCATCATTCATACTAATAAGCCAGGTATAATATGCAAATGTATTCTTGAAAATCATGCTACAGTAACTAGAGGAGGAAATAAATAATAATGAAAGTGGTTCCTTGGAATGAAAGGGAATCAATGAGGCCTATAATTTGGAATGCTATCTCCCTCCAGATAGATTTCATCATTCCTCAGGGAAGCTGAAATACATATTTTTTTTCAACTTTGTGCTTTACTGTTTTTTTGCTTCTTTTTCCATATTTCACCATTGAAATCTGCTCATATTTACTTCTTTGGGGAATTGACTAATCCCTGTTGAATATTGTTAACCACTCTCTAAGTAAGTATACCTCTTCTTGTCATTATTCATTTCTATACCCAGCTATTGCTTTGTCCACTAGAGTAAAGTCACAGTGAGGAGATTCTTTAATGTTTGAGTTTTATTATTTTGTTTCTGTTTTCTAAAAAATTTGAGAAAGATGTAGCCCTAGGCCTTATCCAAGATCACTTCCTCAAGAGCCTCAGTTACGGGATCTTTTGGCTTTTCTTCATGTGAAATAATGGGGAAAAAACCCACTAAGATTGGAGTCAGGAGACATGTATATTGCTATGTCATTTCTCTGGAGTGAGATTAGATGATCTCCAAGATTTCCCCAATTTTAACCTTCTGTAATGCTGAAACCCAGGTATCCAGATTTAGAATTCCCATTGTACCATATTTTACCCACTTATTTATTTTTGAATATGACTTCTTATGGAATGATCCCTAGGGTCTGTCTTATGATTTGGGCTTTTTTGGGGGGATCTGAAGTTGAGATTATGTTTAGCAAGTCACTTGATGATAACAATAGGAAAAAAAGGATGTTTGCAGTAGAAAATAAATCCTTCTTCTTGGCTCAAGGGCAACAAACTCTGCCAACCTGGCAGCAGCTCATATGCTAGGAAAGTTCTGCCTACTTGGGTATTTTGGCAGGAAGCCCAAGGAAATGCCTGTTGTTGGTGGTGAGAGCGGCTGACCTCAGAAGAATGTTTGAGATCAGAGTGATAAATAGAGAATTTGGCCCAAATAATTACAAGAATATAACTAAGTAGCATTTAGACCATGTATGCCAGCTTTCGGGGTGGCAAAAGTGACCACTTTATGGAACTAGGATGCCCAGCAATAGCTGGCTCACCATGTAAAGGCATTAATAGGGACCACATGAGAGACTACAAATTGCTTTCAGAGATGTATTCAATCACCCCATTACTTCACTGTTCCTATTCAAAGACAAGTGTTCTCCTTTTAAACTAAATTGTTTCAATTAAACAAACATTTATTAAGTAGGTACTCGTGAAAAATACTATTTTATTAGAAATCCAAAAAGAAAGTCATATAATCCTTAAGCTCAAGGAACCTGCAATCAGAAGGAATATGCATGTAATGAATGAATATGTTATAAGGAAGAATATGATAGAGACAAAAGTAATAACTTTTAAATTTACAAAATACCTTACAGACATTTTATCTTTTCATCCTTACAACAACCCCAGGAGGTAGATGCTATTATTATCCTTACTTTATAAAAGTTTAGTGATTTGCTTAGGGTCACACAATTAATAAATATGTTTGATTCTGATTTTGAACTTAGGCTTTCCTGATTTCAGACCCAGTGCTCTATGTACTGTGCTACCTGGTTACTAAAAGATGAAACTAAGACAAAATGCTTTGAATACATAGCCCGACTCAATCTTAGCTGTCGGGAATCAAGAAAGAGTTTTACTGAAAGAAATAGCATCGACTATTTCTTGAGCAAGAATTTCTTTTTTTTATTAAAGCTTTTTTAATTTTCAAAATATATGCATGGATAATTTTTCAACACTGACACTTGCAAAACCTTGTGTTCCAATCCCTCCTCCACTCCCTCCCCTAGATATCAAGAAATCCAATATCCAATATATGTATACATATTTATACAATTATCTTGCTGCGTAAGAAAAATCAAATCAAAAAGGAAAAAAAAAGAAAAAAGAAAATGCAGGCAAACAACAACAAAAAAGAATGAGAGTGCTATATTGTGATCCACACTCAATTCCCACAATCCTCTCTCTGAGTATAGATAGCTCTCTTCATCACAAGATCATTGGAACTGATCTGAATCGTTTGAGCAAGAATTTCATAATCTTTCTCTGTTTTACCTCATGGTACAAAATTCAATTCAGCCAAATATATTATATTACCCAAAGAGTTGAATATACTAAATTTTTTATTAGATACATTGAAATCACCTTCCATTTAGGGCACTCATCTAATTTTTTATGGCCTTGGAGATGATGACATTTTTTCCCTAGACCTCTTGTTAATATACAAGTGAGGTGTTCTAACTTACTCCTTCATACTAATTCCAGAGGTTTAGCTACCTTATAACAATAATAACAAAAATAATGATGAGGATGATAAATCAAGTAATGGCAATAGTGATAGAAATGACAAATCAATAGATTCACAGTAGAGGAATTGAACCACTGTCACAGACAGAATTTTTGTCTAAAATTACTCAAATATACATAAGAAAATGAAGAATAGTGTTTTTTAACAGATGTTACAAATATTCCTAATGTCTGAATTACAAAATAGAGAGATCTAGCAAAAGAAATCAAAATCATACAGGAACAGAATGAGGTATATATAATTTTGTGGTTCTTATGTCTACTACTAGAGTTGTTCCAAGAATATTTTCAGTGAACCTACAGAAAATGAATTTATATCTCAATATTTGTATTCAGTTACAAAAAGGCTGTTATTTTATTCTTTTTTATTCTGCTCAATAGTCCATAAAATTATATATAAACATATATATATACATAAAATCATAATAACAGGATATTATGTCTCCTCCAGGAACATTTCTATTAGAGTTCCCACAACAAAAATAGGAATGAGATATACAATATAATGGCAATAATAATAATTTACTATTATTTGTAATATAGTACTTACTGTATTTATAGCAATTCCCTAAAAGCAACCCTATGATGAAGATAGTGAAGTATAAGCCCCATCTTACATTTGAGGAAACTGAGTTTCTGAGGAAAGATTTGCCACCTCTAGCCATAGAGTCAATAGGTGTATCAAGAGAAATTCAAAACTTGGTGTTGTTACATAACACTGATTTGTGATTCAAAATTTAAGCTCTTTTTAATAAGAAGGATATATATGATATGTAGGATAAGTGAATAAATTATCAATTTGAAGAATTTGCTTGTTTGGGCCCTTGAATCAGGTGATCTGATTTAAATTCTGCCTTTGATGTGCATTGTCTGTGTGACTGAGCAGATATTTAGCATACTTGTTCCTCAGTTTCCACATCTGAGTTTCATGTAATGTCTTTAAAGGCCCCTTCAAGCTCTAAGTTTGTGATTTTTATACTGTATTTACTATTTGGAGAAAGAACCAAAATAAAACAGTGTCTCTTCCCCCCCCCAATCTTATTGTTTTCACCTCATACAAAAATGTTTATATCAATATGAAACCACTGGTATTAATGAAAATTGTATTTTTAGATTAGTCAGTTCAAAACTCCTCAAGCTAATGTAATGTTATTTCAGTTCATATAGGCCAGGTCCACTAAACCAATGAAGCCTGAATCCTTGCCTTTGGCAGAACTCCCATGCACACAACTCAGCTCTAAGCCAAAGGCCTCCAGGCCAGGCAAATAATCATGTTGTTTTGGAGCATAAATTGTCAAAGACAATGCTATTCAAATATGTTCACTTTAGTGTAAGAAGAAGCCCAAGTGCTGTGGTTATTATCCCAAATGCCATCCATAGACCGTATAATTCAACATCCATTCATTCATTGAACAAGCATTTAAGTGCTTGCCACATATATGTAAAAACACCATATTAAGGGATGGGAATACAAAGGCAAAACTAAGCATGGTCCATGCCCTCAAGGAGTTTACATTCTCCTGGGGGATACAAACACACACACACACACACACACAAATCAGTAAATGTGTTATTTGAGGAAAGAGAGAACACTATCTAGGGCAGTCAGAAAAGTCTTCCATAGGAGGCAGCTGAGCTAAACCTGAGGGAAGTCAGAGATTTTAAGGGCTAGAGGAGAAGGCATGGGGAAGTAGCCTCTGCAAAGGCAAATGGACAGAAGATATACTGCCAAGTTCAATGAGGATCAAGAAGGTCTTTTGGACCAGAACAAAGAGTATATATGAAGGAGAATTGTGATAAGTAAATCTGGAAAGGTAGGCTAGATAGGGAAAGGAATTTAATTCCCAGATGCCTTTTGTGAAATAGGTAATTATGGAAGATTCTTGAGCAGAGGAGCAACCAAATCAGACCCACACTGTAGGGGGATCATTTTCACAGTATTACAATGGATTAGAATGAATAAAGACTAGAAAAATCAATTAGGAGTGGCTATATTGGCTATAAATAGTCCAGAAAGGACTGCAATAAACACCTGAGCATGATAGATATATAAGTGAAGATAGGGAAAGAAATTTTACCTATTACTTAAAGAAATAAAAGTTATAATAGTCTTGAGAAGAAGGCAAGGTAGTAATTCTTTATGGAATGTCTGCTGATGTCCCAATTTATAAGAATTGGCTTTGGACCCATACTCTAAATGAAATAAAGGAGAAACAACACAAGGGATAAATGATTGAATAGTAATTCACTTGAGAAAGACTTGAAAGTTTTACTGGACAGCTGTCTCATTATGAGTTAATAGAATAATCTAGGGAGGTAACAGTCCCTGGCTTGGACATACTAGATATATTGTATGTGGTTTTGAGTACCACATTTTAGGAAAAATTTTGATAAGCCATTGTTTGCCTCAGTTCCCTCATCTGCAAAATGAGCTGGAGAAGAAAATGGCAAAGCATTCCAGTATCTCTGACAAGAAAACTTCACACTGAGGTCACAACTGAAATAACTGAGCAACAATTAATAAGCTAGAGCATTGTCAGAGGAGGACAACCAGGATTTTGAAGGGTTTTAGGATCAAGGAATTTGAGGATAAGTCGAAGAAACTGATTATATTTACTTGAAAGATTAAAAGACTCAGGGGGAGATATATCTGTCATCAAGTATTTGTAAGTCTGTCATATAGTAGAGGAAGTATTCTTTTTTTCTTGACCCCAGAAGGCCTAATTGGGAATAATGGATAGGTAAATTTAGACTTGATTAGAAAAAAATGTTTGATTGTCAGAACTACCCAAAAAATGAATAGACCATTTGAAAGGGAAAGTGGGTTTTCTCTCATTAGAGGTGTTCTAACAGGGCAGTCTCCTGGTGAATGCACATAGGTTTGGAGTTATTGGAAAGGACTCCAATATTTTCCTCTCTAATTTAGGAATTCTCTTACTGTTACTAAGAGGTTCTGGGATGACTAACTTGCTGGAAATGTGAGTACCAATCATCTCTTTGCTAATTGACTAACCCCAAGGCACATCAAATCTGTATGTTGCCTCAAAGGCCTACTATAAGGTACCTTAAATAAATACAATATTTAAAAAAGGAGCAATAAATTTATTCCAAAGCCTTGAGATTACTACTTGGAAATGAGAGAATTATAATGGCAGCTGGGAACACCTCAAAGGGCACTGAGGGAGGAGGCTTGCCTGCTTGCTTTTCATTGCTCTTAATTTGGAATCCTAACCAACCCTGAGTTAGCTTCCCAGTGGAAATCTACTAAATAAGGCCCCATGATCTATCAGAAGATACTGATATGCTGGGCAACCAATGCTTTGACCTTGAATACAGATGCAGCTAGATATGAAGGGGAAAAAAGTCGAAGACAAACTAATGGTCAGTGAAAATGTCTGACCCCTTTCTGAGACCTGAAACAAGAATGCACTCCCAGATAAATGCATGAGTTCTGGCTAGTTTTTCTGCAGGATCTATGCAAGGACTCTGCCCTAAGAATTAATCTTTTAAGGAGAAGAATGTGCATATCATAAACACTATAAATACATTGTGTATACAATTAACATGTACGTATATATGTATATAATTAACTACTTCCTATCTCTTGCTTTTTGGTTTGAAATTTGCTTTTCATTCAAATTTTCTAGCTCAGAAACTTGTCCCAGAGAACCAGGGAAAAAAAGAAAGAAAAAACAAGCCCATGGAAGTAAATACTAGATTTTTCCTTTACAGCTCTGACTGAAGAGGAACTCAGATCTATATCAAAGAATCTGTTTTAAGAAATACTTAATCACATAGGATAAATGGCAATAGGGATAGATACTCTAAAACACACACATATATGCACTCCTGTATTTGTGGTCACTTTTACATACATGTATATGTACATAAGCATATATACATGTATACACATTCACACATATATATTTGTTAAAATGGGTTATATGGTGTGTTCAGAAGTGATTAGCACCTCTGGGATAAGAGTTTTCTGAGCTCTTTTCAGGACTGTTTGTTCACTTTTGGTGTCCACCTGTCATCTAGCTTCAAGAAGCTATAGTGATCACACTTAAATGTCACAGCGGACAATCGATAATTGACATGTCTCAAACATATAGGGTGAGCAAAGGAGATGTCTTCCCCAAGCATGTCAAGACTTCCCCTGGCAGAATGGGCACAAGAAAACAATTTGTTTCAATAGTCTTGAAAATGACTAAAATAGGGGCTGGGAGGCTTACAGTTGGTTTTGTCTTGCAAGTAGACTTTATTGACTTTGGAAGAAAGTACAAGTTTGTACAAGTTTGTAAAACTGTCTCATTTAAATCCAATTCATGCACAAGTCAAGACATCACCCATCATCTCCTAGTTTACTAATTTGTTATTTTACTATTTTATCAGTTTACCTACCTGTGACAAAGCAACAGGTACCACTGGGAAGAACTTTGCATACACAATTGGCCTAGGGTTTTGGTCTTCTCAATGGACTGAAGCAGAAGTGGGATTTTGCAGGTTCAGCTTTTTTATCACTGACCAATGGCATGAGGAAAGGGCTAAAAAAGATGCCCTATAAAACTGTCTGCTTCATGCAACTATGGTCAGACAGAGAAGAATCTCTCTCCGCTATAGAAGTGCAAAAAAAGTACAAAAATATTTGGAAAGAAAATTCTATTCACCATTAGTACATGGAATGTGCACATTCTCATGAACAACATGAAATCCAGGAGATAAGATAAACAGCTTTTGTTTCAAGAGAGCTGGGCAGTTACCACTTCCAAACAAAAACTCTGAATGCAACAAGGTTGATCCCTCACCTGGAAGATGATCATCTATCTGAGAGCTAGTATGGCTTCAGAAAGGGCCAAAGAATGGGCAAAATGATGTTTGTTCCCCAACAACTCCAGATGAAATGACAGCAGCAAAACCAAGGTTTGTACACAATGTTTGTCAATCTGATCCAGGCCTTTGATATTGTTAGAAAGCTTTTGGAAGACCATGATAAAATTTGGTTGCACAGGAAGTTCCTCAGTTTTGTACATTAGTTTCATGACAGCTTGCTTGCTTGCCTGTGTTCTGGGTGAAGGATGATACTCTCACACTTTCCCAGTTGCCAATGGAATAAAGCAGAGCTGTGTACTCGTTCCTACGTGTTCCATTATGTTGTCAGAAACTTTTAACAAGGAGAAAAATGACATCAAGATCAGATACTGCATAGATGTTAAGCTATTTAAAGTGAAAAAACTGCAAGCCAAGATCAATTTGTTGGTGTATTGGACTACCTGCCATCTGGGGGAGGGGGTGAGGAAAGGAAGAGAAAATTTGGAACAGAAGATTTTGCAAGGGTCAGTGTTGAAAAATTACCCATGCATGTTTTGTGAGTAAAAAGCTTTAATAAAAATTTTTAAAAATTTAAAAAAGAAAATTAAAAAAAAGAAAAATAAATCCAGGCAATCTAAAAATAAAACTATTAACACAAATCTAAAAAAAAAGACCAAAGTGTTGCAAGAGTTGATATGTAACTTTGCAGATGAACTGTGAACTCAGTGTAGTCTCTGAAGCTGAGATACAGTAAAATATGATCTATTCTCTGATATATTTGCTAATTTTGGCCTTACAATCAACACTAAGTATACAGAGGTTCTTTACCAGTCAGCACTGCATCATCCATGTGTGGAAGTATTGGTCATAGCAAGCGAGGAAATTTTGTCTGAATAAATTCACTTACATATTTTAATTTAATATCTCCGTGTTAAAGAATAAGGGCAATCACATATATTGGAAAAGTTCATAATCCAAATATCTAAGTTTACAAATTCTTTGAGTCATTGTTATACAAAATGGCTAAAGTGAATACTGTTTTTCCCCTCTATTGAAAATCAGAAAGCTATTTACCTTCCCCAATATATAAAGGAACTAGGGTATTATTTTTTTTAGAATAGAAAAGCTTATGTTGCTTCTGGGTGAACTATTGTACGATTCTTGATAAACATCCAAAAATGCCTTTTCAATTTATAGCCTTTCTACTCTTTAGCAATTCCAGTCCTTGAAAAATCACTTTTAAAGCACATAATCTTGATAATCATTAGTGAGAGTGTCTCCCTCACCATCACATGCTCTGTGATGAATATCAAAACTTGGAAAAGGAAGGTTGATAGAGCTGTTAGAATCATTAGTGGAGAGGATCATTGGTTGGAAATTGAAGAGCCTCACCATAGTGGGAAACATTAAGCTCAACTCATTCCTATACTTGTTGGGAGTTTTATTCATGTTACTCTGGCTGTTTTTAGCTGGGTTTCCAAACTATATTGTTTGGTTGCCTTTAAAAAGGTTAGACTATAGTGTACCAAAAATTAAACCACCTTGCCAGTCAACTAATCAGGTTCCCTCAGACCTGTTGGCAGCCAGATACTTGCAGCTAATATCCAGGAGAGAAAAATCTATGAAGAAAGGTCCCATCATCCCAGCTCAAGCAGAAGAAGAGATACTCCTATCTTCCTATCATCCAGGGAGGTGCCTGGGATGACTGGAGGGAATGGAGCTCAAATCACTACCACTACCACTTCCTCAACCACCATCTGCACCTGGAAGAAGACTTAGGATACAAGAGAGGAAGATATTCTGCTCATGGTGTATTAAAATACTTGCCTCCTCAAAATCAAAGCTGAAGACCTAATAAAGAAAGTTCTTGTACCTCCCTTCCTTCTAAGCTTTTAGCTATGTATATAATGTATAAATGCACATGAAAATAAAGAATTTTGGGGTGGGGCATTACTCATAGCTAAGAAAATGGTTAGGAAAACCTTTATGAACAAAGTGGATATCCAAGTAGAGTAATCTAGGACATACCTCTAGGAACATTTTTTCCTCCTCTTCTGTCCCATTATCTTTTCCCTATCACCTTTCTTTCTTACAACTGCATTGCTGCTCTCCACAGAGTCCTTAATATTTTTTTTTATTTTTTAAGACAAAACCCCACTTTCCTTATTAGATTTGTGAACAGCCTTCCAAAAACACAACCCAAGTTAGCCTGAGAGCTCAGGTGAAAAAAGTCCAGACTAGATGGTCTGCCAGGATCAGAAAACATGTGGAAGCTTATGCCTCTGAGCAGACAGCTGAATCCAGTAGCCATGTGAGGAAACTGTGGAGCAAACAGTAACATCTTGGTGCTTCCTTTGCTTGTTGGGGCTGGGCTCCCTTTGCCCTTCCCTTCCCACACCTACAGAACACCCTGTCCCTGCTTAATGACAGGTCTCGGCTTTATTAAGTAAATCACATCAGCATTACAGCTGTCAAAGAAACTCCTTGACCTTGCCAGGCTTATGTGAACAAAAGTATTATGAGCCAGGTGGCACAAAAATTTAACCAATTGTCCTGGGAGGACTCTTTTGTGGACATATCTGCAGACACACCCTGCTCTTAAGTGGGGTATATTATTGATGGACCTCTCCAAGCAAACAGGACATTGATATTTAGGTAGATAGGCTGTATTTGGATCTTCTTTGCTCCATATTACTCAAAACAGTTAAAGGACTGCGGGAAAGTTCCAGTTCCATTAGCTAGAGCTGGTTAAGTCTTTCCAGATACAAACACTCTATGTGCTTTAGCAATAACATGACCCCTTTGATGCTGTTGTTGTTGAATTCTATGTTACAATAAACTGAAAAATTAAATTATAAGCATTTAAATATTTACTATGGGCCACATAACATGCTAACATTTCACAATCATTATTTCATTTGATTTTCAACATATCCTGAAAAGTAGATGCTATTGTTATCTCCATTTTTTAGATGAAAAGATTGAGGCAGAGGTCAGATGGCTTGCCCAAGGTGACCCAACTATTAAGTATTTAAGTCCAAATTTCATAATATTAAGGTAAAAGAAGGTTAAATGACTTATCCAGAGTCACATGGCTGCTAATTATGAAGCCAGATTTGAATTCAGGTCTTCCTGACTCTAAGGATATGGTGCTAGTCATTGCAGAAATGAATATTCACTCTAGTGGAAGTTGGAAGACTTGAATTCAATTCCTGCCTCTACTTACTTACTTCTTGTCTGACAATGGGCACTTCCCTTTACCTCCACCAGGTGATGTAAAATACAGAGGTTGAAGTAAATTTAACTGATGGACTATATCAGGAACACATGACATGTAAACACCCTAGCCTTTTGGTCATTAAATGGGCATGGTCTCAGGCAAGCTAGGGCCTGGGAAATGACCTTCGTTTAGAAAGACCAAAGTCAGTGATTGCATCCCAGGCCATCACCAGTTATCTTGATGTGTCCTGCCACTGAACTCTTATGATTCTGAAAGAGAGAATGAAGTTGATGATTTTTGCAGTTCTGCCTCAAACCTAATGCACGCTCATGTCAGAACATCACTCTCCTGATGTTGTTGGTCTTCTTTGACCACAATGGGCAAACATTAAGATCTCTTTGATTTTTATATCCTATGACCTTTTGTTTGACCTTTTTAACCACATAGTTAATGTGAATGTTTTTTTTTTAATCACTTAGAATCAAAATTGTAAGAACTACCAGCTTAAGTAGGAGCCAATTTCAGCAAAAAACAAGGCAAGGAAAAAAGAGGGGAATATTTTGACAGCTCCTGATCGCAATATGGAAATATTACTTCACAGAGATTAGAAAATGGTTTGGGTGGACATTCATGTTCTGAAATTATGCAGCTCACTGACTTGTCCTCCCCTAAGAGAGAAATATAAAATATGTTCTGATGAAGTCTCTGCAGCATAGATCACAGAAGCCATGTAATATTTATGTTGCCTTACAGAAACAGCCTGCACAAAATCAGCTCAAACTCACTTCTAAGACATGCTAACATGCTAAAATTCTGGCTTGACCAGTAAACATGGGAAGGGGGAGAAAGTTAGTTGGACCTATTACTTTTTACAATTTGTATTACTTCCTCCTAACAATTACTTACTATGCACTAAAAACTGGTCTCAGAGTCTTCCAAAAATGGTTTTGGTTCTAGTTCTGGGAGATATCTGACTTTGTTTACAAAGAAAAAAAGTTGAATTTTTTTAATTGTTTTGTTTTTCTCATATAAGAATGTCCTTTTGGCTACAAAGCTGAAAATGAGATTCAGTGTTTTAACGCCTAAAAATGATTCTGTTGGCCTCAGATCATGAAAACTCTAAAGGAGAAATTATATATCCTACAAGATAGGAAAAATAGTATACCTACCATCTGTATGATGCCTTAAGATTTGTAAAGTGCTTTACAAATATTATCTCATTTGATATTGACAACAGCAGTGGAGGGTAGATGCTATTATTATCTCCATTTTATAAACTGAGTCAAATAAAAATTGTGACATCCCTACAGTCCCACAGATTGTAAATTTCTGAAGTAATCATTGAATTAGGAGGCCCAATTCTCTATCTTCCATGTTACCTTACTGTGAGTCTGTAATGCTTTGTGCCAACATTGAATCCAGGATTTCTTGTATCATGAGCCTTTCTTTGATGAATATTACTTTTGGTCATAATCTCATTTCAAAAGATTCTGCCATTTTTCTTCAGAAAAATATATAAAATACATTGCCAAATTTTTAAAAATATGAGCTATTACCCAGGTGATAAAGGATCTATGGAAACAAATGGCCATTTTTCCAATTAAGAACAAAATAGGGGCAGCTAGATGGTGCAGCGGATAGAACACTAGCTCTGAAGTCAGGAGAACCTGAGTTCAAATGTGACCTCAGACACTTAACACTTCCTAGCTCTGTGACCCTGGGCAAGTCACTTAACCCCAATTGCCTCAGCAAAAAAACAAAAACAAAAACAAAACATTTGTAGTTACATAAAAATTTGCATTATCATGTAGTGGATATCCTGCCATCTAGGGGAGGGGTGGGGAGTAGGGGGGGGAAATTTGTAACAGAAACCTTTGTAAGGGTTAATGTTTAGGAATTACCCATACATATGTTTTGCAAATAAAAAGTATTAATTAAAAAAAATAAAAAATAAAAATTTGCTAAATCATTGTTATTAGAGAAATGCACATTATTGTGAATTTCTAAGGACCCAAACTCACTCTGCTTTCAGGTAATATATGTTCATCTTTTCTTCTCTCTCTCTCTCTCTCTCTCTCTTTCTCTCTCTCTCTCTCTTTCTTTCTCTCCCTCTCTCTCTCTTTTTACAGCCACTAACAACTTTTTGTCCCATTATATTAGTTCTATTTTCTTCTTACCAATTCCTTACCAGTTTACATGTTGCTTCCTTTATTTAAATGTGAGCTCTTGTTTTCTATTTTGTCCTTGTATCCTCAAGGCCTAGAAAAATGCTTTGCACATAGCAGGTACTTAGCAAATGCTTATTGGATTGGAAGCCACAGCTGTTAGGTGTTTCATTTTAACAGCAAATCTATTTAAATTCTTCAACAATAAATTCTTTATTATTATTCTTATTCATATTCAAGGCCCTGGAGCCTTTGGTGGTGTAGAATCATTACCATAATTAAATGTTAAGGATCTGTGTGACTCAGTAGGGGAGTACACCTATCTTTCAAATGTGGACACCTGGCTCCCAGTGAAGCCTGGGTCATCGGGTTCAGTAGAACTATTTACTCTATTATAGCTTCAGATGAATATTTGTCCAAATTCCTAAGTATTTTTATACTGGGAGGGGTAGAGATCTGTGATCCTATGTGTTTAGGGAGTTCTCACTGCAGAAACTCCCTCACCTGATATAGATCAATTCCTCCTCTGTAAATTGTCTAGGACACTAAAAGATTAAAGGGCATTTTCATTCACCTAGACACAGGTCTTAAACACAGATCGTTCTCTTTTTTTAAAGTTTATTTTTAATATACATTAATTTAGGAATCATGTCAGGAGAGAAAAATCAGAGCAAAAAGGAAAAACCATGGGAGAGATTAAAAAAAAAGTGAACATAGCATGTATTGGTTTACATTCAGTCCCCTTAGTTCTTTTTCTGTTTGGAAATATTTTTTTTGGTCCAAAGTCTATTGGGATTGCTTCAGATCATTGAACCACTGAAAAGAATCAAGCTTTTCATAGTTAGTTGATCATCACACATTCTTGCTATGACTGTGTACAGTATGTTCCTGGTTCTGCTTGTTTCACTCAGCATTAGTTCATGTAAATCTTTCCAGGCTTTTCTATAATCAATTTGTTCATTTTTTTAATAGAACAATCATATTCCATTACTTTCATCTACCATAGCTTGTTTAGTCATTCCCCAACTGATAAATATCTATTCCTTTCCATTCTTTGCTACCACAAAAAGAGCTGCTACAAACATTTTTGCACATGTAGTTGAACCCAGTTCTTTCTTACTCCAAGATTGACCCTCTCTCCATTATACCATGCTGCTTCTCCTTCTAAGCATCCATTCCAGGACTTCCTCTTGGAAAGCTATCTAAGGGTAGGAAGACAGTGTCCAGTGTACACATGATTTTAGTGTATGGGAAGCATGGAGAAAAAGTGAATTACATTCAAATGGAAGACAATTTGCCCTTATCCATTGTAATTCAAGGAATGACCATATATCTACTGAATCTCCCTTGTAGGGAAGATACTGTTCTTTTGCCTAAGTTTTCCGTCTATGAAAAAGTCATATAATCCTGTCTATGTAATTCTATTCTGACACACTCTCTGGCTAAAATCCAAGAAATACTTATAAAGAAGTACTCTTTGGAGAAACAACAAAGCATTCTGATGCTGAAAAATTCTTTTTCAATCCACTGGAATTTATATCATTTCTTAGACCAGTGTTTCTTAAACTAAATTAATTTCACAGTCAAATGGACTTCCTCTATAGCTCCAGTTTAAATTCCTACATTTTAAAGATTGCCATAAGGTCTACAATTCTCCATATATCATATAATCCCTTTCCTCATTTTCCTTAGACTCTGCCATCAATATTTGTGCCCTTTCTTTCACCTTCAAGAAATAGAATCTAGCTCCCCTGGTTGCCTCTGGTGAGTAGTTTATGGTTACTTCTGTAGATCATTCTTTATGGTAAGACTTTTTATCTCTGTGAGTATTTTGATTCTAATTAAGTATTCCATCCATCAGCCCAGACATCACCATCTCCATGTAGGTCTGCAGAAGAAATTCCACTCTCTGAAGTAGTCATAGAGTTCTAAAGGAAAGATATGGAGAAATGGAGAATGGGACTATAAAGCAAGTGCCTTTGGTTCCTTTTATTTTATGCAGAAAAGATTCTTAAGCTGAGTTCTGAGACTTTTTTTTTAATTTGGTAATTGAATTTCAACAAACTTGGTTTTCCTTATAATTCTTATTTTATTTTATGCATTTAAAATATTGTTCTGCAAAATCCATGGACTTCATTAAATTGCACAAGGTTTCCAAGATTCCAAAAAAAGAGACTAAAAACCTGTTCTTTAAAGTTTTATATATTTTAAAAATCCAAAAGAAATTTAAGTTGGAAAAATAGAAGAAAATCATCTGATATTAAAAGAATATCTGGCATGGACATTTAATTATTTTAGGCATTCATAAGGGGAATTTTCATTAAGTTTACTCCTTTTTTCTTTCCTTTTCCTTTTCCTTTCTCCTTCCCTTCTCCTTTCCTTTCTCCTTCCCTTCCCTTCCCTTCCCTTTCCCTTTCCCTTGCTTCTTCCTCTCTTCTCCTCTCTTCTTTTTTACAGTATATTTTGAAGACAAAATGTTCTATATATGTCTATATATATGTGATAAGTAGTGTATGTTCTTAAATGAAAAGATAAGTCAGCTTTATAAGTGTTTGTACACCTGTAAAACAATAAGATTTCTGTTATGATCATCTTATGTAATACTTTTACAAGTTATAAAGGACAAGCATAAGAATTTAACCCAGTGACAATAAACCATTTACATTACTAACATTCAATTTTCTTCCCTTAGATCACCAAGAACAAATTTTTATTAAAAGCTTTAATTTCAGAAACATAAACTAAGTATACAGAATAAACCACACAGTATAAAAAAATTGTAAGTATTAAAACAAGCGTTCAATTGTTTTAAACAGATTGCAGTACTTATCTGATGAAATGATTGTCTTTATGTAGTTACTACCTGTCTAAAAATTGCAAAAAAAAAATTATTTGGGGAGCCAAGATGGCGAAATGCAGACAGCGTCCTCTGTGAGCTCCTGACACCTTCCCTCAAACCCAGACAAATTGAGCCTCCAGACTGGTTTTGGAGTGAGGGCTTTACCAAACACTTGGACTACAACGCACTTCTATCAAATATCTACTTTGAAAGAACTTCTGAGGTCAGTTTTACACGTGCAGGGGATCGAGCAGCTCCCAGCGCTCAGACACCAGGGCACAGCTGGGGTGCAAGTCCGGGGCTGGGATGGACCAGAAGATTTTAGGCTGCCAGGAAGTCCCTGGGATACGCTTGGGCCACTTTGCTCTGCTTACGGGCAGGTGCTTTGGCAGGTCTACCTTTGATAAAGGGTGGATTGAGAGCAGCTGAAAGTGTGGTCCTAGTGCACATCTAGCCAGATCAGCCCCAGACTGGAAGTCAACTCGGCAAATTGCCCCAGGGCAAATTGAAATCCCTGCTGCTGCTGCTGCTGCTGCTGCTGCTGCTGCTACAGAATTCCCTGCTGGTGACTGATACCTCAGCTGAAAATCATGAGCAAGAAAAAGAGAGCTCTCACCTTAGACAGCTTTTACGGAGAGAAACTAGAGAAGTCCCCAGATCCTGAGATTCTGAAAACAATCCCAGATAAAGCCACAGGGGTGGACTTAAGCTGGTCTCCCTTTCAGAAGGCTTACCTGGAAGATGGCATAAAGAATCTCAAAAGAGAGCTAGAAGAAGATTGGGGAAATAAATTGAGAGCAGTGCAAGAAGGAAATATCACCCTGCAACAGAGATGTGAAAAACTGGAAAATAAGTCTGGTGAATTGGAAAAAGACAACAATTCACGGAAAAACAAAATTAGTGAATTGGAAAAAGACAACATTTCACTGAAAAACAAAATTAGTGAATTGGAAAAAGACAACAATTCACTGAAAAACAAAATTGGTGAATTGGAAAACGTTACCAAATCACAAGAAAATAAAAATAGTGAATTGGTAAAAGACAACAATTCACTGAAAAATAAAATTAGTGAATTGGACAAAGACAACAATTCACTGAAAAATAAAATTGGCAAAATGGAAAAAGAATGCAATGAACCAAAAAATTCATTTGGCCAGTTACAAAAGGAGCTAAAAAAGATAGCTGAAGGAAATAATACCTTAAAAATTAAAATTGAACAAATCGAAATGAACGACTCAATAAGACTTCAAGAATCAGTCAAACAAAAACAAAAAAATGAAAAAATAGAAGAAAATATGAAATATCTCCTAGGAATAACAACTGACTTGGAAAAAAGATCCAGGAGAGACAATCTAAGGATTATTGGACTCCCTGAAAGTCACAATGAAAAAAAGAACCTGGATGCTATCTTCCAGGTAATCATGAAAGAGAATTGCCCTAATGTTTTAGAATCAGAAGGCAAAGTTGGCATTGAAAGAATTCACCGATCATCTCCTGAAAGAGACCCCAAAATTAAAACCCCAAGGAATATCATGGCCAAATTTCAGGACTATCGCACCAAGGAAAAGACATTACAAGTGGCTAGAAAAAAAAAAAAAAAACAGTTCAAATACCAAGAAACTGTCATTAGAATTACACAGGATCTGTCAGATTCCACATTGAAGGATCGAAGGGCCTGGAATCAGATATTCCAAAAGGCAAAAGAACTTGGATTACAGCCAAGAATAAGCTATCCAGCTAGAATGAGCATCATCTTCCAGGGAAGAAGATGGTCATTCAATGATACAGGAGAATTTCACCTATTTCTAATGAAAAGACCAGATCTGAACAAAAAATTTGACCTCCAAACACAGAATTCTAGAGAAGCGTAAAAAGGTAAAAAGGAAAGAACTCTCGAGAACTATATCTCTACTAGGGGTATCCTTGAAGAATGGGGGTATAATTTGATTTTACTTTGATAATAATCGGAAAGAAATTAGAGGTGGAAGGTACATCATACTGTAAAAAAAGGGGGGGAGGGGAATGGAGGTAAAATAAAGTAAAAATACAAAGGAGGTAAAATAAGGCAAATTCTCATGAAGAGACATAGAAAATCTAATATAATTGAGGGAAAGAAGGGAGGGTGATGAGTATTCTTACTCTCATTAGATTGGGCTCTAAAAGAGTATATCAGACGCATTTGATTTCAGGGAAAAACTTGGCCCTCTGTATAGGGAAGTAAGAGGGAAAGGAGGAAAAGAAAGGGATACATTAATAGAGGGATTAGGGTAAAGGTGTGGAGAAGAGGGAGGGTTTGAGGGAGGGTTTTAAAGGGGGGAGGACTGTTGGAGGGAGGTGGTCATCAAGAACAAAATACTGGGGAGAGGGGAAGGGAGTAAGGGGAAAGGGAAGAGAAAAATATAACTTTGGGTAAATAAGATTGCAGGAAATATAGATATAGTCATTTAAACTGTGAAAGTGAATGGGATGAACTCTCCCATAAAACAGAAACGGACAGTGGACTGGATTAAAAGCCAATATCCTACAATATGTTGTTTACAAGAAACACATCTAAAATGTAGAAATACATACAGAGTGAAGGTAAAGGGCTGGAGCAGAATCTTTTATGCTTCAAGTGAACAAAAAAAAAAGCAGGGGTAGCAATCCTTATCTCAGATTAAGTAAAAGCAAAAATAGATCTAATTAAAAGAGATAAGGAAGGAAACTATATTTTACTAAAGGGTCCCATAGACAATGAAGCGGTATCAATACTAAACATATATGCACCAAGTGGTATAGCATCCAAATTCCTAGAGGAGAAACTAACAAAGATGCAAGGAGAAATAGACAGTACAACTATACTAGTGGGGGATCTCAACCTTGCTCTCTCTCAAACCACAAAATAAATAAGAAAGAAGTTAGGGAGGTAAACAAAATATTAGAAAAGTTAGGTATGACAGATCTCTGGAGGAAATTGAATGGTGATAGAAGGGAGTATACTTTTTTCTCAGGGGTTCATGGAACTTATACAAAAATTGATCATGTGTTAGGGCATAAAAACCTCAAAATCAAATGCAGAAAAGCAGAAATAGTAAATGTATCCTTTTCAGATCATGATGCAATAAAACTCACATGTAATATAAGGCCAGGAGAAAATAGACCAAAAGTTAATTGGAAATTAAATAATCTAATCCTGAAGAATGAATGGGTGAAAGAGCAAATTATAGACACAATCGATAATTTCATCCAGGAGAACGACCATAATGAGACAACATACCAAAATTTGTGGGATACGGCCAAAGCGGTTATAAGGGGTAACTTTATATCTCTAGATGCTTATTTGCATAAAATAGAGACAGAGAAGATCAATGAATTAGGGTTACAATTTAAAAAAGCTAGAAAAAGACCAAATTAAAAACCCTCAATTAAATACCAAATTAGAAATCCTGAAAATAAAAGGTGAGATTAATAAAATTGAAAATAAGAAAACTATTGAATTAATAAATAAAACTAAGAGTTGGTTTTATGAAAAAAACCAACAAAATAGATAAGCCTTTAGTTAATTTGATCAGAAAAAGGAAAGAGGAAAATCAAATTGTTAGTCTCAAAAATGATAAGGGAGAACTTTCCTCCAACGAAGAGGAAATTAGAGTAATAATTAGGAGTTACTTTGCCCAACTTTATGCCAATAAATTCGATAATCTAAATGAAATGGAGAAATATCTACAAAAATAAAGATTGCCCAGGTTAACAGAAGAGGAAATAAATTATTTAAATAGCCCCATTTTAGAAAAAGAAATAGAACAAGCTATTAATCAACTCCCTAAGAAAAAATCTCCAGGGCCAGATGGTTTTACATGTGAATTCTACCAAACATTCAAAGAACAATTAATTCCAATACTATACAAACTATTTGAAAAAATAGGGACAGAAGGTATACTACCAAATTCCTTCTATGATACAGATATGGTGCTGATAGCTAAACCAGGTAGGGTGAAAACAGAGAAAGAAAACTATAGACCCATTTCCCTAATGAATATTGATGCAAAAATTTTAAATAAGATTTTAGCAACAAGATTACAGAAAGTTATCTCCAGGATAATACATCTTGACCAAGTAGGATTTATACCAGGAATGCAGGGCTGGTTCAATATCAGGAAAACTATCAACATAATCAATTATATTAATAACCAAACTAACATAAAACATATGATTATCTCCATAGATGCAGAAAAAGCATTTTATAAAATCCAACACCCATTCTTATTAAAAACACTAGAGAGTATAGGAATAAATGGGGTTTTCCTTAAAATGATTAGTAGCATCTACTTAAAACCATCAGCAAGCATCATATGTAATGGAGACAAACTAAAACCATTCCCAGTAAGATCAGGAGTGAAACAAGGCTGCCCACTGTCACCATTACTGTTTAATATTGTATGAGAAATGTTAGCTTTGGCAATAAGAGAAGAAAAAGAGATAAAAGGAATTAGAGTAGGTAATGAAGAAACCAAATTATCACTCTTTGCAGATGACATGATGGTATACTTAGAGAACCCTAGAGACTCAACTAAAAAACTACTAGAAACAATTCACAACTTTAGTAAAGTGGCAGGATTCAAAATAAATCCACATAAATCATCAGCATTATTATATATTACCCATAAAGTTCAGCAGCAAGAAATAGAAAAAGAAATTCCATTCAGAATAACAGATGATAGCATAAAATATTTGGGAATCTATTTGCCAAGAGAATGTCAGAAACTATACGAACTAAACTACAAAACACTTTCCACACAAATAAAATCAGACCTAGTCAATTGGAAAAACATTAATTGCTCATGGGTAGGCTGAGCAAATATAATAAAAATGACAATACTACCCAAACTAATCTACTTATTTAGCACCATACCAATCAAACTCCCAAGAAATTATTTTACAGACCTAGAAAAAATAGTAGAAAAGTTCATTTGGAAGAACAAAAGGTCAAGAATTTCAAGGGAATTAATGAAAAAAAAGACAGATGAAAGTGGCCTTGCTGTACCAGATCTAAAACTATATTATAAAGCAGCGGTCATCAAAACCATTTGGTACTGGCTGAGAAATAGAGCAGTGGATCAGTGGCATAGGATAGGATATCAGGACAAGCTAGGTAATAATGTTAGCAATTTAGTGTTTGATAAACCCAAAGGCCCCAGCTTTTGGGATAAGTACTCACTATTCAGCAAAAACTTCTGGGAAAATTGGAAACTAGTGTGGAAGAAATTAAGGCTGGACCCACACCTAACACCGCACACCAAGATAAGATCTAAATGGGTTCATGATCTAGATATAAAGAATGATATTATAACCAAATTAGAGGGACATAGGATAGTTTACCTCTCAGACCTGTGGAGATGGAATAAATTTATGTCCAAAGAATATCTGGAACTCTTAATTGAACACCAGATAGATAATTTTGATTATATTAAGTTAAAAAGTTTCTGTACAAACAGAACTAATGCAGACAAGATTAGGAGGGAAGCATTAAATTTTGAAATCATCTTTACATTTAGGGGTTCTGATGGAGGTCTCATCTCTAGGATGTGTAGAGAATTGTCTCATGTTTGTAGGTATTCAAGCCATTCTCCAGTTGATGGATGTTCAAGGGATGTGAACAGACAATTTTCAGATGAGGAAATTAAAACTATTTATAATCCTATGAGGAGGTGCTCCAAATCGCTATTGATCAGAGAAGTGCAAATTGGGACAGCTCTGAGGTACCACTACACACCTGTCAGATTGGCTAAAATGACAGGAAAAGATAAAGATTAATGTTGGAGGGGATGTGGGAAGACTGGGACACTGATGCATTGTTGGTGGACCTGTGAACGGAGCCAGCCATTCTGGAGAGCAATTTGGAGCTATGCTCAAAAAGTTATCAAACAATGCATACCCTTTGACCCAGTAGTATTTCTATTGGGCTTATATCCCAAAGAAATCATAAGAGAAGGAAAGGGCCCCACATGTGCAAGAATGTTTGTGGCAGCTCTTTTTGTAGTGGCTAGAAACCATCAATGGGAGAGTGGCTGAATAAATTATGGTATATGAATGTTATGGAATATTATTGTTCTGTAAGAAACAACCAGCAGGACAATTTCAGAGAGTCCTGGAGAGACTTGCATGAACTAATGCTCAGTGAAGTGAGCAGAACCAAGAGATCATTATTCACGGCAACAACAATACTATATGAGGATCAGTTCTAATGGACATCACTCTCTTCAACAATGAAATGCTTCAAACCAGTTCCAATTGTTCGGTGAAGAGAGCCATATACACCCAGAGAGAAGGATGTGAAATGTGGACCACAACATAACATTTTCATGTTCTCTATTGAGGTTTGCTTGCATTGTATTTCCTTTATCAGATTATTCTTTCTTGTAGATATTTCTCCTTCACAAAAAATGATGCAAAAACTATACATATATTCAATTTCTTAAGTATTCTAACATAATTATCATGTAGTGGATATCCTGCCATCTAGGGGAGGGGTCGGGAGTAGGGGGAAAAATTTGTAACAGAAAGCTTTGTAAGGGTTAATGTTTAGGAATTACCCATACATATGTTTTGCAAATAAAAAGTATTAATAAAAAAAAATAAAAAAAAGATGTGTAGTGATATCTCAGAGTTTTCTCAATTTGTATTTCTTGATCGGTGGTGATTTGGAGCATCTTTTCATATGACTAGAAAGTTTCAATTTCTTCACCTGAAGGTTGTTTGTTTATATCCTTTGACCATTTGTCGATTGGAGAATGACTTGAATTCTTGTAGATTTGAGTCAATTATTTATATATTTTGGAGATGGGACCTTTGTCAGAATCTTTGAATGTGGAGATGTTTTGCCAGCTTATTGTTTCTCTTACTTTGTTTGCTAACAATTTGATTTTCCTCTTTCCCTCTTTCATTTTTCTAATCAAATTAACTGAAGTTTCATCTATTTTGTCGGGGTTTTTCATAATACCAACCAATAAAAAATGAATATTTATTCATTAAAAAATTATTTGTCAGATGATGTTACTTTAATGACTAATATAGAAAACTCACTATAAAAATTTATGAAAAATGAAAGGGAACTATATTTGTGATTTCATTAGTTTAGGACACTCCCATATGAAGAAATTCTATTTTACATTTTTTTTTTTGTAACTTGCCCAGGATCACATGGTCAGTATCAGAGATGGCAATTGAAGCTGATGTCTTCCTGGCTACAAAGTCAGCTTTCTATCTCTTATGCCATTTGGCCACTCCAATAGTTTATCATTTAAACAAGCAACAAAGTTCCATTCTGATGTAATGTCATAGCCTAGAAGGAACCCTGAATTCCTGAAGATTTTATCTGAGCACTATAATCTCTGGTATGTTTTGTCATGTTGGGGAAAAAAAACATCTAAGAAGATTGACTTTGTTTTCAGAAAGGCAACTGAACTTAGCATGGAGAAATTAATTATGAATAGGCTGGCCTATTGGTAATCAATTTATTGGCCATTTGTGGTTATTGTCTTTGTTGTGATTTCAATTATGTCTGATGCTCTGTGACCTCATTTGAGTTTGTTTCTTTGTTTGTTTTGGCAAAGACTCTGGAGTGACCTACCACTTCCTTTTCCAGTTCATTTTCTAGTTGAGGAAACTGAGGCAAGCAAGATTAAGTGACTTGCCCACAGTTAAATGGCTGGTAAGTGTCTAAGACCAGATTTGAATTAAGAAAATGAGTCTTCCAGATTCGAAGTCCAATGTTCTATCCATTGTGCCACTTAACTGCCATAGTAACTATTTATCATAGCAATCCACAAATCGCAAATTCTATCCTGTGGACCATCCTCATACTCTCAGATTGAAGGTAGTGGATAGGACAGAAAAAGGAACAGATCCTAAGAATCACATAGCCTTCCAATCAATCAATAAACATTAACCTAACTATTGGCACTCTAAATGTAAGATAGCTCTGATCCAATGGCCATAACATTGACATACTATTGAGAGAAGTAAAACAAGAAAATATTAGCATTCTCATAATAAATGAAAGCATAAGAGCAAAGAAGTTTTAGGTAAATGGAAGGATGGATCTCAGGTTCTCTTTGATGAGCTATGTAAAAAAGTTAGCAAATTGTTTGCCAAGATAATGATAAAGGTCATTTCTCAGAACAGTTGGCAGAAGTCTATGCAATGATTAAGTAATCCTTTGACACTATTGTACTATATATAGTGTGTTCCAAAGACGTAGATAACCCCCAGACCTCCTTGTAATTCAAAAGCTTTATACTTATGTATCATGAAAACTTTTCTTCCAAAAGAGTCAAATGACCCCAGATATAGGGAGCTTCAAATGGTGTTACTGGAAATGAATCTGACTATATCTTAATAAGCAGAAATGACTAGTTATTGATAGTAAAGATCAAGATCAAATTAAAATAAAAGATGAAAAGAATTAAAAAGACACTGTGGAATGACATTGAGTCCTATATATCTTAGAAAAGTTCCATTACTACCCACTATCAGCCACAGATTTCTCATCTTTAAAATGAAGCAAGTAGATTAGAACATGTCTAAGGTAGCTTCCAATTCTAATTCTCTGACCTTATGAGTAATTACAAAATCAAACTAAACAGATTTCCAGAATATCTGTGTCCAAAACTGTGTCATTCTGCATAAGCTATTATCACTTACATTCTTCATCATCAGTCCTCAAATCTCTTAAATTTAAATTTTCATTTAAAAATAATATAGTAAAATAGTTAATAATAATATTTTTATTGTACCATGTTATGGAAATACTTGTTTTATTCCATTAATTAAAATAATATCAAATATATTCTTTTTTAAAAATTTCCCTTCACACATGTATTTTATTATATTATTTTAAATGTATAGTAACTTTTTAAATACACATTTCTTTATGAATCATGTTGGGAAAGAAAAATCAGAACAAAAGGTAAAAGCCCCAATGGGAAAAAAATCAGAAAAAAGAAGTGAACATTGCATGTGATGATTTATATTCAATCTCCATAGTTTTGGGGTTTTTTTCTGAATACAGATGGCATTTTCTATCCAAAGTTTATTGGGATTGCCTTGGATCACTGAACTGCCGAGAAGAACCAAGTTATCAAAGATATTCTTGTTGAAAATACAAGAAAGGAGACAGACTTTTTTTTCTGTAATAGACCACATCTTTTCAGTCACATAATTGACTTGATACAGAGGATGAACAGTCCTGCTATCTATTGCTTTTAGATGACAAAGAATGCTTTTGACTCATAGAACAAAAAACAGGAAAAAAAAGCATTAAAGTTTTTCCCCTAATGGGGAGTGTCTTGTGCATATGTTAGTGTCTTAAGGCATTTTTGATAAGTGTAATCACTCATTAATCTTTAATATTAAGTAGGATATAAAATGGAGATGGATTCATGCCAAAGGTGTTCACCATTGTCATAAACTATGTCCTGCACAGATCTCAAATGGTATAGGGATTTCCCTGTAGGTGATAAGATGCTCTTTATGCTCTTGTTTACAAATGTCATTGTGTCAACTGGACCAAGACCCAGAACTAGCTATAATGCCTCCTCAGAGAGATGCTTATTGTCTAATTGATAACACCCAGTTGTATTAGTGTATCAGTATCTTTGGATAGACCCTACAGAAAGAGAATGAGTTAGGCCTGGGGTGGAGGAATAGGAGGGAAGAATATAAGGAAGAAAAAAAATAATATCATATTTGAGAATGTGTATCATGCTTTTCCTGATTCCAAACTGTTCCCCAGGACAAAATTCCATCTTATTTTAACTCAGCTGTTTTTCTTGTGATGGTATATGGTTGAAAGTCTTGAAATGTTAAGAATCTCTAAAGAAGCAAAAGTTATAGGGAACCCACTGAGGAATAAAGAGATGCATAATGAATAGTTTCTAATCATGTCTTAAGGGTAAGCAGTAATATAAGGGAGATTATTTAGGAAATGTTTGATGGATGGGTAAAGAGGGAAATCAGTCATGTAGGAAAAGGAAGCAAAAACAAGTGTTTGAATTGACTTTTGTGCTCCAGAAAAGTGAGCAGAACTTCTGTGGAAAATCTAATAGGATAGGGGTATATGGATGGAGGAATAAAGTCAAGAATAACACAGCAGGAAAAGGGATGGATATGTTGCCATCTGCATCAAAAGAGAAAATATCCATATTGATGAGATAATATATCCACTGAAATATTAAAAGTATATTGTAAATGCTTTTATTGTACAAGCATTTATTGTGATGTTTAGAGTCATTCATATTAGACTATACACAGAATCTAAAATGAAAGCAAATAATACCTGAAACAGTGAGTCATATATTGTAACTACAAACTAATACTGTAGATTTCTTTGGATCACAGATGGAAACCACTGCAATTATCCCATCCTCATGTATGATCATGATTTGCTGGAAAATTTAAAACAGCAAATAATTATCATGGGAGATTATTACCATCATGCAAAACCCAATAATAAATGTGACAGAGAGCAGGGTGACTAACTGGGTCGGATATGTACCCACATTTCTTTAAAAAGAGACTTTTAACCAGGGGTCCCTGTGTAATAATCTATTAATGACATAACCAAATTTCTCCCATGAGAATTTGGACTCCTCTCAATAAGACTCTGAAAGCAGAGATCAAAGCCTCTTCATCGGGTTCATTCTGCAGTGACATTCTTGTCTTAGGCCATTGAAATCTGACCTTAGAATACTTGATATATTGCTTTCCTTTAAGCTTCAATAGTGAATGGATGGTTTGTTACTCAGGAAAGCTCCGTTCGTGTGCACAGCAGATAAATGCTCAGAAATGTGAAATTGATTTGGTATTTTTCCATGGCGACAGAGCTTAGACACAGAATAAATCTTTTTCTTAGTGCCTCACACTTTCTTTTTGGTTTGGCAACAAATGGTAGAAAAGGAATGAAAAGACTTTCAGATAAGTTGTGCCTTTGCTGGCTATTCAGAGGTCTGTTTGGGCACATCTAAGAGGAAAGATCAAAAAGTCAGGCTAGCTGCCATATATTTGAACTTCCCACCATCCAGTGGTACAAGGGCTAGAGCTTTCCAAATGGATGCATAGGGTTTAAATTACATAGGAATGTGAATAGCTTTGACCTCACAGACTACTCTAAAAAAAAGCTCTACTTATTTAAAGACTGTCTCATTTTAGTCTGTTTCTTTGAAGTTAGTCACGTCTGAATTTCCTTTCTGGATAGTTTAAACCAAAATAAATTCAGTCTAATGAAAGAGCATAAAATTGTATTAATATGCAACATATTTTAGTCAATTTTTAAAAATAATTCTGGAAAAAACAGTATTGTAAATAAGTACTAAATCATAGCCATACCGTCCAGATTTCAGGAGGCAGTGCTGCATGATAGGTATAGGGTTGCACTTACTGTCAGGAAGAACTGAGTTCAAATTATGACAACCATTGGAAAAGTATATTAGTGATAAAACTCATTGGAGTATTTTCCAATTTGTATGCATGCTATCATTCCCTCTCTCCCATTATAATGGAATCTCCTGGAAGATTAAGAACTGTTTCATTTTTTTTATTTATATCCCTAGAATTTAGCCAAGTACTTTGCACATAGTAGCTTAATATTTGCTGAACTGAGTTGACCTGGACCAAGTTATTAACCTCTTTAAGTCTCATTTTCTCAATGTATAAAAAGTAGATAAGTAACTGTAACACTCCTGAGTTACATGAGCAACAAGATGGTGGAGTAGACATATTTTTCCTACTCGCCATCACCTCTAAAACCTCTTAAAATAGAAATTTTGTGCCAAAGATTAAATAACTATTTTCATGATCTAGGAATCCAAAAGGTTAAAAAATATGAAATCTGACCCTAAGCTTACTCATCACCCTTCCCCCACTTCCCATTCCACCAGTCTTGAGACTCTACTATCATATCCAAGGATATAACACTGATTTATATTAAAATCAATTCATGAAATTCCCTCCTCCCTCTTGTGATAGAGACCATGGCTCCAAGCTGTGGAAGTTTGCTCTGACCTGGACATCAGCTTGAGAAAAGCCTTTCAAAAACAAAAGTCTGCCAGAAGCTGCAACCCAGAAGCATCAGAGCTGCAAAGCTCTGAATTGTACTGGGAAAATCTAGCTGTCAACTCTTGGTACCATGTCAGAGAACCAAGGAACAGAGAAAGTGGGGCAAGTCACCAGGAGTGTATACTGTCTATGTAGGGAACTATGCATCATTTTACCAAGCTTGAGAAAAAAACTACAGGATTTAGTGGGAGCCAGATCAAAATTATTTGGGGCAGAGACCTATACTGCTGGACTGTGAATTTCCTAATATGGAAGAAGACTGAAACATTTTAAAATCAAGCTCTGTAAAAGAATTATAATCAGTAAGTGAGTAATAAAGAAAGCAAGAGGCTAATGGGGAATAAAATATCAAGGATTTCAGAAAGAAGGAAACTCAAGAACTTTAAACATGGACAAATAATCTATAGAAAAACAGTAACAGTAGAAGGAAACATGACCTCCAGATTTAGTAAATGAGTGTAGCTATCTGTGAATAAATACTGCAGAATGAAGGGAAATGATCCAACCTTTGAAGAGATGGAAAATATTGTGGAGTTTGAGTAGAATCTGGAATATACAACATACTCTTCCTGAATCCTTTACATGAGAAATAAGAACATGAGAATATATATTATGTCTTGCACAGCAAAAATAATAGCAGAATAGAAAAACTTGAGTCTACAATGGCAGGCCTTATCAAAAAACAAATAAAGAACAATAGAGGAATGTAAATACACAGAAATAAAGGATAATCTAGAAGAAGAGAAGCAAAAAACAAGTTTGCTTAAAAATATATATACTCTTTACTCAAGGTAAACATGGATCTCAAAGACAGAGTGTGTAGAGGCAACCTAAAGATCATAAGTCCTCCAAAAGAACATTCCAAGGCAAAACATTTTAACATCATAATGAAGGAAATAACCAAATACAATTGTCCAGGACTTTTGAACATAGATGATGAAACCCCAATAAAAAAAAAACTGACAGATCACATCCAGAAAAAATACCAAAGCCACAAACTCCAAGATACATAGCGGTGCTTCTGGGTGAAGGGAGACAAGGTATCTGGATCAAGTTCTGGGGAATTTGATGTCTGCAAAGTCTACCTGTCTGCAGT
This sequence comes from Myrmecobius fasciatus, assembly GCA_023553655.1. NCBI lineage: Eukaryota > Metazoa > Chordata > Mammalia > Dasyuromorphia > Myrmecobiidae > Myrmecobius > Myrmecobius fasciatus. The sequence goes on along the minus strand of JAJPUD010000117.1, from coordinate 777,239 downwards.
GAGGGAGAAGGAGCTAGAATCCTAGGGGCAACTGGTACATTGAAGAGTATTAGAGCTTGAATAGAGGAATACTTCCAGAAAATAAAGAAAAAAAAATAAAAAATCAACAAGAAAGGGCATGAATTAATGCAGAATGAAGACTGGGGAAGTTCATTACCATAAGACATTGCTCTCTGACACCTACAACAATTGGCATTGCTCTTCGAGTTAGGCACTATGGAAAAGGGGAATCCATGGGGTAAGCCCTAGAAAGTAATGGCAGAATGCCTCTAGAAGGCAGAGCCTAGAATGGATATCTTGGAAGGTTTGATTGTATGAAGAATTCAAGAGAGAAGCAGAGAGAGACAGAGAGACACAGAGAGAGACAGAGACAGAGACAGAAAAAAACAGATAAAGAGACAGAGAAAGACAGAGAGAGAGAAATAGAGGGATTAGGAATCACAAAATGAGAATCTAGAGTAAACAAAGAAAATGAAAAGAGTAAAAAGAGCATCAAAAAATTAACAATAACACACAAAAAAATAATAATTTACTGTAGCATCTACTTCACAAGATTATTGTAAGGACTGGAAAAGCTAATGCTGGCCAAGAAGTTTACACATTTTAAAGCACTATTTAAAGACAAGTTATATCACCACCCTACCCTTCCCTTAGAGCTCTACTAGTGACAAAATGAATGACATCCAATGCCTGATATCTCTTTTTACTTGTGTTGGTTGGAAAGGGGAGCAGCTGTTTCTGAGGCAGCCATGAACTCCCTGCCTAGTATTCGTGACCACCCTGGTAAGATATTAGACCTCTCATACTATGAGGCTGATGTAATAAACTTTATGCATTACTTTTATAGCTCATGTTGGAGGACCCAAGGGAAGATTGGTTTAGCAGTGGTTGAAATTAGGATGGTTTAGAACTGTTTAGAATAGTCTAAAGGAATGTAGTCTACTCTAGGAAGACAATGGGGTCTAATTATTCCATGCCTAGAGACTACTGTGGATCATATTTAGATTTTTGGTAATTTTCCAGGATGTGGTTATAATCACAAAGAATTTGTCAAGTCTCTATTTGCCTATTGCACTGTGAAGGTTTAAATGTAATAGGGAGAAAAGCAGAGCCAAGATGGTGGAGTAAAGGCAGGAATTTATCAGAACTCTCCCCTAAATTCCTTGAAATACCTTTAAATAATGGCTTTAAACAAATTCTAGAGCAGCAGGACCCACAAAAAGATGGAGTGAAACAATTTTCCAGCCCAAGAAAACTTAGAATGTCAGCAAGAAAGGTCATTACATTTAAATGAGAGTGGAGTAAAGTCCAGTTCAGGCTGTACCGGCTCAGACCAGGTTCCAGCAAACAAGGAATGGACCTTGGGAGCCACTGAATCAGTGGAAGCAGCTATTTGCAGAACTCTCAGTTTATAGACAGTAAGAGGGTTAAACAACTGATCAGAAGGAGATTAAAGCTTTGCCAGCACTGAGGAAGGACTCTGTTACTTTGCCCATACTTTGGTCTGGGTCACAGTCCTGGCAGTTCCAGGGCAAGAAGAAGCACTAGCACACCAGAGTTTGTGGCCACATTGGAGTAGGGACCCTCCTTACAATTCTGAAGCAGAAAAAAAAAGTATTTTTGGTTGCTCACAAAGCAAAGCAAAGGTCAAGAGAGTAATAAACATATCTCTCCTTGTATTATACCACTTTGGAAGAATTAAAAACTTACATGTCTCTGGAAATATCTCTGAAAACAGTTGCACAAAACTCCTAAATATTGGGACAGTGAACCTGCCATCTTGGAAACAGAACCCTACTGTAACAAAGAATTAAAATTCAAGTAATGGGTTGAGAAAATGAGAAAACAAAAGAAAAAAATCTGACCATAAGAAAGTTACTCTGGTGACAAGAAAGATCAAAACACATTCTCAGAAGAAGATAACAAAGTCAAAGCTCCTACATTCAAAACCTTCAAGAAAGGCTTTGGTCTCAGGGCATGGAAGAGCTCAAAAATATTTTGAAAATGAAGTAAGAGGGTAAGAGAAAAATTGGAAAAAGAAATGAGAGTGATGCAAGAAAATCATGTCAATTAGCTAAGTAAAGGAGACACCAAGAAACATTGGAGAAAACAATATCTTAAAAACTTACTAGGACAAATGGTAGAGGAAATACAAAAAGCCAAGGCAGAGAAGAATGAATTAAAGAGCAGAATTGGTAGAATGGAAAGAGAGGTATCAAAATCCACTGAAGAAAGGAAAAACCCTTTGAAAAGCAGAATTATTCAAATAGAAAAGGAAGTACATGAGCTCACTGAAAAAAATAATTCCTTAAAAATTGGAAATGAGCAAATAGAAGCTAACGACTTTATGTGAAATCAAGAAACCAAAAAACAAAACCAAAAGAATGAAAAAAAATAGAAGACAATATTAAATATCTCATTGGAAAAACTATTAAACTGGCAAATAGATGGAAGAGAGAGAATTTTAGAAATTATTGGACTACCTGAAAGTTATGATAAAAAAGCCTAGATATCACTTTTCAAGAAATTATGAAGGAAGACTGCTCTAATATTCTAAAACCAGAGATCAAAATAGAAATTGATAGAATCCACAAACCATCTCCTGAAAGAGATCCCCAAATGAATCCCCCCCAAGAATATTATATCCAAATTTCAGAGCTCCTAGGTCAAGGAGAAAATATTTCAGTCAGAAAGAAACAATTTAAGTATAATGGAGCCATAGTCAATATAACACAAGATTTAGAAGCTTCTGCATTAAAGGATCAGAGGGCTTGGATTATTATATTCGGGAGGACAATAGAGCTAGGATTACAACAAAGAATCACCCAGGAAAACTGATATAATCTTTCAGGGATAACATGGATTTTCAATGAAATAGAGAATTTTAAAGCATTCTTGATGAAAAGACCTAGCAGAATAGAAAATTTGACTTTCAAATACAAGACTCTAGAGAAGCATAAAAAGATAAACAGGAAAGGGAAATCATAAGGGACTTAAAAGGTTAAACTGTTTACATTTCTACATGAGAAGATTTTATTTGTAACATAAAAACTTTCTCATTATTAGGGCAGTTAGAGGGAATATATATAGACAAGGCACAAATAACAGTTAAAAGTGAAGTGATGTTATTTGAAAAAAAAATAAAATTAAGAATTAGAGAGGAATGTACTGGGTGAAAGAGAAAGGGAGAAGCAGAATGGGATAAATTATCTCACAAAAAAGAGAGAAAAGAAATGGCTCTCAGAATAAAGGGGAAGAAGGAGAAGGGAAAGGGGAGTGAGTGAGACTAATTCTCATTAAAATTGGTTCAAAGAATGAATAATACACACACTCAATTGGATATGGAAATCTATCTTATTCTATAGGAAAATATGAGGGGAAGGGGATAAGAGAAGGGAGGCATGTGATAGAAGAGAGCAGATTGCAGGATAGGGTAGTCAGAAGCAAAACACTTTTGAAGAGAGATGGAGGGAAATGAGAAAGAAAATAACATAAACTGTAGGGAAATATAGTTTGCAAGAATAATGTGGAAAATATTGAAGCAAGTTTCTCTGATAAAATGTCTCATTTTTGAAACATAAAGAGAACTGAGTCAAATTTAAAAAAAAAAAACAAGCAAAAAACAAATTAGAGCCATTCCCCAACTGATAAATGATAAAAAGATATGAACAGCTTTTAGATGAAGCAATCAAAGATATCTATAATAATTTGAAAACAATGGTCTTACCATTGATTGGAGAAATGCAAATTAAAACAATTCTGAAGTGCCTATTAGACTGGTAATAGGACAGAAAAAGAAAATGACAAATATTGGAGGAGATGTGAGAAAACTGAGACAGTGTTACATTGTTCATGGAGTTGTGAACTGATTCAATCATTCTGTAGAATAATTTGGGGAATTATGCCCAAAGAGCTATAAAACCATGCATACCCTTTGACCTAACCATACCACTACTAGATCTGTACCCCAAAAGACATAAATACAAAAAAGGAAAATGACCTATATATATACAAAAATATTTATAGCAGCACTTTACTGGAGGCAAAAAAATGACTATTGAAAGGATGGATGCACATCAATTGGGGAATTGCTGAACAAATTGTGGTATATGATTATGATGGAATTCTATTGTGCTATAAGAAATGTTGAACCCAATCCTCTCAAAAAATCTGGAATGACTTCCATGAGCTGATGCAAAGTTAAATGTACTGTGTAAAAAGTAATCGAAATATTGTAAGATGATTAACTGTGAATGATTTAGCTGTTTTCAGAAATATAATAATCTAAGACAACTCTGAAGGATTTATGATGAAAAATACTATTCATACCAGAGAAAGAATTGATGGTATCTGAATATAGATTGAAGTATACTTTTTGTTTTACTTTCTTTTTTTCTTGAGGTTTGCTTTTTTTTGGGGGGGGATTGCTCTATGTTTTTTCTACAACATGACTATTATGGAAATATTTTGCATAAATACACATGTATAACCTTTATCAAAATGCTTTCCTTCTCAGTGAGGGCATGGGGTGGAAAGAAAGGAAGAAATTGAGAAAATCTGGAATTCAAAATTTTAAAAACAGATGTTAAAAATTATTTTTACATGTAACTGGGAGAAAAGAAAATACAAAATAAATGAAAAAAAATAAAGAAAAAAAAGAAAAAGTATAATTGAGAGTGACCTGGCTAATGAGAATGCAATCTTGGGACCAGGCTCAGGGTTTCTGCTTGTTGCCAACCTATATGTGTGTTCCAGGAGATTTTCTTAGAAAAAATTCAGGGCTCTGCTTTCTACTTTAGAATATATACATATATTCTACCAATGTATTTAGTAATTTCAGAAAGCCATTTGTTTGGCTATTGAAATAGAACTGAATGTGCTGTTGGCCTCCTGATAGGGGGAGTGTCCTTTGACTCTCCACACTCAATTGCTGTGCATAGAATGTATGCCATCTACATCACTTCTGTGCCTGGTGTAGCTTGTCTATTCTTTCCTTATCTTAAATTGAAGGATTAGAAACGGAATGATATTGTAAGATTTGAAAGCTTAAAAGAGTCAGTAAGATTTGCCAGTTACCAATGCTACCACTTTCCTGCTTGACCAGGTCAGAAGTGGAACAATTTATCAACTGCAATTCTATGTCCCGTAAGCAAAAGAATGACATCTATCAGCTATCTTCTAGCCAGAAGTGAACTATCTCCAGGAATCAAGTGTGTGTCCCAGTTGGGAAGATGCTTCTATCCTTGCTGGATCTTTTCAGTAAATATCACCATATAAGAGCTAATTGATGTTAATTGCTTATAGATGATATAAAAAAGTTAATTGATTAACTGATTTATGGGCACTCATTATTGATGCTTAATATTAGATGGGAACACATTAGAATGGGATCCCAATCTTAGCACAGAATTATACCACTACCCTAAAGGGTTAACACTAGCACCCTTGGTGGAGATATAACTAACCATGTTATGGGAACCTCAGCTAATAGTGCATTTATGAGTCTTTTTTTGCTATATAAACATGATATCTTATGCCTGTGGCATCTCCAGAATATGCCTGCCCCAATACTTCAGGTATCATCTCATATCTAAGATTCTTCATTAAGCCCGTTTCAGGAAAAATGTTGGCTTGTTAGAAAAAAATGAGAGAAAGGGAAATAGTCAAATTTGCACTTACTTTTGTTGAAGTTATGAAATCATTTCAATCATGTCTGACTCTTCAGGACCTCATTTGGGGGCTTCTTGTCACAGATAATGCAGTGGTTTGCCATTTCCTTTTCCAGCTCATTTTTCAGATAAGGGAACTAAAGCAAATAGGGTTAAGTGACTTGCCCAGATTCACATAGCTACTAAATATCTAAAGCCAGATTTGAACTGAGATCTTCTTGATTCCAGGTCTAGTGCTTTATCATATATGCCATCTAGTTTCCCCTATTTGTTTATATTAAAATCAGTATTTCTCAATGTGAATCTAAAAAGTTAGATAATCTGTGTATAAGTTGCTATTAAAACATTTCTAGATAATAAGATTTATAGGTTATTTAGAATTGGGGATGAGTTTAAAGGCTCTTTAGTGCAATTCTCTCATCTTACAGTTGAGTACCAAAGGAAAAAATTGGCATCCTAAAGATCATGCAACCAGTATGTGACAGACCTGAAATCTGAATTTAGGACACTCTGATTTCAAATTGCCATATTATCATCTTCAAAGAGAAACTAAGATGCATTTGCATTTTTTGCATTTTGTGAGATAAATGATTGAAATAACATGCAGGATCCAGAGAGAAAATGATCACAGACAGGAGGATAGGATTCAACTACTGGGTGACAATTCATGATTGGCAGGTTTTCTTAGTCAAAGGAAGCTGGAAGATTGACACTCATAAGCTTGGTGAATTTGGTCAACTCTACAAGGTCTTGACTGCTAAGAAGAGAAACCTGTTATATGTCCATTTGCTATTTGCTTGCTCTATAGCCTAACAGTATCTATCATCTGCTCTAGGTAAATAGTACTATTTGCACAATGATTTATTTGAATTTGTCTAATCTAAGCTAGGATATCATAAATTGAAATCTATCAGAATGAAAAAGGTAGATTACACCAGAAAATATTTCTATTTTTGAAGCTCAGGGACAGGGTCTGTATATGAAAGGATTTAAATCATTTGTTTATTTGTTTTTATTACTCAGAAATCAGTAGCCTTGGGAATATTTTGGCATAGTTTTTCTGTATTTATTTACCTAGGTTTTCTTTACCTGAAATGAAATATCCCTTAGACAGGCTTGCAACACACTTCTTTGACCATTCTGATCTTTGAAAAGAACTATTGAGATCTGCTTCCCCAAAAAATGATGCCAAATCATTTGGCATCAAGAGAACTTCCTTAGTCTTTTTTTGTGGAGATTGTTGAACCTTCAGTTTAAGGAAAGAAAAGTGAGAGAAAGAAAGGAAAGGAGGAAGGAAAGAAGAAAAGACAGAAGGAAGGAAAGAAAGAAGGAAGGAAAAATAAGAGAAAAGAAAGAAGGAAGAAAGGAAGGATAGATAGAATGAAGGAAAGAAGGAAAGAAAGGAGAGAGAAGGAAGGAAGAGGAGACAAATAGAAGGGGAAAGAATAGTAAGAAAGAATAAGCATTTATTAAGTGCTTATAATGTCCCAGGCACTGTTTCAAATATTATCTCCTTTGACCATCACAAGCTTGGGAGGGAGGTGATTTTATGATCCCCTTATTGCATTTGAGGAAACTGGGGCAGCAGAGGTTAAGTAACCTGCTCAGGACCACACAGCTAGTATGAGAAAAAATATGAACTCGTGTTCCTGACTCTAGGCCCATGCTTTTATCTATTCTGACACTTAGTTGTGGAAGATCCATTTATGATGAGGATTACTTTCTTCAGATTTTTCTATAACTCTGGAGTTTAATTAATCTTTATCACCAGTTTGTTTTTCCCCTAATTTGGTTATTGGTGCATAGCACCTAACATAGTACTTGGCACATAATAAATGTTTAATAAATATTTCATTCATGAATCAATAAACAATTGTTACTTTCTCTCATACATAGCATTTTCCTCAGATGAAACTTCTTTTCTATTTTATTTTATTAATAATAATAGCTTTTTTATTTTTCAAAATACTCTGAGGATAGTTTTCAATATTCACCCTTTCAAAACATTGTGTTCCGAATTTTTCTCCCTCCTTCCCTACTTCCCCCCCCCAGATAGCAAGTATTCCAATAAAGGTTAAATATCTGCAATTTTTCTAAATATATTTCCACATTTATCATGCTGTGCAAGAAAAATAAGATCAAAAAGGGGGAAAAGATGAGAAAGAAAAACACAAATAATCAAACAGTAACAACAATAACAAAAAAATATGAAAATACTATATTGTTATCTACATTCAGTTTCCATAGTTCTCTCTCTGGATGAAGATGGTTCTCCCTAGCTCATGTCTATTGGAATTGCTTTTAATTATTGTTGAAAAGAATCAAGTCCATCACAGCTGATCATTACATAATCTTCTCATTGTTGTATACAATGTTTTCTTGTTTCACCTCACTTAGCTCACTTAGTTCATGTAAATATTTCAAGGATTTTCTGAAATCAGCCTGCTCATTATTTCTTATACAACAATAATATTGCATTACATTCATATACCATAACTTATTCAGCCATTTCCCAACTGATGAACATCCACTCAGTTTCCTGTTCCTTGCTGCTACAAACATTTGTGCACATGTGGTTTCTTTTCCCTTTTTTATGATCTGTTTGGGATATAGGTTCAGTGGAGAAACTACTGGAACAAAGGGTATGCACAATTTTGTAGCATTTTAGGAATAGTTCCAGATTGTTCCCCAGAATGGTTGGATCAGTTCACAACTCTACCAACAATGTGTCAGTGTCTCAGTTTTCCCACATCACCTCCAACATTTATCATTATCAGATGAAACTTCTGAAATCATAATCTGCCTAGTCCCTCCTTAAATGGAATATAAATTCCCTGAGGGCAGGAACTGCTTTATATCTTAATTTTTTATCCCTAGCACTTAATACAGTGCATTGCCTATAACAAACACTTAAATTCTTGCTGATAAAATGAATGAATGAAAAGTTTTGTGACCAATACTTCAAATATAGATCACAGAATATTAGAGCAAGGAAGTCTTTTATTTTATTTTATTTTTAAGAAGTCTTTAAAATCACCTTGACATAGGATCATAGACCTAGACTTGGAAGAGGTCTTAGATGTCATCTAGACCAAATTTCTTATTGTGCAGAGGAGAAAACTGAGTGCCAGGAAGGTCCATCTGTCCGCAAGCATTTATTGCTTGTTAGGCACTGCATTACATGTTGGAGATGCAAAGAAAAGTAGAGATAGCTGCTGTCTCTCTCATCAAGGAGTATGTTTTCTTTTCTTTTTTTTTATTTTAAATTTTTATTTTATTTGCATAACATATGTGTGGGTAATTCTTCAACAATAACCCTTACATAGCTTTCCGTTACAAATTTTCCCCCCAACTCCCCACCCCTCCCCTAGATGGCAGGATATCCACTACATGTTAATTATGTTAAAATATTGGCAAATCGAATATATGTATACATATTTCCAAACTTATCATTGGTGTGCAAGAAAAATCTTATCTACACAAACGATATATCAGATAAAGGAAACACAATGTAAGCAAACATCAATCAAGGAGTATGAGAATGTTATGTTGTGGTCCACATTTCGCATCCCTCTCTCTGGGTGTATATGGCTTTCTTCAGTGAACAATTGGAGGTGGTTTGAAACATTTCATTGTTGAAGAGAGCCATGTCCATCAGAATTGATCGTCATATAGTACTGTTGTTGCCGTGTATAATGATCTCCTGGTTCTGCTCATTTCACTCAGCATCAGTTCATGTAAGTCTCTCCAGGCCTCTCTGAAATCATCTTGCTGGTCATTTCTTACAGAACAATAATATTCCATAACATTCATATACCATAATTTATTCAGCCATTCTCCAATTGAAGGGCATCTATTCAATTTCCAGTTTCTAGCCACTACAAAAAGGGCTGCCACAAACATTCTTGCACATGTGGGGCCTTTTCCTCCCTTTATGATTTCTTTGGGATATAAGCCCAATAGAAATGCTGCTGGGTCAAAGGGTATGCACAGTTTAGTATTTTTTCTAATATGGGAGACGATACATGATCCCATATAACAGTAGATTAAAGGCAAACTGGGAGGTAAGGAGACACAGTGAGAAGGAAAGGAAAAATCTATTGCATCAGTTGGAAGACAATGCATCTAAAAGGTTGAATTAAGTAGGCAGGATACTCTTTAGCAGACAGCCAATGGAAGGCACAGACAGACTGAACATGAAGTGATTTGAGGGAGGAACAGCAAGTTGGTCAGCCAAGCTCGACTTTAGAGTATATGAGGAACAATAAAAAAACAAGCAGATTGGGAAGATAGGAAGAGTCCAGATTAATCAAAGTTTTAAATTCCAAACAAGAGTTGATATTTGTTATTGGAGATTTAAAAAAATATTGAAACTCACTGAGTGATGATGAGGGGAGTGGGGGGATATGAGAGTGACATGGTCAGATCTGCACTTTAGGAAAAACACTGTGGTAGCTTAATGAAGAATAGACTTGAGTTGAGAGAAACTTAAGGGATCAATTAAGAGAATATAGAAATGACAAGATTGGCAATAAATTGAATAATGTAAGCTGGTATTGAGGATGCTACCAGAGTTGTTATCCTAGTGCCTAGGAGGAAGAGGGACTGTGATGGATAGAGCAGTGGTCTTGAAACAAGGAAGAATTCATTTTTCATAATTCAAATCAAATCAAGACATTTTCTAGCTGTGTGACCCTTCTTCAAGACATTTAGCCCTATTTGCCTTAGTTCTTCATCTGCAAAAGAAACTGGAGAAGGAAATGACAAATCATTTCAGTATCTTTGCCATGAAAACCCCAAAATGAGATCACAAAGAATTGGTCATCACTGAAACAATTGGATAACAAGAAGTCCCAACATGCAGCAATCTTGAGAGAAATTGGGGAAGGATCTCTAGGTCTCTAGGTCAATATTTCAGAGGAAAAAGAGAGGGCTGTTTTGTTGGCAAGTAGCTTATATAACCGTTGAATAAACAACTGTCTGAGGCCCCCTCATCCAGACTGAGCCTGTTATGGACTTATCCTGGAGCCCCTTAGGAGCCTATTTTGAGGGATATAGTTCAAAATTCACTTTGAAGTTGCTGCAACAGTTAGGAATTTCCCCTTTCCAAAGCTTACATCCGCTGAATTTTTTATCAAAGGAAATCTTCACATAATATTGTTGCGAAGACACTAAACATCCTATCACCCTCAAGGAGGAAAGATGAACCAGACAATCCACTTTCAGCACTTAAAAAAAAATCCTTCCTCTGAAGGTGTTTTTCTTAGACAAAGTCACATTTGTATCATTAGAGAGAGGAGAAAGGATATTGGCCTAGTCACATATCTCTCCTCTCAGTCTAAGGTGTGTGTGAAAACAAGGCTATTTCTAGAATGTTACTTTCATTTAAATCATTATGTCGTTATTTCTGACTGCAATGAGTAATAAAGTGCTATTTAAATACCCAAACTGAGAGAGTTAAAAAATAGGCAGAATAAATTTTTTTAAAAACTTTCTAAGTTCAAACACATTCATTCATTTATTCATGGAACAAACATTTATTATGAGCCAACTATGTCACTTTGTCAGTAAATAGACATTTGTTAAACACCTATTATGTATAAGACAATGAAAAGCATCTTTTTAGGTTGTAGGGGAGGTTCAAAGATAAGCAAGACAGTCTGTGACCTTAGGGAGCAAATACTAATTCTTGTGGTTATATTTTTACAAGAAAACAAAAATGTCTTGAAGTTAAATTTTTATGAGAAAACTAAAATAAAACCTTTGATTTGTAGGATAATCAATGCAAGAATATTTAAGCACTTCTTCTGTGCCAGACACCATGTTAGACATTGGAGATTCCAAAATGAAAATGAAATAGGTCCTGCCCTCAAGTATTTTACATTTTGTAAATGGAAAAGATATAGCTAAAATATACCTAAAATTATGTACACAATAAATACAAGGTTTGAGGCAGTATAATGTGTTGTTGTTCAGTCATTTCTGACTTATTATCCCTTTTCCAGAAAAGATATTGAAATGGTTTGCCATTTTCTTCTCCATCTCATTTTACAAATGAAGAAACAAAGGCAAAGAAAATCAAATGACTTGTGTCTCTGACTGGATTTGAATTTATCTTCCTGACTCCACTTTACCATGTTGTGTATAGGGACTCATACTCAGAAAGAATTGAATTCTAACCCCATATTTGAGGCATGTTGGTGGTGAGATCTTATAAGTTACTTAATTTGTCAGTTTCTTGGTTACCTTCATAAGACTGTAAGTTGAGTAAGTAGAACTATTCCAAAGAAATTACAAATCTATTCGGAAAACATCTATAGAAGGTGATTTGGGGGAGAGGAAGAAGAAAAGTACCACAGTGACAGACTGTGTGGGGGAGGAGATCAGATAAGTCCTGAAGCTGAAGAAAGCGCTTGAGTCAAGTTTTGAAGGAAACTAACTATTATAAGAAGTATAATTGAGAAATGAGTGCATTCCAGGTAAAGAAAGAGAGGCAAAAGATATAATGTCTCATGTGAGCAACAGTGCTCACTAATCTGCTTATCCAATAAAAATAACACCCAACATTTTATATAAAGCTTCCTATTTCCCAAGTATTACACTGAGCATTTTTTAATTATTATTTCATTTGATTCTCAGATCTTTGGAGTTTAATGTTACTATTATCCCCATTTTATAGATGAGGACACTGAAGCAAACAAGTGAGTTTCCCAGGGCAACGTAGCTAGTAATTGACTGATAAAATCACTTCCTCATAACTCCAAATCAGGTACTTTATACACTTTGCCAACTTCCTGCCACTCTAAATCCTCTGATTAGATTATACTGTGTGGAAAAGGGAGTAATTTAGAATAAACCTAGAAAAGACAATTGGAACTAGGGCTTTAAATACCAAAAAAATAAATTTTCTTTTGACCTTATTTATTGCTGCTTTTTTTTGTTTATGTTATGCTACATAAATAAGATACTTTTTAATTGTTATTTTGAGATTTAAAATTATTTTTAAATTGTTAAATGTTATAAAATTGAGGTTCTTATTTCTATTTTATTTCAAGAAAAAAATAATAAGTTGTCTAGTCTTTTGGAGTGGAACTTAGTAGAATGCTACTTACGCTGCCCTTAGGTCTCTTATGTGAAATTGTTAAGAGTGGATTGTTTAAATGGTGCTATCAATATACATCTATTTTACAGTAATCTCTAGGAAGTTAGGAAATATTCTCTCTAATCATGGTTGGTAAATATTTACCCAAGTTGACTGTTGTTGTTGTTGTTTGTCCTTCATTCTGGAAGAGGACTATGACATTAGGGAGATGATGCCATGACATACATATGAATTGGATTTAAGTGAGGAAGAGTTGTGCAAGGTCACCTGCCTCACTTTTCTCTCCAGAGCCATTTGGGCTCAGTGGCCAGATATAGATCAGGATGACTAGAGATGGTCCTGGATGAAATGGGAGACCTTGGCCTTTTAAAGTTAAGCTCTTCAACAGGTCTCAGTTTATCTGAGGCTGCACCCATTCAGTAATTAAGGCCAGGTAGAGTAAGGTATAGTCCTAGTCCTCTCACCTAGTCCAAAAAAATTTAAATAAATAAGTAAATAAATATGGGAGGGGAAGACCTTTAGGATTTCTGACCAAAGCAGCAATGACTGACATTTACATTCAATCTGAGTCAATCAGGTCCCCAACAATGACCAAATGGGGCTTGGTCTGGACCTAGGCAAAAGGAACTCATATTAAGAGAAGTACTATGGACATCCACTGAATTTGTGGGAGATGACAGTCTTTCAAAAGTGGATTGGTTTTTAAGGCAGTTAGTGTACAATGCATGAAATAAATATTTCACTCTTTCTCACAAGAAGGGGAGGTATCAGTGGAATACAGAGGTCCAATAATTCAATTAGGAATTGCCACATTGATTGTCCAGAGGCAGATGTGGTAATAAGAGATTGCTCCCCAAAGTAGCAGAGGACAGACACACTGTTGGTGAGGACTGAGTCTTGGCAATGTCGATAATTAAAACTATGATTTTTTATAACTTTCTAGAATCTATCTCCATTAAAAATAGAAGTCTAAAGACAATGTGAATATGATCATTCTTAACATATATGAGATATCTACAATGTGCAATATACTGTAAGTGCTGCTATTGTTCCTCCTTTGCTCTCAAAGAGGACATATGACATCAGAAGGGTAATATCTTGACTTATGTATGAAATGGAGTTAAGCGAGACAGAGCTGCACAAAGCCATCAGCTTCACTCTCTTCTCCAGAGTTGTCAATCCGGTGGCAAGACAAAGATCAAGATGACAGGCAATATTGGGATGCAGTAACCTTGGCCTTTTAAAATTAAAGTCTTTCCCAGTCTCCATTTGGCTAATCTAGACCCAGAGGACAGATACAAAGATTACAAATAAAACAAAAAACACATAGCCTCTGCTATGAAGCATACAACTTAATAGAGGAGAAAAACAATCATAAAACATTATGTGAATCAAGATGTGGCATAAGCATAAAAGAAGTACAATTTTTGTGGGTGTGTGATTAAGGGATGGAGAAATACAATACACAAACTATCTTGGCTAGCACTCATTTCCTCAGTCCAATGTTCTCAACACTGTCTGTGCCCTTCTGAGAATAGTTAGGTCAATTATTTTATACCTAAAGCTCCTAGGTTTGTATTTCTTAAATTAAGATGTATTTATATTTCAAGTAAGCTCCTCTGATTATTGCCATGGATACCATAAGAGACAACAGAGTGGAGTGCAAAGAATTCTATTAACCAGCATTGTGAATAGAGAGCTAGATTTGGAATCAGAAAGAACTATATTCTTAGTATGTCATTTTTGAATAAGTAAATTAACATATCTCAGCCTTAGTTTCCTATCTGTAAGTTGGAGATAACAATAACATTTACCTCACAGTATAGTGATAAGAATAAAAGGAAATAGCACATATAAAATATTTTGAAAACCTTAAAGTACTATATAAATGCTATTAATTATTGACCAATTCAGCTTTGAATACTGGCTCTGGCATTGATTACTGTTTTGACTTTGAGAAAGTAATGACCTACTTAAGTTTTTTATTACCATTTTTAATGTAAAGGGTAAGAGAAGATTGAACTGGATAGTCCTCAAGATCACATTCATTTCTAACAATTCAGAAATCTAAGGTAATCCCCTGTTTGAATCCTCAAGTTTCTTTTATCAGAATATTTTGAGTTGTGAAGGGCCTTCTTACCTTTTTTCCTAATACTATAGGAATAGGTACTCATAAGACTATTGCAACTCCCATCATTCCATCAGATTCAAGAAACATTTTTAAATACCTTTACCTGAAAAGCACTGTGTTAAGTGTTGGAAATACAAAGGTGAGCGAAAATATGAACTTGTCCTCAAGCAATTTCCCAGTATATGAGAGGCAATAGGTACATGGGTAAGTGTAATGCAAAGAAGATAGTAAATGCAAATACTTTGAATTTAGGCTGTTTATATTTATTCCATATATACCCATATGTGCATCTATGTGATATATATACACATATGTGTATATATGTGTATATATATGTATATATGTGTATATATATACACATAGATATATGTGTGTGCATGTATACGTATTCTTTTTTGTCTTCTCCACTAGAATGTGAATTACTTTAAAGAAGGGATTAGTTCATTCTTTGTCTCTATCTCTAGCACTTAACACAAAACCTGGAATGTTGAAGGTACTTAATAAGTGTTTTTTAATTGATCTATTGAAAAAAGATAACCAAAGAAAAGACTATGAATATTTTTGTGGAGAAAGGTATCATTTTCAGATAAGATCTTTCTAGCTAGTTCATTGCTGCATTTTTTTGGAACTTAAGAGATTCCACATATAGTTTGTATGTATGCATGGGAGAAAGGGAAACTGATCAAGAGGCTCTTTTATCAATTAAGTGTCTTCCTCCAGCTCAATTAATGAAATCATAGCATAGGGGAAAATAACAGACAATAAAGTATTAATATTGTAAATGAAATATGAAGAAAAGTCGACATTTTGTTACTTCTTTATAAGGTGAGAAATTGTTTAGTTAAGTTTGATGCAATTAGAGCATAGTTAACCATTAGTAGGAAAAAGGAAGAAAGGACTAAGCATTTATTAACCACTTACTATGTGCCAGGCGTTGTAATTACCACTTTGCAAATATCATCTCATTTGATTTGAAAGATTTTGCCACGTTCCTCTTGACCTTTTTAAAATCAGAGCATACATTCTAAGGAGCACATCCAGGCTAAGAAGCAATCAAGCTATGAAAGAAGAACCCCATCCTTTAAGAGGAAATAATTCCTAACTCCTAAGAGAGAAAGGCAGAGCTGTATGTCCTCTGCCTTACTTTTAAACATAAAGATGGGGAGGGAGGTTGTCCATGAGCTATAATTTTAAGAATGAGAATAGACAGAATACCTTGAGCCTGATGTGATCAATTGTCAGTTCATTATTACATATAAGCTAAGGTGTGCTTCATTCACTTAAGTATGAATTGGGCAGTTAACATCTAACTGGACAGTTTCAATAGTACTATAAAATTGTTGAGGGAATAGATTGTGTTTCTTCTCATTGTGACTTTCAGTCTCCCAGTATTGTGAGGCAATATCACAGGCATCATAATAAGATGAAAACTGATTTTGTATTAGTTAATTATGGAAATTTTCACAGAATAAAATTTCTGATGAATTTACAACTTCACTTGGGATATATATATATAGATATATTCATACTCTAAATGTGAGTATTAAATAAAATACATTCATATACATATAGATTTATAACGTGTATATATTTGTGCATATATATTCTTATGGAATACCTTTTAAAATATTGGATGTTTATGTAGGGAGAAGGGAAGTGAATAAGCCTTTCTTTATATGTGACATGCATTGTATTAAGTCCTTTGCAAATATTATCTCATTTAATTCTTACAAAAACCCTGGGAGGTAGGTGCTGTAATATGATGAAACTCCTATGAGGAACCTGAAGCAGACAGTGGTGAAATGACTTGTCCAGAGTCACATAGCTAGCAAATGTCCAAAGAACATTTTAATTTGCCTTTATGAGTCCAGGACCAGTATTCTATCAACTATATTACCTAGTTGTCTGTGTAATTACAATATAATCTAGGCACAATATGACCATTGCATTTGTATTGTGTATACGTGTGTTTGTATAATGTATATGTCTTGTTCATATAATATATATGTATGAATCTCATTAAATACCTATGTGAATGTAAGTATACATATATAGACACATGCTAGATAAGTATATATATATAGATATACATATATACACACATATGTATATACATCTATAAAAAAGCTATCATACAAAATAGAATTCCATAAAAGGGGCTATAAAGAAACTGCTAAATGAATTTGGAAGTAATACTTGTAGCTCATGGGAGAAAGAAGGATTTGGGGGGAAGGTAGTATTTAAAGAATAGTGAAGAATTAGATAAATAGACTTCACCCTGATTTCCAGGGTGTGCCAAAATGGCAGAGGAGAGAAACATTCACCAGGCTTTCCCAACATTCCCCTCCAAATCACTTTAAATTAAACCCACAAATCAAATTCTGGAGTTGTAGAACCAATATAAGATCAGAGTAAGATCCTTCCAGTGCAACTCAGTATGGAAGATTAGAAAGAGAGATCTGTGATGTGGGGGAGAAAGCCAATCTAGAACTCACATGGATAAAACACCAATGATGGGATCAGTGGGTAGTAATGGAAGTAGTAACAACTTCAGGAATTCACAAGCCAGAGACAGTAAGGGAACCTAACAATTGGATAGAAAGAGTTTATGCTGTGCTCTTGAACTAGCAATGGACATAGGACTAGATGCTGTTTGGCAATTCCATTTTCCATGTCCACTTCTAGGTCATAGTTGAAAGACAAAGAGGAGTTCTTTGGACAAGAGGAAGTAAGACTCTTTGGGGCAATTCTTTTGGAAACTCCATTGTTTATACCCACTTCTAAGAGTTGAGAAGAACACTTTAGATCAACAGGGACTGGAAACCTAGAAAAGCAGAAAAAAAAAATTAGGCCCAAGGGATCAGGTATTTAAAATTCTTTACTAACTGGCTCCATTCTACATTTCCAAGTTTATTATATATTAATCTCCTTCATATATTTTATGATCCAATAAAATTAGCTTTCTTGCCATTCTTACAGATGACATTTCATTTACATGTTGGTGCCTTTGAATAGGTTCAGAATTTCTTTTCATCCTACAGATTCTAGAATCTAGTTTTTTTCAAAGCTCAGATTCAGCTCCCTTCACAGTCTTTTGTGTTCTCCTGCTTCTAATGCCTATCAACAAGATTACCTTGTATTTTTATAGAGTATTTTTTTTCATCTACTTATATTTATGCATGTGTTTTTTCCTTAAAAAGTATGTAAGTTTCTTCAGGGAAGTGCTTGTTTTATTTTAGTTTTCATATTCTTAGTTCCTATTTCAGTATCTAGCACTTATTAAGTCCATAAATACTTGTGATTAATTGATTCAGAAGTCAGCTGAGAATTCATCAGCTTTTTTTCAAGGAATAGAGAGTTTTCACATGCTTCAAAATTTAACTATAGCTGTATTTCAGTCAATAGATCCAGCCTTCTAATGCTTTGTGATATTTGAAGAGAATAGATTATGGTTCAATCAACTGTATTTACTGAATTTTGCTTATATGAAACAAGTATTTTAATTTACTGATTTCAATGTAAAAACCTTTGATAAATAAGGGTGACAAAAACATTTTTGAAAACAGATAGGAAATTAGGAATGAGAACGATCAAAGGCATATTATACAAAAGTTTTATGGCTAATATGTTGTGCATATTCTAGGACTATCAATAGTCACTTGAGCATTGTAAGAATCAATTAACATCATAAAATTAAATGCATTATGTTTTAACAAATAGGAAATGACTCATTATTGATGTGGAAGTCATTATTAACGAATCAATTGTCTCTAAAGAAATCACTGGCTTGTTGGAGCAAAAATCAAAACTGTGTAAGATTAAAAAGAAAAATAGGAAAAAGATATAGCATACAAATGAAGCTACTCTATTCTGGTTAATTCAAAAAAAATATTAATTTAAAAAAGTAGAATCTGGAAGGAGGAAAGACATAAATAGTTAATATGTTAAGTTCATGAAAGTTAACCAATATTCTTTTTTTATCATTTTTGAGATACATTTTTATATATTTCATTAAGCATATCCTACACATAGAAAAATTTTAGCACTCTTTTTCTTTTGTTTTGAGTTTCAAATTTTCTCCCTTGTTCATGCCATTTTCCCCTCATTGAAAAGGCAAACAATTTAAAATCAATTATGTATCTGAATCATGCAAAACATATTTCCATATTACCCATGGATGTTATAAAAGAAAAGAAAAACAAAAGAAAAACAAAGTTTAAAAAATATTTAAATTACATTTTGAGTTCCTCACATCTCTCTGAGGAAGATAGAATTTTGCATAATGGGTCTTTTGGAATGGTCTTGGATTATTATGATAATCAGAGTAGCTAAATCTATCACAACTGATGGTTCTTATATCCTTTGTTATTGCTATGCACAGTTGTCTCCTGTTTCTGCTCACTCATTTTGCATCAGTTCATATGTCTTTTAAAGTTTTTGTGAAACCATCTCTTTTTTTTCTTTTAAAATTTATTTATTTGAATACAAATTGCTTTATGAATCATGATAGGACAGAAAGATCAGAACAAAAGGGGAAAACCATGGGAGAAAAAAAAAAACAGAAAAAAGAAGTGAGTCCGTGGTGATTACATTCAATCTTCATAGTTCTTTTTTTGCCTGTAGATGCTATTATTTTGGTCTGAAGTCTATTGGGATTGCTTTGGATCACTGAACTGTTGAGAAGAACCAAGTCTTTCATAGATGATCATCGCACATTCTTGCCGTTGTAGTGTACAGCATATTCCTGGTTCTGTTTGTTTTCCTCAGCATCAGCTCATGTAAATTTTTCCAGACCTTTCTAAAATCAGATTGTTCATCATTTTGTATAGAACAATAATATTCCATTATCTTCCTATACCATAGCTTATTCAGCCATTCCCCAAATGATGGGCATTTATTTATTTTCCAATTCTTTGCTACCACAAAAAAGAGCTGCTACAAACATTTTTGCACATATCAGCCCTTTCTTCTTTATGATTTCCTTGAGATATAGACCCAATGGCACTCCTGAGTTAAGAGGTATGCACAGTTTTATAGCCCTTTGGGGATAGTTCCAGATTGCTCTCCAGAATGATGGGGTGGGGTGGAATTTAAAATACCAGACTCTAAATCCAATGTTTTTTACCCACCATGCCATGCATCTGCTCGATTTAAAAATTATCTGTATGCCAACAACTCTTAAATCTACCTATTCGGTCCCACACTCTGCAGACCTCCAAAATCATCTCTCCATTTGCCTTTCAGACATCAAAAATTGCATGTCCAGTAGATATCTTTGACTCAACATATCTAAAACAGAACTTATTATCTTCTCTTCCTTCCCTTACCAACCCCTTCCCCAGCTGCTACATTCCATATTACTATAGAAGGTTATACCATTTTTCTGGTACCTCAAGCTTGCAATTTAGGAGTCATCCTTTACTCCCTGATATTTCTTACCTTCCTCACTGTATCCCAATAAATGTTTCCAAGGCCTGTCAATATTACCTTTGAACATCTTTCAAACATGTCCCTTGATTGCTCATATTTTTAGTGCAGATCTTCATCACCTGATACCTGGGTTGTTGCAATAATCTTCAGGTAATGGCCTGCCTCAAGTTTTTCCCCATTCCAATCCATTCTCCATTCAGCCAGAAAATTGATTTTTCTAAAACTCAGGTCTGACCATGTCACCTTCTCTATTCAATAAACTCCAGTAATCCTCTATTATCTCTAGTATCAAATACAAAATAACGTGCTTGATGCTCAAAGCCCTTCATAACTTTGCCCCCCCTCCCTTTTCAGTCTTCTTTTTTTTCTCAATAGTATTTTATTGTTACAAATACATGTAAATATAGTTTTCAACATTCAGTTTGTAAAACGTGTTCCAAAAATTTTCCCTCTGCCCCTTATCACTCCCCTCCCTAAGACAGCAAGGAAACTAGTACAGGCTAAACATGTGCAATTATTTTAAACATATTTCCATATTTGGCATGCTGCGTGAGAAAAATCAGTCCAAAAGAAAAAAAAACATACAAGAAAGAAAAAAAATAAACAAAAAAAAGGTGAAAATACCATGCTTCAATCCACATTCAATCTCTGGATATGAATGGCATTTTTCATCCCAAATATGTTGAAATTGTCTTGAATCACAGCATTGTTAAAAAAAAAAAAGCCACATCTGTCACAGTTGATCATCACATAATCTTCTCGTTACTGCATACAATGTTCTCTTAGTTCTGCTTACTTCAGTCAGCATCAGTTCATGCAAATCTATTCAGGCTTTTCTGTAATCAGCATTTCATTTCTTATAAAACAATAATAATCTATTACCTTCATATGCCATAACTTATTCAGCTATTCCCCAACTGGAGGGCATCCACTCAATTTCCAGTTCTTTTCCAAACAAAAAGAGTTGCTACAAATATCTTTGTGCACATGGGTCCTTTTCCTTTTTCTTTTCCCTTTCAGTTTTCTTATACCTTACTCCCACCTTCTGTTATTTTTAATCAATGACACTGGTGTCTTTGCTGGTCAGCTAATAAGACATATCCTCTTTCTCAGTTTAAGCATTTTTTTCCTGACTTTATTCCATGACTGGAATGCCCTCTTCATCTCTACCTATTACCTTCCTTTGCTTCTTTTAAGACCCAACTAAAACCTCACCATCTACAGTAAGCTTTTCCCAATTCCTCTAAATTTTAGCATTTTTCTCTCTTATTTAATTCCTATTTACCTTCTATATGGCTTTATAGTATATATATATTTTTTTCTGTTTCCCCATGGGACTGAGTTACATTGGCCTATTTTTGAATCTCCAGTTTATATTATAGTATCTGGAACATAGTAGCTCTTTCCTTCCTTACTTCAGACTCTCATAATCTTTTATTTCCTTTAGAGATGCTCAAGTGATATCTAAGCAAAGCCTTTTCAAAACCTTGTAGAAGGTAGTACCATCCCCATTAATATAAATAATCTTCTGCTGATTTTGCATGTACCTATTGATACATATGTTCTTTGCTCTTTTCCTCCTATACTCAGGTACATAAGCTCCTTGAACAGGGATTGCTTTATTTTGTCATTCTATCAGGGTCTATAGTTTGTTCACAATTGATGTTTAATAAATGGCTGATGATTGATTAATTCCCCCAGTTGTCAGCAGGACGGACTCTAACAACTCTTGTTATTACTTCTAATCTCTGATATCATCCACAACATCTCATTCCTTTAAACATTCCTCTTTTTCCCATTATCAGCAACTAGAAACGGGGTTGGTAACATTGCTTTCCTCCTCCTTTGTGGCTCTTCCTGCAGGCTGTGACAAATGTCTAATGTCAGATAAATGAGATGTTACCACTGTAGGCTTTATCACCACATCTCACCTAGGTCTATGCCAGTTTCATCAGATGTAGAAGTGAATGTCATTAGATTATTATGTAAAAATTTGGTCAGTTAAATGTATCATAATTCATCTCTTCTTGAATGTCATTATGTTATTATGTAACAGAATGGACAGATTTTGAAATGAGAGGCTAGATGTTATGTCAGAAGGAATATTGACTCTATAGTGAGAAAACCTGGTTCATATTCTGTTTCTGATGTATCTGACCAATTGTTTTAACCTAATGTACCTTAATTTTCTCAGATGGCCTTTAAATTCTAGATCTATGATCTTTTTTTTTAGGTTTTTGTCACATATACATAAATTTTTTAAAATTTTATTTGCATAACATATGTGTGGGTAATTCTTCAACAATAACCCTTACATAGCTTTCTGTTACAAATTTTTCCCCCCAACTCCCCACCCCTCCCCTAGATGGCAGGATATCCACTACATGTTAATTATGTTAAAATATTGGCAAATCGAATATATGTATACATATTTCCAAACTTATCATTGGTGTGCAAGAAAAATCTTATCTACACAAACGATATATCAGATAAAGGAAACACAATGTAAGCAAACATCAATCAAGGAGTATGAGAATGTTATGTTGTGGTCCACATTTCGCATCCCTCTCTCTGGGTGTATATGGCTTTCTTCAGTGAACAATTGGAGGTGGTTTGAAACATATCATTGTTGAAGAGAGCCATGTCCATCAGAATTGATCGTCATATAGTACTGTTGTTGCCGTGTATAATGATCTCCTGGTTCTGCTCATTTCACTCAGCATCAGTTCATGTAAGTCTCTCCAGGCCTCTCTGAAATCATCTTGCTGGTCATTTCTTACAGAACAATAATATTCCATAACATTCATATACCATAATTTATTCAGCCATTCTCCAATTGAAGGGCATCTATTCAATTTCCAGTTTCTAGCCACTACAAAAAGGGCTGCCACAAACATTCTTGCACATGTGGGGCCTTTTCCTTCCTTTATGATTTCTTTGGGATATAAGCCCAATAGAAATGCTGCTGGGTCAAAGGGTATGCACAGTTTAGTATTTTTTCTAATATGGGAGACGATACATGATCCCATATAACAGTAGATTAAAGGCAAACTGGGAGGTAAGGAGACACAGTGAGAAGGAAAGGAAAAATCTATTGCATCAGTTGGAAGACAA
>JAJPUD010000117.1:737770-748793 GCA_023553655.1 Myrmecobius fasciatus | reverse complement strand
TTGAGCATAGCTCCAAATTGTTCTCCAGAATGGCTGTATCCGTTCACAGCTCCACCAACAATGCATCAGTGTCCTAGCCCTCCCACATCCCCTCCAACATTCATCATTAACTTTTCTTGTCATTTTAGCCAATCTGACAGGTGTGATGTGGTACCTCAGGGTTGTCTTGATTTGCATTTCTCTGTAGTTCTATGATCTTATGATTTCTCATGACAAATAAGACCTACCTCAACAATTAGACTGTATTAAGTTTCCAGCAATATATCATGTCTTAAATTTAAAATGCATATATACATATTTACATAATACCTTCATGCATGGATTTTCTTTGCATTTTGTCAATTTTAAGGGGGTTTGTGGAAAGGCTGGACTTGTTATTTTATCAAAGTGGGGAAAGGCTGGTGTGGACATTCTTGCCAGTAATGTAGAACAGCGACTTCTCTATGACTTCTAGTAGGGGCTCTGAGAGATTGGGATTTACCCAAAACATGTGAAAAATAGAACTTTACACAGGTCCTCCTTTCTCCAAGTCTGGCCATTGCCCCACTCTGTGACATTGCCCCTCTTATTTTTGAATAATCAAGATGAAAAAGAATGACATTCAAAAAACTTCTGACTTCACAAAGGAAAAATACATCAGAGAGATGTGGCAATGCTTGCTTTAGTCATGAAAGAAAAATGGAATAATTCCAACAACCTTGACACATGACTTTCAGACAGAAAGATCAATTCATTTGTATTTATTAGTAGCCTTGGACAAGGCTAGTGCTAGACAAAATTATGAAGTCAGCAAAAATTGTTTTGGCCATCCCTTTCCTTGTATTTCTGCATCCCTGTCTCCCTGAGCCCCGTAACACTGCATTTCCTTCTGGTGCAAGCCAGCCCTACATGAGCAGAATGTATCTTATGGGATTTTTTTTATTAAATTGCCAGTCCTGTGTTTCATTACATTAGGATTTTGCTAAATTTAAACTAAGGCTAACTTAAGAGGTTGATTAAATAATAATATTTATTTCCTTCTAGAAATATTTGCATTTATATACTAAACAAAAAGATCTAGTGATAAAATTTTAGGAAGAGTTGTGGAATCTAAATATTCTGATTTTTGTTAAGAGCCTTTGAGTAAAATGTGTGTTCATGTGAAAACTTTGACCTTTGTCTTAGAATTAAGACTGTCTTTGTGAATGATTGACTTTGGGAAACTGATGGTGGTGTGTGAAACATTTTTAGTTGGGCCTTTTCCCTTCTCCTACTTGGATATAGATACTACTTTTCTTTTAAATCAAATATACTATATATATGTACATGCATATATAATTTACATATTTTATAATATACTTGTATATAAATATATCAATTTCATGTTATATAGAAATATTTATTATTTATTATAGCAAATATATAAATTTACAAGTATATGCTCATAAATCCACATTACTATTAATTCAAAATAGTAATTAATCACAAAAATCAGATGCTGGCAAATCTGTATTTATCTAATAATAATAACAGTAATAAGAACTCAGAGTTTTATGGTGCTGTAACATTTACAGAGAGCTTTACATTTATCATTTTGTATGTTCTTCAAAACAATGTTATAAGTCAAGTACTACTAATATTCCCATTTTATAGCTGAGGAAGTCATGGTCAAGAGAACATATGTAACTATAGGCCAGATTCTGTGCTAAGCAAAAGAGAAATAAGTACAGAAATTAATATTCCCAAACAGCTTACAATCCATTTCAAAAATTTGGGATCCATTTTTAAAATTATATAAGCATCTGTTCTTTAAGGCAAACATGGCATTTGAAAAATGTGTCCAGCCCATTAGAATTGTACTCTCTGCAGTAGAGTAGAGAATGTTTGGAAGTTCAGCTTGAAAAAGGAGCATGTATCTCTCTTACCTTTTGTGATCATCTCTTTCCTTTGTTTGATTAAAAATTTCCCCCAAGCCATACCTGTGAGAAAAGTACTTAGTCTGTATAACATAGGTTATCATCTCTATACTTTAGAAAGCTGTCATCTTTTCAGAGTGCTACTAATGCTAAACAGTGGAAATCTAAATTTGACCTGAAAATGTAATAATGTTATGGGATTTTTAGGAATTTAAAGTGCTGTTCTGGATGGTTAAAGGATTGTCTTCACAAATATAAGATCCAAATATAAGATGATGATCCCAGGAAATGGCTTGCTTTTTAGGCAGAGTGTGAAAATAGTATTTCAAGAATTCGTGGTTTCATATGAATGAGTAATCCCTCTCTCAATCAGATTGTAATGCCTCCTCAGCTTTGTAGATGGTCTCCAAGACTATCTTGCTTATAAAATAAAAGTTTCTATGGGGAAAGAAATCACACTGTGGCTATTTTGATGGTCAACTTCTATAAAATGAATTTAGCTATCCTGACCTCCATTAGGTAGTGAAGTGCTTTTCTTCCTAGCTATGTGAAAACAATGACTACGATTCAAGAAGATTCATGCTGTTTCTAGCACTGGAGAGTTGCATTATTCTGGCTGAGTTAACAAAACCTTTCAGAAGAGAAGCAAAATTTAAAATAAAAAAAAAGATTAAAAAAAGATTCTTTCCCAGTGACCCAGATAGGGTGCTACTAACTAATAAATGTAAAGTATCTCAGGATTATTCTGATGTCCAGGAGTAAAAAGATGAGAGAGAACTGCTAGAAAAAAGGAGCAGACTCAAAAGGGGAAGGGACCAACTTCTCAAAGCATCATAGTTCTAAGATCTAGTATTTTCCACATTCTTCCCCCAAAGTCTTTGCCCTGATACTTTATTGAGAGGAGGAAGTGATCCTGGAATGGGAATCCCATGGCACTCCCTTGTCATCAAGGAGGGGTTCTAGGCAACGGGAGAATCACAGAATACTGCATGTCTATTGCACTATGTAATCAAGGCAATAAGAGCTAATAATAGAGAGAGAATGAAAAATTGAGAGACATTAAGATATTAAGCCAATAAGAAGTTTTTTCAAAATATATATATATATATGTATATATATATATGAATACATATATACATTTACATGTATGTGTATATATGTATATGTGTGTTTGCATATATGTATGTGTGTGTATTTGTATCTCTGTGTATAATATGTTATTGAGTACAATCCCTTCATTTTATAGATGGGAAAACTGAAATCTGCATAAGTCAAATGCCTTGACCTGAGTCACCCAACAAATGATTGTCTGAAATAAAATTGGAACTTAAGTCTTTCTTGCTACAAATCCAATGATTTCCTATTATACCAAGTTGCTTCCTGAGAAAGATAGTTCTCAAAGTATATCAAAAAGCCATCATCAGAAAAAGAAAAAAAAAACTAACCTATTATCCATGTCCAAAGTGTAAAAGTGGCTTTGAGAAAACACACACTCCCACACTTTTTCTTGTTCCTTTTTCTCCTTTACCTCCTTCCTTCCGAGATGTTGGTGAAATAATAAATAGCTTGTTCTTTCTTCATCTCCAATAGCATTTGGGGGAAGGGAGGACAGTCCTGCTCCTCCTGCTAGGATCACGGTTAAGGTCTCCAGGAACAATAAATAACTTTTGCCAATTCTGTAGAAGAGGAAATAGTGGGGAATCATTGTCCTAAATACTACTACCCTGGTAAAGAAGAAGCCTCCATTTTTGGCTATAGCCACATCAAAGAATGAAATTAGAGCAATAAACGAAAGTAAATGGTAATGAGGTATATTCCAGGCTGATATAAGGAACATTTCCTTTCTCTCTCTCCCCACCCCCATCTATTTGGTTTAATTAGTTCCCATCTTCCTCCACTCAAATTCCCTTGCCTAACTAAAAAAAAATGTGTGTAGAAAGTCCTTATAGCAAATATAGTCAAAGTAGTGTGATTGCTTAGCCTGCCTTGGAGTAGAACAGACCTTGATGCAAGTTCTGACTCTGGTAATGCTACATGGATGATCTTGGACAAATTATAACTTCCCAATGCCCCAGTTAACTCCCTGACTTTTTAAGTTGAACAGAAAATGTCATTTTGTATTGGCAGAGGGAATTTCCATAACCATAATTCATTATATCAGCAAATAATTGGTGTTTTATTTATTTATACATCTATCTATCTATATGTATATATGTATGTATATGCATGTTCCCCAGTAACAGTGAACAAAAAATTAGAATAGATGCAATGGTCTAAAAATAATTCACTTATTTATTTCTTTATGGTTTGGTTGTGGTCCATTTCAATCTTGAAGATGTTTTTAAGTTCTTGAATTTTGTTCAATGTTCTTTGCCTTCTCTTACCAATGATATTAAAAACTCTAGGAAAATATTTTTTCTCATTCACCAGGGATCCAAGATTGAAAACGATATATGGAGGAGAGTTGAGCACTTGTGCACAATGAAGCTTTTCTTCTATTAGAGAGAAGAAAAGTTCTTTTTCAGAAAAAGTAGAATTCCTAGTGGTTACATACTGCAAAAATGTTTAGACATGAGTTATTGCTTTCCTATGTGACAATGAGGGATGCATGTGAAAGGCAAGTGGTTAACACATCAAAGTGTATATTTTTCATGTGCTTTTTGCCTTTAGTATAACATGACTCACAATGAACTCATTGGATATTGAAGTTAGTAAGTAGTCTCTATGGGATTGATGAGTCTGTACTGTTAGTAAGTGAGCTATTAAATTCACTTATGAGATTTTTCCCCCTTAAAATAAATAAGGGAAGCAATACATTTTTCTTTGTATATTTTTCCTAAATATGGTACAGATATTGCTCCAAAAAATGATTTTTGTGGTTAAAAATAATAAAATGAAAATTAAAAAGCTATATATAATCTATATTTATTCAAATGAGATTTAGCAAACCATATTTTAACACTCATTTGAGGTCACATAAAAGCTTAAGATGGTAGATATTAGTAAATCATAGAAGATGAATTTGAGGTATGCTCTATAACAAAGATCACGTGTTAGCTTTCCTGTTTTGCAGAATTGTTGACAATTTTCCTTGCTTCCCAGAAGACCTAGGGGAATCACAGCATAGGGGAAATAAGCTATCACTTATAGCTACTCTCAGATATGTACTTTGAGATTAATAATAATTATAATTTGTCAAGAAAACAAAAAGAAGGAAAAAGGCTGAGCAAAGAGTCTGGCCTACTGTTGTACATTGTTCCGTAGAAAACAGAACCTCATTGTTATATGCCTGTGAAACCTGGATAGTTTACTGAAGTCATGGCAGGAAACTGAATTGCTTCCATTTGAATTTTCTTTAGAAGATTCTGAAGATCACTTGGCAGGATAAGATATCAGACACTGATGTGCTTTCTTGAACTAAACTTCAAATCATTCAAACTCTACTGCAGAGAGCACAATTCCATTGGTCTGGCCACATTGTTCAAATGTCAAGTGTACATTTGTCAAAAAAAAAATTATGGAAACACACAGGACAAGTGCTCACAAGGTGGTCAATAAAAGTGATACAAGGACATTCTCAAGGACTCTCTTCAGAACTTTAGAATAGATTTTATTGACATGAAATGGGAAACACTGGCACAGGACTGCCCAGCATGATGTGCCCTCATCAGAGAAAGTGATGTGCTCTAGAAACACAGTAGAATTGAATTAGTTCAGAAGAAACGTGAGATGCGCAAAATTAGAGAAGCTACCCCAAACATTCATATGGACCAATTATATTCAACCTGTGGCAGAGCCCTCCGAACTTGAATTGGTCTGATCAGCTACTCAGATACACTGTAACTCAAATCTAACAGTGCTGTCATTTTGGTTCTCTTCAAAAACGAAGGATAACAACAACCGATAAAACATGTGCACACATTCATTCTTATATCCACAAATGTATTAGTTATCATTTTAAAGTCATTTTCATTTATGTCTGATTCTCTTGTGACCCTATCTGGAGTTGGATTAGGAAAGATACTGGAGTGGTTTATCATTTGCTTCTCCATTTTACATATGAGGAAACTGAAGTAAACAGGATTAAGTATCTTGCCCAGGATACAAAGTATCTCAGAATTAGTTATTCTTGATTCTAGGCTCTCAGCATTTTACCCCTTGGACTACATAGTTGTCTACATATATATGTATATATAATATATTATATATATTATATATACATATATATACCTAGACTGTGTATATACATATGTAGTTATGTTTATAAATATATGTAATTTTTCATTATATATGTATAATCCATAAAATTGATCTATCTAGTCATATGATAGATATCTTCATTAATTCATTAAATATATGCTCTAAGTTAAATGCTCAGTTTGTCAGTGTATTGGGCTATGTATACAAAATATTGTGTCTCCTGTATCTGAATTTTCAATAATTTTATTTATTATTATTATAGCTATTGTTTTATTAATGGTTTTCATTTTTACATTTCTTTTCCTTAATAATAACTACCATCTCATTGAGCCCCACACTGAAATTTACAATTGAGCAAAACCAACCCATTTAAGCTAATAATGTATGTGACATTCTACAATTACAGCCCCATATCTTCTCCTGAGCAGAGGGAAAAATATTCCACCATCTGTTCTTTGAGGTCAAGACTAGTTATTATAATTAATCACAGTTTAGCTTCATTTCGTGGTATTTTTATTCATATTATTGTGGCTGTTACATTTATTGTTCTCGTGATTCTACTTATTTCTTCTGTCAATTCACATAGGTGTTCTCATGGGTCTTTTTAAAGGGATACATACTTCAATGCATCTTTCAAAACTTCAGGTTTATATTTTGAAACAAGCGTTTGAGTCCTTAAAATGTAGTCTAACCACATTTTCCTAATGAAATTACTCCTGCATACTCTTCAGAATAATTACAATGATTCAACCAAAATGACTGAGCAAAGGTTTTATTTTTCCCCTGGCAAATATTTCCCATCCAACATCTGGATGGGAAGAATATCAATTTCTTTTTGACCAGAAACAATGTATCTCCCTATGTGACTTACATTTGAAAATAAAAGTAGATCTGAGATTACATCATGAAAACAATTCTAAAATCTGCTGAATATATAGATAGAAAGTGGAAAAAAATCATTCAAATATCCAGATATCTTTTGGAAATCAATCTGGTACAATACCAGATGATTAATTAGTTTTATCTGTGGGATAGAATGTGGTATAGGGAGTTGGCTTAGTAAGATGAGCCTAGTAAGTAGAGTCCAGAGAATTCTGCCTTCATGTAATTCTATCATCACTTATTTGTTTTTCTTTATCTAAATCACTTAAATTACCTATTCCTCAGTTTCCTCATCTATCAGATAAAGAAATTTATAATTGTCACTAATAACTCAGAGTTGTAGTGAGAATAAACTGTAATAACATATGAAAAACATTTCAATCATGCAGAAGTGTTATATATAAAAATGAACCATTATTATATCTGTAATCACATTTATATGGGTCATAATTTCATGAACAAAGAGGTTTTTTTAATTTTTTACTAAGTCATGAAGAAATCATTGTTAGAATTCTGTTTTATGAGACACAATCTTACAGGATCAAAGTCAGAGAGAAGAAAATAATTGCTTTATGATATTTGAGATGCTTGCTTTCTATTTTATCCATAAACAATATTATAGAATCAAAGTAAGGTAAAAACAATACATATTAGGACATCTACTATGTGTTTATGCTCATTGTGGATATGCTCACTTTTTGATGGAATCATAGATTCAAAGTCACAGACTCAAAAAATGATAGAGTTCCAAGAAAACTTAAAAATAACTTTGATCAATAGATGCATTTACACAGTAAGTAACTGAGGCTAACAGAAGTGAAATGACTTGTTCAAAGTCATATATTCCATGAAAGACAGAGCTGAGAAATACTCTGGTCTTCTATCTCCTACCCAATACCACACAAATCCTGCTTTGAATAATTCTTTCAGTTTCAGCAATGTGGCATCAGGGAAAATAATAATTATAATAACTTTTATAATAATTATTATTACTTCTTTTTTGTCTGTACAACCATATTCCTTAAGGAGGGGTGTTTCCTTATCCTTTGCTCCTAAAATCTTTTCCTTTTTAGAAAAAATGTAGGAAAAAAATAATCTTTACAAAATGTAATGAGAGCAATAAAATTGGGTCACAGTTACTAAAATACTTTAGGCATCTTTTGATTTGAATTAGCATGGGATTTTAGTGAATCTGATATTTTGGATTTTTTGTGTTTTTTTAATTTCTTTTCCTTTATCTCCTTTTTGGATCCTTCTTTTTAAAAAAATATTTATTTTTAATACATATTGCTTTATGAATCATGTTGGGAGAGAAAAATCAAAGCAAAAGGGGAAAAGCATGGAAGAGATTTTTAAAAAAACAGAAAAAAAGAAGTGAACATACATGTTCTGATTTATATTGTCTTTTTTTTCTATCCAAAGTGTATTGGGATTGCTTTGGATCACTGAACCACTGAGAAGAACTAGGTCTTTCATAGCTGATCATCATACATTCTTGCTGTTATTTGGTGCAATGTATTCCTGGTTCGGCTTGTTTTACTCAGAATCCGTTCATGTAAATCTTTCCAGGCTTTACTAAAATAAGCTTGTTCATAATTTTTATAGAACAATAATATTCCATTATCTTCATATATAGCCTTGTTCAGCCATTCCCCAGTTGATGAGCATCTATTCATTTTCCAGTTCTTTGTTACCACAAAAATAGCTACAAACATTTTTGCACATGTCAATCCTTTTACCTCCTTTATGATTTCTTTGGGATACAGACCCAGTTATAGTATTGCTGGTTTAAAGGGTATGTACAATTTTATAGCCCCGTGAGCATAGATCCAAATTGCTCTTCATAATAGTTGGATTGTTTCATAACTCCACCAACAATACATTAGTGTCCCAGTTTTCCCACATCCCCTCCAACACTTTTCATTCTCTTCTTCCGTCAACTTAACCAATCTAAGAGGTATGAGGGTGGTACCTCAGAGTTATTTTAATTTACATTTCTTTAATCAAGAATTTGCATTTTCTCATATGATTATAGATGGCTTTAATTTCATCATCTGAAAATTGTCTGTTCATATCCTTTGAACATTTATCAATTGGGAAATGACTTCTATTCCTATAATTTGAAACAGTTCTTTTTTATTTTGGAAATGATACCTTTATCAGAAACATTAACTGTAAAGGTTTTTTCCCCAGCTTTGGACTTGCCTTTTAATCTTATTTCTGTTGGTTTTATTTGTGCAAAATCTTTTTAGTTTAATGTAATCAAAGTTGTTCATTTTACCTTTCATGATGTTCTCTAATTCTTCTTTGGTTAAAAGTTCCTCTCTTCTTCAAAGATCTGAGAGGTAAATAATCTACTGCTCTCCTATTTTGTTTATGGCATTTTCTAGTCCATCAGCCCAAACCATGCATCTATTTAGACCTTATTCTGGTTTGGGCTGGGAAATATAAGTGTTTGCTGAGTTTCTGATATATTATTTTCCAGTTTTTCAACAATTTTTGTCAAGTAATGAATTTTTATTGAACATGATACTTTGAATTGTATAAACAGTATTAAAGTAAAACCCATTTGAAAAATATTCCTTCCTATGTTCTTTTTAGCAGATAGCTATAAGTGATTTCTCCCTTCAAGCAAAAGGGAAGGGGAGACTGACAGAGACAGACACAGACACAGAGAGACAGAGAGAGATAGTGAGACAGCAAGAGAGACAGACAGAGTCAGAAAGAGACAGAGAAAGACAGAGAGACTAAGAGAAAGAGACAAAGACAAAGAGAAAGAGGAAGATACAGAGACAGACAGTCACAGAAAGCAGAAAGAGAGAGAGAGACAGAGTCACAGCAAAAGAGAGAATTTGTAAACAAATTTGTCATCACTTCAACTTCACCTATACAGTACCTATACTAATACTGTATTTCCCTAACTAGTTGCCAAATTTAGGCATTACCCTCTTGCCTCCGTTTACTTATCCTCCATCATTATGCTCAACTACATAGTACTTCTATGTACGCCAACTACAAACTTACCTAACACATATCTCTTACCTTTAGGGGAAGTTCATAGCATGATCAATGCTAAGAGCAGGGGACCAGGAGTCAAGGTTTATTATTGAAATGGATAAGTCATTTAACTTCTCAAGGTCTTGAGTTTACATGTAAAATTAAGTGATAGACTAGATGGCATCCAATATCCCATCCTTCCAGTTCTTAAGTTATATGGTTCTATCCATCCTTCTAAATTTTTTTTAAATTTTATTAAAGCTTTTCATTTTCAGGTCAAGAATTTCAATGGAGGGGCGGAGCCAAGATGGGGAACTGCACAAAGCATCCTCTGTGAGCTCCTGAGACCTTCCCTCAGACCCAGACAAATTGAGCCTCCAAATTGGTTCTGGAGGGAGGGCTCCACCAAACACTTGGACTACAACGCACTTCTCTCAAATATCTACTTTGAAAGAACTTCTAAGGTCAGTTTTAGATGGGCAGGGGATCGAGCAGCTCCCAGTGCTCAGACGCCAGCGTTCAGACACCAGTGCACAGCTGGGGTGCAAATCCGGGGCTGGGAAGGACCAGAAGATTTTAGGCTGCCAGGAAGTCCCTGGGAGATGCTTGGGCCACTTTGCTCTGCTTGTGGGCAGGTGCTTTGGCAGGTCTACCTTTGATAAAGGGTGGGTTGAGAGCAGCTAAAAGTGTGGTCCTAATGCGGATCTAGCCAGATCAGCCCCAGACCGGAAGTCAACTTGGCAAATTGCCCCAGGGCAAATTAAAACTGCTGCAGATTCCCTGCTGGTGACTGATACCTCAACTCAAAAGCACGAGTAAGAAGAAGAGAGCTATCACCATAGACAGCTTTTATGGAGAGAAACTAGAGAATTCCCCAGATCCTGAGATTCTGAAAACAATCCCAGATAAAGCCACAAAGGTGAACTTAAGCTGGTCTCCCTTTCAGAAGGCTTACCTGGAAGATTGCATAAAAAAATCTCAAAAGAGAGCTAGAAGAAGATTGGGGAAATAAATTGAGAGTAGGGCAAGAAGGAAATATCGCCCTGCAA